>VZTE01001600.1:2447444-2509118 GCA_013397775.1 Eulacestoma nigropectus | reverse complement strand
TTTTTTTTTTTTTTTTTTTTTTTTTTTTTTTGTTATTGGCCCAACACAGGCAACAAAAGTAACGTGCCTGAACCTGTTTCCTTGTCTATTCTGGTGGTTACCCACTTTCTTCTCCCTCAGTTCAGGGAAAGTGGGGAAAAAAGGTTTGCCTTTGCCCAGCAGCTCTGCAGGTGTATGTCCCTCTGAAAGAGTCCCAGCGGTGTGGGCGTGCTGGAAAGAAAAATCCCCAGTGATTTCACCCAGCTTGGCTTGTGGTGGTTACTCACAATGAGGTAATTTTTTTTTTTTCTATTTTATTTTTTTAAGCTCTGCATGTTTAATGCTACATCTGAGTTTTTGCATATGAGTGAAACTGCAGCTCTGGGACTGATTCAGAGAGTATTCTCTGCAGAGTAATTTTGGTGAGTAAACACAGATAAGAGGAAGCTGGGTTAATCCAATAACTCCTTCCTCAAGGGCAGGTGCAGCAATGTTGCTCAAGGTACAGAACAGAGGAAATGCCTTGTTGACACAGGTGATCAGAGCAAAGTGGCCAAAATTGATATAATGATATGAGTTTGCAATGCAAAGCCCTGCTTTCTCAAGGCTGCTATTTGCAGCCCTCCATAGCACACCTCTGGTCTTTCACCTCTGTTTGGTCAGGTATCCTGTTGTGGGCGACTTCCCAGCTCCTGTTCATGATCTCTTGGTAGCTGCATTGCTACAGTGTAGCTTGGGCTGTGCTGTGTTAACCTGAGAGGATTATTAAAATAAACTCTGAGTCATATTTGAGTTGTATGTGGGATAAGATGGTTATCAAGGTTTATTTTTTCTTATAATTAGGTCTCTTAAATATTGCCTCATTAGATATCTTCAGTGACTGTTGGAAAAGTCCTTAGGGGACTAGTGGTTGTTTGTTTTCAAGGGAAGTTCACATGATAAATACAGAAACTTGCAACTCTGTTTAGGTTTCTTATTAATGACAATTAACCAAGCATTTTTCTTTAATCCTAGGTTCTTGTCCTGATTTCTCTCCAGCCTTTCCACTGCTATTACAGCTCTGGTATCCTATAGCAAGTAAGAACATAACATTACAACTGTTCACACGTGGGAGATGGAGGAACTGCATTAAGAGCCCATCAGATAGGAAGGTAAGAGGCTGCTTAGGTTTGTATGGAGCCACTTCCAAGTTTGGCAAGCTGGGCTGGAGTGCCTTGGCCCAGGCTGAACTCAGCAGTGCTGGGTTTGTAATGGCTCTAAGCAATTCTTTTCTACCCTGCCCTTAAACGTTTATCACCCAGGGGTTCAGGCATGGCCTGCTTTGTTTCTGTGGTATTCTTCTTTCTCCATGCTTAAGCAGCTGCCTGGGAAATAGCAGCATATGCTTTCCCCTGCTCTGCAGTAGCCTGAGCTTTCATGTTGCCTGCCCCTTGTCCTCCTTTGCTCACATGGCTGTCAGCTGGCTCACCTCCATCTCTCAGCGCCTCTATCTGATAAGACTGGTGCTGTTTAGATACATTTTGGGAAGTGTCGGAAAATATTCAAGGAGATATAGTTCTTTTTCCAGTCATCTCTTCTTCTAATCTCAGTCAGGAATACTTGATCTTCAAATTCTGCTTCTCCAGCAGTCACCACCATTTTTGTCTCCTCCTGTCTGTCCTCTTACTTCCCCTTCAAAAACAGGAATAACTGGCCTGGTGCTCCCACTTAGAGCTCTTGGTCCAATGGGCATGTGGGACACCACACATGAAGTAGGAACTGCTCTGAGAGAAAAAAAAGGATGTTGCTGGCCCTTTTGAGGCAGACCTCTGCCTTTCTGCTTTCCACTGCTAAGTTATCTCTAACTGCCACAAGTTTTAGGTGAGGTGGTTAGATAGAACTAACTGCATAATATGATCTGTCCAATGATAGCTTTTACAGTCAAATGTTGCAAGGTTTTTTCCATTTCTTTCTTCATTATTTTTTTCTTTGTATCCTCCAATTCTTTTTCGTCTGCTAATACTGGGATATCTAATAGGTATTTTTAGAAAAACAGGTGAATCTGGATTTCTCACAAATTCTAGTAGAAATGCCTTTTATTTTCTGCAATGTTGTATCAAAGGTGCACACATTATTGGATACTTGTCGGTATTCTCCTCAAGTCAAGAATTTCAGCCAAGTAGTCAGGGACAAGGAGGAAATACCATGTGGTAGAAATGATCACTCTTGTATCAGGAGCAATGAGTTGTGAGCAAAGACTATGAGACTGGGACTTGTTTCTCTGCATGTTTTGATGGATTTATCTGTGATTAATCTGCAAACAGGAAGAAAAATGGGGTAATTAACAACAAACATAAAATTTGGAATGAATAATCTGATGAGTCAGAGGCATAGATTAACTGTATTTTACATTTAGGGACTATTTGGAAAGGTTAAAGCTAGGAGGAGTTCTGGAATAGGCTGCATCAGCAAACTGGTACATTATTTACTCTGGCAAGGTTTTCAGCCGTAGGGAAGGCTATTCCAGGAGGTGTTACTCTGGGCATGGTCAGCACTGGCTCAGAGTTTGTGCAAAATGCAGATTCAGGAGATTACTGGGCATAGAAGCAGACTTCAGGAGTTGTAAGGCGCCTCGGAACATCAGCCCGGTAGACTATTGGATCTGCTGAGACATTCTGTTCTCCCCTCTGGAAAAGAGGAATTGGCCTACGCTGTGGAATGACTAACAAATTGTCTCTGAGGACTGGCCAGTTAGGTAGGAAAATGTTATTTACCTTAAAAAAAACAAAACATTTTTTACGCATATTCAGGATGCTAATAATAAACTGCCAGTGGAGCTCTACCCTTTGCTCATAACTGTGGTCATCTCTTCTCCACAGTATGACTGAGTGCTAGCATTTGTCATTTCACCCAAACTACGCATACACTAAAACTAACAATCTGGCCATCACATCTCTCCTGGGAGGTTTGGACGTGAATCATGGAAGAGGTTTTGGGTCTGTGCCACAAGTCATGGGAATTGTGGAAGGAAATTATTATATGCTAGATTTGTTTTATAGTAAACCACATACTGTCCTAGAATTAGACCCCTACTTTATATTTTCAGGATCCAACTCAAGGAATCCTAGCTTAGATGAAATTCCTTTTGTAGTTGGAAAATTTGTCCCAAACATAATTTAAGTTTTCACTTTTCTCTTGTTTACAGTGTTTTTCTTTCTTACATATTTTCTCTTTGGATTCAGGCTTATTTTTTCCCATGAAAAATCTGCCTTGATTCCTTGAGTGTCTGGTCAGTACTTTTCCTTTTTTATTTATTTCTCTTCTCTTTTATATAGTTAAAAATATTTGGCAGAACATCCTCACTTGAATTCTGGTCCATACATTTTTTTTCTCACAGGTGAGGCAAGGGTTATGAATGTCTTTCTGGAGATGGCAGGTACCTGGGTTAGACCCCATTTAAGGCTGGGGTTTAGTATATGCTGCCCCAGAAGCTAAGGGCATTCAGTACAACGTACACATAAGCCAGCCAAAGGACCAGTGAACTCAGCTGCAGCAGAACTTCCATTTGCTACCTGGCTGTCCACACTGAGTAACTCAGGGGTGGAAAAAGTGGACTGATAAACTCGGTGACAGACAGAAGTAATTTCATGGCATGTCTCAAAAAGCAGTCGGACATTTCCACCCCTAAAATATCTAACCCCCCCCCCAAAAAAAATCCCCAAATCCCAACTGTAAC
Organism: Eulacestoma nigropectus; assembly: GCA_013397775.1. NCBI lineage: Eukaryota > Metazoa > Chordata > Aves > Passeriformes > Eulacestoma > Eulacestoma nigropectus. The sequence continues at coordinate 2,505,424 of VZTE01001600.1, read as the reverse complement.
CCCCAAACACCTACAGAAAGGAATGCAAAACTTCCAAAGAGATACTGGGTTCATTCTGCCAGAAGTGTATTGTCTACAATATCTCAGGTCAGGTCTTCTGCAGGAAACTAAAATGATTTGTGGGAAGAACTCTTAAACCAGCCTTATAGAAGCCACAAGACATTTTAGTGTTTTTTAGAGCTTGCTTTTAAATATGAAAAATAATTAAAAGGAGAATACAATTAAACTGAAATTAACTAAGGCTAGATAGGTTTACCATAGGCAGTAATATCTGGAGCTTAACAAAAGCCAACCTGTAATGCACATCTAAATGGTATTTTGAGATACGTACCAAGCTTAAAAGAACTAATATTCCATTTGAAAAGAATAAAAGATACTATTTTAGAACTTATTCTTTTCTGAGGCACAGCTGAAGGGTGAAACCAGGCTTTTCCATACAGCTATATGAGACAGAATTCATACTCCACCAAATGAGACCTTTATGCTTCCACCTGCATATTATGGCTCTAATAAACACGTTATCAGCTCATGAAAATGATGGCAAACAGGTGACTGGAGGATTTGATAAGTCAGCAGCAAAGATTAACAGATTTTTCTCAGGGAAAAGGTACGAGAGATTCCTTTATTTAAAACAATTGCAGCATGTGAATTGACTGCACTTAAATCATTACTGGCAATTAGTATGTGTCAGAAAGGTTGCAGCTGGCTCCAATTACAGGTAGAACTTTTAGAAGCTGAACTTAATTGTATGTGTGATAGTGAGAGGCTGAGCAAATGCATACCAGCATAAATGTGCTCCCAGTGCAGAAAGGAGGGCAAGATCCTATGAGCTGGGACCTGATTATTGTAACTAGGCCTAGTCCTTGCCTCCTGGGAAATAGATATTGTAGGGGAAAATTGATGGGAACACAGAAGTTCACCTTACTGAGCTTCTTCGGGTGGTGGGGAGAGCTTAAAAACTGTGTAATACAGGCAATACTTCTTTGTCCTTCTGTGGTAGGTTTGCCCAATTTAAAGTCTTGCCAGTCATATCCAACTTAGGCTGTATAATCAATCCATCCAGCTCAAGGCCAGCAACCTGCTGCTTTGAAGGCAGGTAGGCAGCTCTAGGCAGGGAGAGATTTGCAGACTGCCTGAGTATTTTGATGGGGCACTCCTTGTGTAATTGTCATATGTGAAAAACCCTTTCCTTGTAAGATGGCAGTATGTTGGACTCTGTGGTGTAAAGGCACTTGCATTTACAGCTGTGTGCTTGGGATGTTTATGCTGTAGTCATTATCAGGAGCTCTCTTAGTTGTGTTCCGGGCTATTGCCATGTGCCTTCACCCTGGTCATGGACCAAGGTGAGTTTTTTGTCATTCCACTTCTCTCTCTGGTTGTGTGAGTGTATTTCTTGTCATGTGGCAAAATAGTGGTGTTTTGAATAGACGACTAGTATGTGTCTGATCATATGTTAGGAACTGGGATTACAGTATGTTGACTGCTTTTCATTCTTTCCTAGAAGCAATGTGATCCACCTTGCCAGAGAAATTTATCTTTAGGCTCTTGAAGTTCCAGTTACACCAGTGATTGGTATCTCCTGATGAGCCATATTGCTTTGTCCAGTTCCTGTGCCCTGTTACAGGAGCCTTAAAGAACGAACATAAGTACTAATATTCCCGTTTAGGGATTCAGTACTGTATAAACCTAATGTGTGTCCTTGTGTCAAGATGATGCCCTCAGGTGGAGCCCAGGCTTACTGCTGGCTTTTGGAGGAGCTTGTGTGCATTTAATGGAAGAAGGGAGAGCATGGAAAGCATTCTATCTTTTTGTCTCTTTCTTTCCATCTCTTGTATGTCTGCTGGAGGAGAGAGGCTTAACCTTTATTATCTGTGTACCAAAGAGTCTTCGCTTCTGTTTTCCAATAAAAAGGTATATCCAGACTACTACATTTCTGAAAGATTTTGTTGAACAATTTCAAAAGGTTGTTACTACTTCATCTAAACTTATTAATGAACTGTGGTGTGACTGTATTCATGTCTCCCTGTTCATTAGCCAGCAAACAGTGCCTGTGTGGGCAGAAGCTGTTCTGCAGTGTGCCTGCGCTTGGGCCAATGCACGGGCACAGGCACCTTATTGGTTCCTTGTATTGCTCATAAACCCATGTTTGATCAGTGGGACAGCTACCATGAAACTCATTAAAGCTGCTATTTTGGGAAAGCAGCGTGATGTTTCACATAACGTGTGCTAATGTGCAAAGGTTGCCATGCTTGTCAAACTAAACTGGAATTTTGTTGGAGAAGCGTTAAGCATTCCAGCAATGCACACAGACCAAGTTTCAAGTAATTCTTCCAAAGTCTTCCCTGTGACTGTTTTTCTACTTACGTCCAAGTTCCACGAATGTTGCTGAAATGTTTATAATATATTTTAAATCCCTAGCTCTTTCTCTGCGATTTTGAGATGAAAATACTAGTCAAGTAGCAACTGGGAGCTGGGAAAAAAGAGTCTGGGAATCCCAAACTCTCCCTATGTTTATGTACTTTTCTTTGTATCAGCATCAAGAAAGGTGCTTGCTGTATAGCCAGTTGAGGTAGTTCTGTGGAGATAATGTTAGTTTGGTGTGTGAGAACAGAAACACTGTTGTCTCGTCCATGTGATTTGTTCAAAAGCAGCACACCCATTTTTGATACAAGCATATGCTGCCTTTACAAGAAATGGTCTGTCATATGTCTGGTAGTTAATGATCTGTTCTGCCACATTTATTACAGTTCACAGGGTGCCCACAGTGCTGTGGGGCCTGTGGATGCAGCTCCTAAGCAGCACCTTGTTGCAGATTTGTAATTTTCACAATGCAAGGGCCCATCCAGCATCACTTCAGCTGGGCTGTGTGTTTTTTGTTGCTGTGAGTTCCTGAGCACAGAACTGCCAACACAGGAGATGACCTTCCGAAAGAAACTTTGAATATGTTAAAGCAATGCATGGTACATCCCGTTCCTGGCTTTGTCTCAGTGTCTCAAGACAAAGGCCTGTTGTGTGAATGAGAGGGATGTCATCATGTTCAGGGCTGTGCAGCCTGGTGGGAGATTTGGAGGTGAGCTGTCTTAGCCATTATAGATGCTAAACCTGATATTTTATTCTGTTTAACTGTGCTCAGAGACATGAACTTCAACATTTTCAGGCCCAGACAAGAGCTGTAGAATATGGGAAAAGTAAGGAATAATGCTTGTTGGGACTGTATCCCTTCCCACATACTCTTTGGAGGCCACCAGAGCCTAAGGGCAGGGCTGTCTGAGATATTGCAGGGCCATGCAGCTGTTCTGTTGTCACCTCCCTGTGAGTGCCCTGCTGGCATTGTCTTAGGTCTGTGAGCTGCCTTGAACCTCTTTGGTAGATTGAGTGTCGCAAGCTCCATGTAGTCCCTGCAGCTCTTGACACACACCAGAGACAGCTCCTTTTATTTTTTAAAATGAAAGCAGAGATGCTCATCTAGTAAAGTAATTGCTGGGAGGATTTTGCCTTCTAAGAAACAAAGTATTTCTGTTCTTAATGCAAATTTAAACAAATGCAATGCTGCTCTTAGTGGAAACTGCCATGGGGTATGCAAGAAAGTTCATGTCATGAGAAAACCAGGCTGCTAATGGGCTGTCCCGGGTCTTGCTGGCTACATCTCCTCTTTGAGGACTCCAAGAACTGCACAGATGTCTTTTAATTATACTTCCACAGCTGAATACTGTGCTAACTTTGTGGGAAAACCCTCCATGTTAGGCAGTTCACTGTGAAGAATGGACCTTGCAAATAGATTCTTCTCCCTTAGTGGATGTACTTCATATAAGAAGGTTCTTGGTGAGTAAAGTTTTGGGGAAGTAAATCCAACCTCACAGATGGGACATACTCTTTCATGTGCAGGCCTCTTGTGATTTGTTCTCTCGCTGCTCATGTGTTAGAACTTAGGAGCTGAACAAGAGGCTTAGAGATACAACATTAGAGTACTTAATAAGGAAAGTCTGTTTCTTTCTTTAGTGTTGAATTGTTCTTCAATGTTTTCTTTTGTCTTTAGTCGTTATAGTCATATCACTTACCAGCATTGCCTGTATAGATATCTCAGAGACTTTTGGTGAGACCTGGGGCTTGGGAGGAGGGACTTTGTGGTCCTTTAGCTGCTCTGTGTTCTGGGGCATAGCATTTTGGCTTTCAGACTACTCTAGAGTATGCCATGAAACAGCTGTAGGAGTAACTACAAGGAGAGGTGTAGTGACATATGAGAACTGCAAATATGTAAAATTACCTGTAAGTTTTTTGATTAAAATCACTCTCTGTCTATTATTATTATTTTTATTATTTTAAATTATAATCCAGTTATGGCTCTGGAAAGTGTAAACCAACAAGAGCTTTGCTTCCCTTTAACAATCCTAGTTTTGTGAAGTTACTCTCAGCTTCAGAGACTCAAATTTCCTTACATGGCTCCTCTTTCTCCGTCTCACCCATTCCCAACTGAGATGTCTAAAATGACTATTTCTGACACTTTTCATTAAATTAATGACTATAGCTTGTGTGTGAAAAGAAAAAAAGGCTTTAAAACATGATTTCGTTGAACTGCAATCCTCTGAGAAATGAGAGCTCTGGTGACAAGGCCTGAGGACCCTGGTGCTCTGGGAACAACACTGGCTATTGCAGAACTTGGGATGAAAATGGGAAGTCAGCAATACTTGAGGTCATCTTATTTTTTTTGTTCCCTCTGAAGATAGCAGCAATCGAACTGATTCTTACTTGAAAAGAACCCTCCTTGTATTTCTGTTTTACTATTAATAACCTGCCTTGTCTCCCGCCATGCCTCAAGCTGCGGTAGCACGCAATTCACTAATGGCCCAGGTAGCATTTTGAAAGCCATGGGACATATCTTTCCTTAAAAATCTGTCTAATGAAAAAGCACTTTCTTATTTTCACAGGTTTGTTGTTCCCCTGTGTGGGAGGCAGTCCCTAATTTGTTTCCTCCACTGCTATTCTCATCCTCCATATTTCCTTCATGATGTCTTCTCTGTGTTTGGGCATCAGTAGCTGGGCTTCACCCTCCTCAGGACTCCGACTGGTGGGGATTTGCCTTAACAGCCAATCCTTTTGTAGCAGGGCTTTTTCTAAGACCTCTCACTCCCTTGGGACAAGCTGCCAGCCCACACAGCTTGTCATGAACAAGGGAATATTTGAAGGTTTTACTTAACTCACTTTCACATTTTTTCACAGATTAGTATTTTTTTAGACCCTGTTATGTTGTTTTAATTGAGTCTTGCCACCAAAACAAATGAACATTGTGTCACCACTTCTCAGTTCCTTTATACAGCCATGGCTAAGGGAGTTTGGAGACGGTGCTACCTGCAGAAATGTTGAAGTCAATGCTGTGTATAATCGTGATGAATTACTTTCAAGCTACTCTATACATAAATCTGATCACACCAGAACAAGAACTGTTGAAAGTATACAACATTAATGTATACTCATTACATTCCTCCTTTCACAGGCTCCAAGGCTGTCAGGCTGGCCATGGGGTGGGGAACTTGAAGTAATGAGGGGTTAGATTTAGACATTTTGCTAGAAAGCATTGCAGTTCTCTATTGAAAGGGGGATGCCCTTTAAGAAACAATGCTTCTGTGATGTACAGTGGCTCCTAAGGAGTAATGAGTTCTGTGTTTGTGGGTTTTTTTTTTATTGGTGACAAAGAAGCTTGTCCCATTTTGCAAGTTTATTGGAAAAGGCAGGAGTTAAAAAAAACCCCAACACCTTGAAAACTCAGTTTTAAATTTATAGTGCAGCTTTCTACTCTCTTTGAAACCAAAGACAAATTTCCTACAGATTTTATCAGGAGCAATATAAAGGCCTGAATAGATAAGTAATGCTCTTTCTCCCTCGTATGAAAACATGTCATTGGGTTCCTGCTTGGATAGTTTTGGCTATATCATTACAAACATACACCAAGGACTGAATTTGGCCTCGCAATGAATAACATTTTGTTTATTCAATTTGCAAACCTCTACTTGGAATGAAGGCCCCACTGGGCCCAAAATGGGGAGAAGGAATACAGAGCAGGAAGCCATGCAAGCTAGGGTGGCTCCTTCAGTGAATAGGGGCTGTCCTGAGAAGGAAGTCAGTACCCAGAGAAATAATTTTGAACTGCAGTGCCTCACGTTTGCCCTTACATCTGTCATATGGCTCATCCTCAGAGTTGCTGAGTGAACAGTGCCCCTAAAAATCCTTTTCTCTGTTGCAGGGAAGCTAGTGTGGATTCAGTCATCTACCTTAACTCCCAGATCTGAAATTTTGCTGAGGAGCTTTGCTGGTTTGGGTGGAGGATGGCATGTTACATCAGGTGTTTTTCAGAGAAGAGTGGCTCTTTAACAGCCAGCTCAAAAGGAGGGAATTTCTTTTCCAGGCAGAATGAGCAGGCAGGTCTTTTGTTGATTACCAAGTCTGTGGTTTATTTACCTGTTTTTTTTTGTGTGCTGAAGGCCCTAGCTGGTGATAGGGCTGCCAGGCTCCATTGCCAGCAGCATACTGTGGCACTAGGGCATATATCTGATTTCCTACAGCTGCAAATACTGACAGCACTAATATTTCACAATGCCTGGGACACAACCACTGGGATGAAGGAGAGGGTCTTCTAACTGAATTCATGCAGTGAGGGAGGCTAAGGAAGAGTGGCTTTCTGCAGAAGGGAAAGCTGCTCCTTGGAGAACTACCCCCTACTTTTAAGTTACAAAGCCCACTGCCATTGCTGAGTCTGTTCTTGGTTTCTTATGCCCCAATGTGTTTTGTTCCTGACTCTATTTTTTTACTTTGTATCTTCCTCTTGGATGTGATTTGGCAGAATGATTCAGGTCTCTGTTACCTTCAGACTGAATTTCTGCAATGGAGGATGAGGATGGAGACAAGTTTGAGACTTAGATTGTGCAAAGAGCCATGTGTTAGTTAACACCATTCTTGATTCACTACAGCTAAGCCTTCAAGGTCGGGTCCTGCTCACAAAAGCTCCTGTTAAATCCCTTTTATCCTGTTGTTCAAACAGCTGTATTGGCTTGGAGTTACCTTCCTGCCTCTGACTTGCTGTCAGCCTGCTTTCGTTATGTTAGTCATAGACGCTGGGCCCCTCCGTGTTGGGTATTGTTCTGCTGAGATTTGGTATTGAGAAATGCTGCCCACCCATCACTGGAGCTAAAGCAAAGAGGATTGTTGTACACAAAGAGAGAGGATTTTTAGTCCTGTATAGATATAAATAATATTTTCAGTTATAAATAAACATGGAAAATTCTAACGTATCGATAAGCTTCAGCTTTTAATACTATTTTGTTCCTTGGCATTTCAGTTTTGTCTCCAGTCACAAATAGGTATTTTCACTGCTGAGACCCTCAGGGGCTGCTTTCTGCTGTGAGCTCTATCTAAGTGATTCACTTCTCTGGTCTCCTAGTAGTTGGTTTGCTCAAGGTGGTGTAGCTGTTGTTATCCTTGAGAAAAACACACAGGTCATGGCTGATATAGATAACAAAACAGACATTGCTTAAAAAAACCTGAGTTCTGAGAGCCGATGTTGTTAATAATCCTTGATCTCCTCTGGTTGCTTGTAAACTTGAGAATCTGCTTCAAGGGTAGACTGTTGTTATTTTCAGTCTTAACTAACAGGCAGCAGTGCTGTGGGATGCATATCGGGATATCACTAGGATCAGAAGTATTAAACAATGTTATGATCTAAACTGGGATCGCATCTGAGATTTCCCAGTCAGCACAGGACTCCCTCAGATCAGGTAGCTGTTGAAGCTGTAGTTGGCAATCACACAAAAAACTAAGAATTTGAATTTGAGGTCAAAGTTGGTGACATGACTCTGTCTCTAATGATGATAGATATGTCAGGGATTTACAGACTTTTTATACTTTTTTAAAGGTGGGCCTAGATAGAAAGACTTTGTGAGTTTTCATGATTCCTCATGGTAATTGTATTCACCTCAGTTCTACAAGGGTAAATTGGCATGGGAGAACCCAGGCAGATGAGAAACATAAGCAGTACAAAGCAAATACACATCATGATACAAGATCATATGGGTAGATTAAGCCCTACCTAAATGTGGGGTCTGCACCCTCACTGAGTTCTTCCACAGCCCAACCAAAGCACAGTGCTGGATCCTTACTGCTGGGGAGTAAAAAAGTCCTCTTGTGCACTTTAGTAAAACTGCATCTGTAGGACAGGCTGTATTTATTATGTGCACGTTGGAAAAATGAGGTAAAGAAAGGAAGAAGGGTATAAACATAAAAAAAGTGTACATTTATTTTCTACACAGCATGCTACATGTAGCACAGTCAGTGGACTGCATGACTCCAGGCTCAGTTCAAATCCTGAAATTCCAAGACAGGAGAGTTTCTTTTGAACTCACTAAGAGAGAGAGAGAGAGTGAATTTTGTGTGCACTTGAAGTTGATTTCAGATGTGATCCCTGCAATAAAAGCACTTGATGGACATCTGATTTGTGATGTGCCCAGGGGTATGTCATTCTGTGGCATAAGTTGATAATGGGCCCAGCCAGCACACACAATGCTTGTTGTTCCTAAATCAGAACGCATATGCGAGGATGGGAATGAAGCTTTAGTGTGGAGAAGTCAAACAGTCTCAGGCTTTTCCCATAGGAATGAACAAATCTCTTGACGCCTCTCCCTTTCTAATTTTAGTGATAGAGATGTTCCTTTTTGCAGGAATTTATAATTGCTGTTGGTTTCTTCACTTAGAACTTGCATGGCTTGTTTAAACAACATTGCTGTTCTGGAGTTCTTTTGCAACATCTTAGGAGGGCACTAAAGCAATATAAAACAGACTAGGCCTGACCCCAGGGAAGTTAAGGCATGGGTTCAAAGAGTCTTATTCACTCATTCTTTCTGCAACCCAAGGACAGCAAGCATGTTTTGCACCTGGAGTACTAGTTTGTCTGAGGCACAAATTATCCCCAAATTTTGCTTTCTGTCTTCATGCCTTTCTATGTCTCTGAAAGGATCTACAGGGTTTTTTCACAACTCTTCTCTAAAAAGATGTCTTTGTTTTTCCTGTCACTACCATAAATGCTTCCCTGTGGGTCCTGGGATAAAGACAAGCATTGTACTTCTCAAAGTGGAACATCTAAATACTTCCCTTACAGCACACATGTTAAAGATAACATGATGTTAATTGCCTGTTGCTGTAATATCCTTGTGGAAAAACTGGTGTATTTCTGAAATTTTCTGAAGCATATTGCAAAAAGTCAGTACAGGTTTAATCCGCTGGTCTGCCCAGACTGACAGTGTGCCCTTGAGCAGGTTATTTGGTCTTTGGGTGACTCAATTTCTTGTAACTGAAATAAGAACACTTCCCTAATGTTTTTTTATGCTTGTGTAAGGAGTGCATTAAAGACTGTAAAATCCTTGTAGTCTGCAACGGTCAAGCCACATAAGCCATTAAGATAGATGTTAAAATATCTGAATACACAATCTGGCCAGAAGAGCCTGGGTTCTCCATGAGGTATTGCAGCCCTTGCTTTGCCTGCCTGTGCCAGAATGCTGTACCGCCTTGTGTGTCACTGTTAATCAGCATTTCCCTTCTTGAAAGGATTTGTTGGAGAGCACCATTTTACTCCAACTCAGACAATGCAGGCTGACTGAAATCTCTGGGAATGCTCACTGTAGACAGTAAGCTTTGAGGTGATGCTAATACCTCATAAGGGACCTGCTAGCCAGAGGATCCTGCTGGTGCTTGGGTGTTAACTGAAGATGGTCAGGGTTTCTGTAGTGTCCTAGATCAACACTTCGTTGTCGTTCTCTGCATACTGTATCTTGCATCATATCTGTACCATTAAATCAATGGAATTATTTAAATAAATTATTTTTATTAATTTATTATATGAAAAATTTTAGAGCAAATTCCTTTGATGTGTGATATCCTAATCACACCCGTAGGGCATTAGCAAGCACAAGGCACATCTGAGTGTCTCTAATTCCCTAGTGGTGTGATTAGATCTCATAATATTCACAACCCCCTGGAGCTTCTTTACTGGTATAAATAAATCAATTATTTAACTCAAATACTTTGATCATTAGAAGCTGCCAGTGAGTGCTTGAATGCCTGAGCTGTGCAATTCACCAGGAATGATCTTGCTTCTCAAAATGCTGAGCAGCCGAGCTGAGTGCTACCAGCACTTCATTTCAATCTGCTTTATAAATTAGATTAGAAGTCAGTTTCCAGTACTTCATCCTGGATAGCAAGGAAGGGAGAACTTTACAGGGGGAGAATTATGAGATACTGCTGCCAACAGATCCTTTTATCATTTAACACTGCTGTCATAGGTTAAATGTGAGCTACTGTTCATATTAACTAATAGCTATTATACTGAAAACTGACACAGGGATTCCAGCTAATGCACCATGAACCTGGTTCACACACACTGCATCATATTAACTATTATTTGCACATATGGATGGAAAGGAGTTTTGAGTCACTTGGGATATACAGCAAATTAGCATTTTATATCATATTAATGAAGTGCTAATTGCTCCTTGCAACCTTTTTTTGTGCAAATTGAATGGGTCCTATTTGCATTGTCATGTAACTGCTGTATTACCTACCTTGCAGCACTTTCATCAGGATGAGGCAGCACGGAGTTCATCAAGGAAAAATATTAATAATTGTGAGATAATTAGTTATGAAACCAGTATTGTTTAAAGTAGACCAGAAATACTGCAGTTAACTTTGGTTTAGCTTGGGAATATTTTTATTAATAGGTTTTATAAAATATCTTTCATTTCGCGTACATTAAACTGACATCTTTACAAACAGAGTTTCCTGCTTCAATATTTTATTTTTCACTTCCTGTTTGTCAGGGTGTTTTGCATCTTCTAATGAAACATGAAACATAGCAAAAAATAATAAATAAGGGAGTAGTTTGTCTACTGATCAATTTGTCTTTTGTCTTTAAAATGAATTACAAGTCTGGAGCTCTTTGAAATTGCAAAATAAGAAAGTATCTCTAAAGATATTGAATTTACATGTGTCTGTGAGTCTGATCAAACAGCAGCCAAGTCTGTAAAACAATTTAAGAAATGTTGAAGATGTTACAGTCCTAATCATTTGCAGAATCTTGTTGATGATCACAGATACAATTCTCCATAAGTGTAAAATATAGTATGTGATATTTTCAGCTAGTAGAGGTATTTTGGAGAAGAGAGACAGGTGGAAAAAATGAGGTGAAAAAAATTGAAAAGTAATTTCATGCTAACTCGGGGATGTTTCCATGATTGTGGAGGAAGCATGATTAATTTCTGAAGCCTCTGTGGGAAAGGCACCCAGACAAAATGACATAAATCTCCATTAGAGGATTTAAATGCTTTTGCCAAGAAAAAAGTGAGCTGAACTTTCAGTACACAGCCCTTTGCCAGTCAATTTATCCAGATTTAGGGCCTGCACCTTTTCTTTTTCAATGAAGTATCGGATATGGACAGATTGCAAGTTGCAGCTGAAGGCGGTGTGACAGCTTTATTGCTGTTGCATGGGCAACATGTTGTCTTTGATTGGGAAACAGGCTGTGGACTTCCAGAAAGGTATGTACAAAGAAATGCTTTCAGATATTTGTAGTATTAGAACAAAGGTTGTTAATACTGATTGACTAATACTTCCATTCTCTCTCTTTTGGCTGTGTATGCTACTCATTTCTGTAGATCTAGACCTATGTGTTTATCAGAAAGGGAACTTCATCTTAAAAGACAACTGAATGAAGAAACTGTGCATAGTACAGTCTGTCAGAGTATATTCTCAAGAGTCTGCAGGGGAGGGGACTTAAGGCTTACACCTCAGACATCCTGAGCACAGAAATAATTGCACAGGACCTTGTCCCAGGCAGGCATGAAGCAATGCAGCAAGGAAAGACCTTCTTGCTGATCTAGGCTTAAGACTTTTTCCAAACAAGCACAAGTGGCTCAGCAGATTTTTCAGACCTGAAGTCTAGATGGGGACATTTGCAAACTGCTTTGTTTTGCCCTGTATGTCATCCTGGCTTACCTGATGAAAAAATGTGGATCATCTGGATTTCAGTTGTATTCTGCCCACTCAAGGACCAAACCAGAAATGCTTGATTATGGTACTACTTGCCAATCTGATTTGTGCTCAACCAAAGGAACTGTATAAGCGAGCAGAACAAAACTGTCTTTATGCCTTTGCAAAATGATTTCTGCCCTGTCTACATAATCTTAGTCTTGCTGAGTCTCTATGGTGAAAAATATTTTCTCTCTCTCTTTTTTTTTTTTCCCCTTAAAATACTTTGTAGCTCTTGCTATAGCATTCTGGGAGACTTCAGTAGATGGTTTTGAGAACACAAATACTATTTTATTGGTAAAGTCTGAGTGCATCAGCAAAGTCTTACCTGACAGCACTGCACAAGCTTGCTGCATTGTATGTGTCAGACTTGAAGTTTTAATGGGCTGGTGAGTTATCACAACAAATGTGGACCCTGTGGGGAATTGTTTACTGTGTGTAAGATGAGGAGATCCTGGGTGTGGACAGGAGAAAAGGGTGATGTGGCAACCTCAAGAATTTTATGGGTTTATGTTAAACAAACAGCTGCAGTAACAAAGGAGGTTATTGGGAGCCGCAGGAGATCCAAGAGCAAAGCTCTGGTAGAGAGATAGAGGAATCAGATGCACGGACATTCTTCCTTGCTGACAGGTAGGACTGCACTGGTATATTCCTCTGCTAATCCAAATGAGTCTGGAAGAGGAGCTGAGCAGAAAAAGGAACTTTTGGTAAATGAGGAAGACTTCTTCTTGCTTCACACGTCACTTCCTGTTACATCCAGGCAGAGCTGACAGGAGTCCTTGCTGAGTTCCTGAAGCTGACACTGGCCTATGCAGCTGTTAAGCTCTAGTTAGAGTGTAAACCTAACTTAAGCTCATGTACCAGATTACTACCATTAGTCATTACTACCAAAAGTCAGTAATGCTTGACACAGTGTTTGGTGACCCATGGGAGATGAATTCAGCTTCACTACCGTTCCCTGCAGTTACTTTGCCTGGTTAGAAAAGCACTCCTGATTTCCTCAACTGGCATAGGTGTGTTTTTTTGCTGTGCCTACGGAAGCAAAGGGCTCTAATCATGAAGTAAAGCCAGCAAGTGTGTGCCAAGGATGGGGGACTTCAAGTCAGGCTTGGAGACACCTTGTTGCAATGGCTTGGAAGAAACTTAATTTCTGTTGCTGACATCTGTATCTCTTATTTGTCTTAAAAAGGAAAAAACAATGAAAAAGAGCACTTCCTTCTATGGGCTGATGAGTAAGAAGCTTTTCAGACACCTAAAATGAATAATGTGAAAAATTAATAGTTTGGAGTCCAAAGCAAAGTTTGTGTGACCTCGGAAAGGGAGGGAGAGAGAGTCTTCAAGGGAATGACAAGAATCTAAAAATATTGATTTCAATTTGCCATGGGAGGGAGCAAGAGAAACAAGCCATTGGAACAAGTTCCAGAAGCTTCCCACTAGGTGGAATGTCGAACAGCAGAGTGAAAACAAACATTTCGGTAGGGTTTGCCCTCTCAGAAAAGATTAAGTTCAGTCCCTCTTGTCTTGGACTCTGCCACTGGCAGCCTCTGGTCCTGTTTGAAACACCAAAGAAGGCAGAACTTTCAGTGCTGGTGGTTTGTGGAAAAAAAGAGAAGCTATGGAGGATGTTTTACTTTAGGCAGGGATTTCAGGCTGCAGCAGGATCCAGCCTGTACACTTGTGAAGGGCTGTGCTCAGCCTCTAGGGCTGGAGGAAGACGAGGGTACAGTCATGCTCCATGTTCATCAGTGCTCTTCTAGGAGTGCCTGCATCACGTGGCCCTCTGCCTTTCCCCAGATTCAGAGTTCTCAGCTCAGATTTCATGAGGCATCCTGAGCCCGCATGATTCGATTCTGCATTTGGTGTGATTTCAGACCAATCACTGTCTCAGAAATGCTGCTCCTGGGTCAGTAGCCCCCATAAACCCTGCCTCAGATGGCCCACCTTTCCAGTGACAGGGAAGAGCACAGTGTGCACATGTGTCTCCAAGTGGCCAGACAAGAAGGAAGCTTTGATATTTGACATGACTTTTTCCTCTTTAATACAGGTCCAAGCAAAATCACAGTCTCTGTTGCTTTGCATGTTTGAGAATAATGCAATAACTAAAATAAGATGATAAATTGAAATTTGGAAATGGAAATGGCTTAAAATCTATGTATCTGAAGGTGACTGGGCTATTAACATGAGATGAACTTTCCTGTGACCTATATGCATGCAAAGATTGACACCTATACAGGATCAAAGGAGCTTATGAAAGGCTACAGTACATGAGAGGAAATTGAAAGTGTGTAGGTTGTCGATCTCAAGAGTGGCTTTTATTAGTTATTGTACATAATAAGTATTGTGTCAGAAATGAAAGGGATTAACTCTCACCCAAGGTGCTGCACCTGAGCAAATATTGTCTTGCCTGGGTGAAATTTGTGCCAATACAAAGAAGACTTGGTATGAGCCTATGTACTGCTTAAGTCTCACTTAAGTCTTCAAAATGAGGATTACTCAGGATTTTAGTGGTACGAAATTATTAGGACAAATTTCAGCCCTTATATTGCTGCAGCATATATCCCTGGGGCTTCTGGAGTAATGCAGAGTCTCACCAGGAGACATCAAAGCTGTTGGAAAGTGCTTTCTGTGCAGACTGACCACTTTCCAGATTTGAGAGGTTTTCACGTCACGGAACTGAAGCTCTGAAAGGCTGTTAGAGAGAAACTAAATGGATAAGTGAGTTTTAATGGCTGAATGTTTTATTCTCTGCTGTGTTTTCCAATGGCTCAAGTGCTTTGGTCTGTGTGAGCCAGCAGAAGAATATTTTGCTGAGGTCAGTAGTTTTTTTTGTGAAACACTGTAAATTTTGGAACAGCAGTTGACAGTCTGTTGTTGGAAGTATGAATAGAAAACTCAAAGTTTCAGAGTGAAAGTAACAAATATTTTCAGGCCAGAGGAAGAAAATTCTATGTCTTGAGAACTAAGGAAATATTTCTCATGCTGAATCCTTCTGTCTAGATCTGCTTCCAGCAGAGGATACTCACTGTTCAATTGCACTCTTGCACCTGTGCCCAGTTTGCACACCTCTTGCTAAATATTTTCTGGTTTGTGTAAGAAGGGTTAAATGGTTTCACAAGAGCGCAGACCATTTACTTGACATCCATTCCTGTATTTAATTGCCTGTCTTTAGTGATAAGGCATACCTATGTAAGATGGACTGTAACCACCAGAGGGGAAAGGAGTAGGATATAGTCTTGTACACACAGTATTTTCAGAAAAACATTATCCTAGGGTTTTTTTTGGTGATTCCCATATTTGTTATGTCTGCCCTTTGTCCTGCCACAACATAGGCTGAGAGGAAAAGAAAGGGGGAACCTCATGGTGTCTTTGTGTAAAGCTGCTTCTCCTGTGTATTAACCTGTTTCCAGAGATATCTTGTAATGATGCCTCTGTTTTTTCCATATATGTTCCAAGACATGGAGACCACTGATGGGGTGTGAGAGACTTTGGGACACTGTTATGCGAAACTGTTCCTTCTGAGATGATGTTGCTGCATTGACAATGCAATATTTTTGAGGGGCTTGTGTCACCTGCTGCCCTCATTACAGTTCACACATCATGAGAATGCTTCTCTTCCCTACCAAGCTGATCCCTGAGGCCTTGCTGTATGGCTGGCTTACTAGAGTTGCTTGTTAGTCTGAAGGATCATTTTACACAGTTTTGGGGTTTTCTCCCCCTTTTTTTTCTTAAATCCTTTACAACTCAAATATATTCTGATCTGATATTATTAGATTCATTTATTCTGTTTCTCTATTAATTTGATCTTACACATAAAATTTTAAGCACTGTATTTTTATATCTTGCATTGGTGTAGTATTTGTGGTCTGAGCTGAAGGTGATTAGTGATCTGAGGAATCCAGGCCAATGCTGGTTTAAGTAAAATGATCACACATGAATAGATCTGCTCTGTGTTCCAGGAGCCCTATACTGCTTCTCTGGCATTTGAGGAGGCCATAGAGTGGTGATGGGCTCCTCTGTCCTTCATCTGATATTTGCCCAGTGTAAGAACACTGCAAAGCAAGTCATTGTCCTCACAGGATCCCTGTGAGGTTGACAATACTGCTGTCACCATTTTGCACATGAGGAAATTTTTGGCAGAAGAGTATCACATGACATAACCATTATTCCTTCAATATACATTGGATAGTGATCTGTAGAGGCATGATTTTGGTGTTGCAGTACCTTTTACCTCCTTCCCAGGTTTGGCAGAAGACTTTGTATTCTTCCTGATTTCTGTCCTAGGCAGAATTGTTCTGTCATCTGCTCCAAATTAATTTCTGTAACTTTCCATGATTTCCCAAATAAAAGTATTACATTGCATTTGTGTCATGTTTACAATGTACACAGAGGTGAGGAGAAATCTGAGAGTCAGATCATGGATGTTCAAAGTTGCATCTGCATTGTTGAGACTGAGCTGTGAGTAAGCACAGTGCAAGCAAGAGCCTTTCTGTGCTAGGTGAATTTCTAGGGAAACTTTCCTTTCCATGGTCAACAAAAAGTTTTAGAAAGCAGGATGATTTTCCCTTGGTATGTTTTTGATACATCAAGGCAAAGGTAAGGAAGTATCAATTTCTTTGTTATTAGGGGGAAAAATGCATTTAGATTTTTGGTTTGACCAACTTGATCCCACATTGAAGAGAGAGAGAAGGGGAGACAGAGAAGTCAAAAGTTTTTCTGCCTTACTAATTTCTAGAAAAACATCACTAGTGAGCTTATTAGTATGGCATTTTCAGTGGAAATACAGTATTTCTGCTGGACAAAATGCAAGAATGTTTTATCTCATGGAATTTCCCACTCAGGAATGGAACAATTCTTCATACTGCCACGGCTGCCTCAGCTCCTAATATGGATTTAGCAAGTAGCTTAAAAATACCCATCAGAACCCAAGGACACAGT
This sequence comes from Eulacestoma nigropectus, assembly GCA_013397775.1. Taxonomy (NCBI): domain Eukaryota; kingdom Metazoa; phylum Chordata; class Aves; order Passeriformes; genus Eulacestoma; species Eulacestoma nigropectus. The sequence goes on along the minus strand of VZTE01001600.1, from coordinate 2,488,426 downwards.
TGCTATGGTGGTTTTTCAAAATCTTAAAGGGGTATACCAAAAAAATCAGGAAAAACATTTGCTGTAAAAATTGTTGGTTGCAAAATAGGAGGCATCCTGCATTTTGCCAGTTACTAGCTATTTGTTTTGATTTCTCCCACAGCAGGTTCTGCCTTGAATATACTACAAAATTTGATTCTGTTGTGTTTTATGTGCACTGAGCCCAAGCAAAAGCCTTCTGTGATAATGTCAGTGCCATTTTGCTCTTAGAGATTGTAGCTTTCAGCTTGATGCTTTCTTATAATGACACTACTCTTGTTTTGATGTTCTTTTGAGGTAAAATGTATTTTCTGAATGAATGGGTTTGCTCCTTGTTTATAATTCAGATTGCTGAAGCCTATTTTCACTGGATTTTTAATTATACAGCATTTAAATCTGGAGTTCATTTTCTTTGAGAAGAATCCTCAGAAGGCTTTTGAATACCAGGGTACCACTTTTTGTTCAGGAAGTCTCTGAGTCACAAAGTGCTGCAGGAGACTCTTCTGAGGAGGTATCATTGTGTGCTTACCCTGATAATCACACTGTTTCCTAAGTTCGTGTAATTGGTTAGTGATGGAGGCATAACGGATGTGTGCTCTCACCTGTACAGCTCCTTTATACCCCCATACACACAATATGTGTGTATGTCTTCATTCCTCTTGTCTTTTTTGGATCTCCTTTTCTGCATTTCTTATTATATAACTGGAAGTCACAAAAGGGTAAACATTTAGAGTAGTATCCTAGCAGAAGTCCCAGACTGTGGCTGTGTCAGTATACTGGGCAGGGCCAGGAGAGTGGTGTTGGTGACCTGTGGAGTTTGAGTGTTAACATACTCCTGGGCATGGTTCTGCCTGTGCCAGCCAGTGATCTCTGCAGTTGGGCCTGGAGATGGGTCAGGGCAGCAGTGTGAGCCAGGGACTATTCCAAGCAGGCAGATATGGATGAGAACTCCTCTTTGGGGAGTGAGCAGAAGGACAGAGTTTAGCCATATGGACACAGGCTGTGCCATAGAACTTCTGCTCAGGGGTAGGGAATTGGCCCTGAACTGCTGTATTTTTTATTCCAAGGCAGGCCTGTTGATTTCTGTGCCTCAGTGCCAGGCCCTAAGACAGAATGCATTTACAGCTCTCTGTATACAGGACGTAATTTTAATGCTTGGCTCCTGCTGCAGAAAATGTCACAGCGAACTTCAAGAGGATTGTTTATGTCCCCAGAACCTTAAGCTGGAATAATGACTCTAATTTATTTATGCACATTTTGACAGCTTGTTATGTTTTATTCCGTAAAGCTAAATGTGGTCTCAACACCTCGGAGTCATTGCTACCGAGTAATGAAGCCAGGGAGAGACAGGAATTTTTGTCTCTGAGCAGGGAAGGTCTTTTCCATTCTGTAAGGATTTAAAACTACTGTCCTTGTGTCTGCCTATGTGTTTGAGAACGTACGGTGAAACTGAGGGGTGATGTGTCCTAACTGCATAAGCGAGTGGGAACACATTGACTCTACATCAACACTGAATGCTTGAATAACCCAGAAACCAGTGACCTTAGCCTGGGAGCTGTCAGACAAGAGATGAGGAGCTCTGTCCTAGAGTAGAGACCTGTAAATGCTTGCTCTGTAGTGTGACTCAGTTTGTTTCAGATCTGTTGAATGATACAGATTGGGTACCCCCTTAAGAGAGAATCAGTCGCTCTCTATGGAGGTCTGAAAGACAGACCTCTTCTCGTCTGAAAGGGTTGTATCTTTTCTGTGTGTGTTTTATGTACCCACAGTATTTCCTGTGTCTAATATAATGCTTTAAGTTTGATAATATATTGACAGCTAATCAAGGTGTTCATAGGAGCATTGAACAGTTTTGTTAATGAGTAGAATATGATATTAGTGGGTAGAAAGCAGTTTTGATGAGGAATTTAAATGAAAACAAAAGAAAACAACTGTAAAACCAGAACGCTGGTCACTGGATTCTGTATTATTTTGAGTTTCTTTTCCTGTTGTCTACGGCAATATCTATACTATTAAAGGAAACTGTGTGGAAGCATCCCCAAGCACCACACTGTCTACAATTGAGTGTTAGAAGAATCCCTGGCAGGCTTTAGACCTGGAACAACTAGATTTTCTCTCAAATAGTTTACAGGCACCATTCAGCGATGAGCTCCAACTCGGAACCTATTCTGAATAGGTACCTGACCATCTTGTTTTGGAGGTTAAGAAGGTTAAATAGTATGAATAGGAAATGTTTGCAGACAGTAGCTGTAATCCCAAAGAACTGTCCGAGGCTTGTTCAATTGTCTAGTGCAGATACAGTTAATGCAAACTTACTTCTATAGTATATACATTTGGAAGCTGTGTTGAAATGGGGAAGGGGAGAAAGAGTATGCTTAACCTAATCCAAGATATATGGGGATGACAGAAATCACATTAACACAGACTCTTAATTCCTTCCTGAATATCTTCTATTGGCTCTTAACAGTAGTAGCACAAGAAAAATAACATACATGATGGGCCAGTGTGGATGCCTGGAGTCTCCGTAGGGACTGCTGAGAGACAGAGCTGTAAATATGTCATGAAGGACTGAAAAGGAAAAGGTACCACTCCAGGGAGGAACTCAAAGTGTAAGTGTTGGCTCATGTTCACTAACCTGGGCGATGGAGCAGACTGATCATTGCCTTTGGGCTTTAGTCTGTGTTTTAATGCATTATTTTTTTTATATTTTCTGTTAATGGACTACTCCAACAGCACAGTTTCCAGGGCCAAGTTTATTTATAGTCCACATGGAGAACATGACTAGTTTCTGCTTCAGAAACAATAGGAGGATCATTACTCTGCTGCTGATACAGATGAACTGATGAGAATGGTCCTATTACCATTCAGTTACTAACTCCTTAATCAAAGCTTTAACTAGGTTTATAATCCAAGAGAAAGAGCTGTGGCCACACTGGGATTCATCAGATTCTAATGGTAGATGTTTGGTTTTCTCACTGCTGCCCTGAGGGAGGGATCAAAGTCAATCTGACAACTGACCGTCTTTGCAGTCCAAGGAAGGAGATCTGCTTGAACGTGGAGAGTGAGCTGAATTCCCACCTTTTTTGGGTTGGCATTTCATATCAAGATTTGGATCTCATATTGTGTATGCCTCACAGGGATGGTGAGTTTGTCAGAATGGCCCTCGTGTATAGGTCTGTGATCACTGTGACGGTTTCCTGGTCTCTAAAGTAATTTCCTGAAAAAATAATATCAAAATTGCGAGTGTTAGTCAGTGTTTTTTAAGTAATCAAATGCAGCTGAAAAGATAGATATACGAGAACTTGGGCCAAATCTTGGCTTACAACCTTATATCTGAACTGTGTACAGTATGGCATGCTCCAGTATCCTTTTTGTGAGAAGGTGGAAATTGGTTCCATTTCCTGAAACGGTTGCCATTCCTGTTGTTAGCAGAGGCAGAACTTGAAGATCATTGAAGAAATGAGCCATTAGGAGTCTGATGTAAGTTAAGTTCTACCATCAGTGGAGTCTGCTGTCATCATCCACAGACATTTTTCACTGTGGTATTTTAACCTTGGCTCCTAGTCCTAGCCTAAAGTATCTGGTTTCTTTTCAGAAATGGCTGGTCCTGACACATAGTGAATAATGCACAGCCTATGTCTTTTTAGGGCCTTGTCCCGGACTCTGTTTCATCTTGCAAAATACACATAGTTTATCTCTGTCATGTCCTCTTTTCAGAAAAAAGACACTGGCAACAGGAGTAGCTGATGGAGTACCTGACAGCAGGTGTTTCTTTTAATTTGGCTGCTATAGGGGTTTTTGATATACTAGCATGATTTTTTTTCTTGTCTGTAGATTCATGTGAAAATGAGTTATGGGAGCTGAGGCCTGGACTGCATTAGGAAGTTGCCGTGCTTTAAATTAATTCTCTCTACAGTCAGATAGGACCTTTGGATGTTTAGAAAGGCCAACCACCAAATGCTTTCCCATTTTCATATACTATGGACAGGAGTTCTCATCTTCATTCCCGCTCCAGAGAAATTGACCCTGCAGGACAAGGGGGTGGTTAGTTTTCTGTCAGATAAGTAAATACATTGTGGCAAACTTGAAAGCTCATCTTCTCTTCTAACTTTTCCACTAATTTTGCAGCTAGACAGGTAAAAATAGACTGCTTTCTAGATACCCTAGTCTCCAGCCCATCAAATTGTGTACTTGCATATACTGAGCTACAGCCCACAATAACTTTTAGCATTTTGCAGTGTATGGACAAATGGAAGTAGGAGATTTTGACTTTTTATTACTTTTATAAAGAGTTGGCACAAGGTTCTATAGTTTAATTTGGGCTATATTTTTCTGGCTTTTGCGCATATGGAATAGCATCTTTCTTCACAGTAATCTTACCTATATAATGCTGTCAGAATCTGTCCTACCAGCTGGAGGGAGCTATTTCACACCGTATCTGATACTGTTTCCTTTTTATCTGTTGAGGCAGTGCTTTGCTATATATCCTGATATCCCATGGCTCCCCTTTTGGAGCTCTGTTCACACATCTTGATTCCATCTGTACTCTTGAAGAGGCCCGCTAGGTAGAAGATGTATCTGTCTAACACATGTCCATTCTGGACAGCAGCCCTTTACGGGTCATGCCTTGAAACATTGCTAATTTGATTTCAAAGGGAGGTATTACAAAATGCCTTTTGTGTGGTAAGGCCTCAGGAGAAGGACCTCAGTTGGACACAGTGAAATGCTGCAACTGCTATAGAAATGGAGTTCCTTGCTGGAACAGATATAAGAATCAGTCATGTCTTTGTCTTGGAGACCTGCACCTCTTCAGGAGAAGTCCCCTGATGTGAGAGGGGGATGGCTGAATGTGTGTTAAAAGGTCCAGGGGACAGAATCTTAGTGATCCACAGCATCCATCAGATGCTGTCCAAAGCTATTGAACAACCTCAGGAAATGAGTGGAAATCTGACTCTTGTTTGACTATCCTGAGTCCTGAGAATGGCGCAGTGGGTGCAGAGGGTTGATGTACACATCTGTGTGCTCCCTGGCAGTGCTTTGAAGATCTGTGTTGCAGCCTGTGGCTTTTTATGATGCAGTCATGTGCATTTTTAAGACTTAGAATTAGACACCTTTGTGCTTGCAGTTAAGCATGACTGTGACTCATTCAGCTGTCACTCTTACAGACTCAGTGTGAGAACCATATGGAAGGGAAGAAGTATCCTAGACCCAAGATGCAAGTTTATGGATTGCCTGACAGGAGGCCAAACACCAAACAGCATCTAACAAGAGTGAGTACTTGGTCAAAATTTCCACTTCTATTTGGTCAAATTTCTAACATAAACAAAACTATTGTCTTGAAGTAGTGGCTTTTCCCACTGGTAAGCTGTGAATCTTCCCCCACAGCTAATTCCCTATTTTCAGTTAGTTACAGTCGCTCATAGGCTGCACAATCTCTGAGCACATTAGAGCCGTGGTAGTAGCCTGTCTGGCATTTGTAAACAGGCAACACTTGGGACTTCGTAATACTCTAACTCAGTGTAGTACTGTGCCAAAATAAAGGTCATTTCAATTTCATACTATGTCACGCAGTTTTGAAGTGACATATGTTTAATGATTTTTCTCCAGTACAGGAATGATAGCAAGTATTAAATTAATACGCTTTGATGATATGCCCACAAAAAAAGGCAACATCTTTTCAAAAACATTAAACTAATATTTCACCAGAAAAAAACCCCACAACACATGACAAAGATTCCAACTCCTACCCAAAGCTTCTGCAATGAAGAAAATCAGTCTTCTTGGCCTTTTCCAGATGACAGTTTCTAGAAGTCTCACTGTAATTTGTTTATGTGTGTCCATCACTACAGAGTGATGTTGATCTTCTGATAGAGACAGAAGAGCATGAAGGGTGCAAGTGGAGCTTGTCACAGAAGCTCTATCACAAACCTCATAACAGGACCACTAAAGAAGTGAAAAACTGGTCCTTGTGTGTATGAAGCCTATAATTGTGCATAGACATGTTTAAAGTCTTCTCATTCAGCAAAGCCTTCCTGTCTTCCAACTCTGCCTAGCACTTCAGGTAGTTTTTCTCTGCCATCTTTCTAGCAGGCTATGGGCTCAAACAGGCACAAATTAGAGCACAGAAGGTGCTATTAGAACATCAGGAAACACTTTTTCATGGTGTGTGTGGTCACTCACAGCTTGCCCAGGACGGCTGTGAAGTCTCCATCCTTGGAGGTATTCAAAAGCCATCTTGACATGGTCCTGAGCAACTTGCTTCAGGTAGCTCTTCTTAAGGAAGGTGGTTGGGTCAGATAACCCCCAGAGGTCCCTTCCAATGCCAAACATTCTATGACTGATTCTGTGGCTGCTTGATCAGGGCTGCTGACATCTTGTCAGGTCCAAAGGCATTGAACAAAATCTGTTACCCAGTCTTGGTTTCGAGAGTGTTGCTTTTGGTGTTAGCAGTTGGTTGTGTGCCACATTTAAGAAACTAACAGTTCCTTCGGCACAGAATAGGCAAGAGAACTGTTTTGATTCCTGGTGGTGTAGCTTTTGAGTGTGCAGGAGGAATGGTTGTAGTGAGACTTCCTCTCCTAGGAGGAAATGTGAGATTCCGGGATGTAGGATGAACACTAGTAAATGGCTGGTAGTGTGAACACTGGGGATGTACACCTTACAGCAGTTTGTAACAAAGCCTGTATCAGCTGGTCCTTGCAAAATTGGTTCTTAATATTCTACTTCATGTTTAGTAGTCAGAGAATGAACTGTCTCTTGAGCTGGTCACACACCAAGTCGTGTCTTCTGTTTGGTCACTACTCCCACTGAAATAAAACCGATGGTAAACTGTAGACCAAGAAGTCAATACTGAATGCAAAATAAATCACCTGTCCCTTTGCAACTCCTGTCTGACCTCACTGAGCAATAGGAAGAGATCAGGCAAAATTTGGCATTAGGCTGGAATCCTAGAATGAAGCAGCTAAAGTAATCCCAATTAATTTCCTTTGGAGACACATTTTTCTGAATGGCACTTTAGGTACTCACACTGCAAAAAGTCTGTAATGTTGCATACAGATGATAAACCTTCCTATGTTGTTCAATTGATCAATTTCTTTTCTGGGTCAGTGGATATATGACATTATTTAGCAGAGGACAGCTAAGTCCATATAAATAATATTTTAAAAAGCAGAAAGAGATTGTGTACTTGCTGTCTTAAGTACACTGGGCCAATTATGAAATTTAATAATACAACCATTCCTTACCACTCGCTTGTTCTTACAGCCTGTCCTAAAATGTTTTACTATCAATAATCATGACAAATATAATATGATATTCCTATTTTTCCAGTGCATGGACATGAGCACTTGCATGAGCTTCCATGATGATAATATTTGGCTTAAAAATTATTTTAACAAATTTTGAGTTGTTTCTAGTCATATCAAATTCAATGCCAGAAGATAAACAAAATGGTTTCAGGAATACTTTTGATGCTGTGGTTAATGTATTCATAGTAATAGGAAACCGAAGCTGTTATCTTTTGAATGCATGTGTCATGGAACTCAGAAATATCTTAAGACAACAAAATACTGTGTCTTTGTTACTTTTTGACTGATACAATCCCAACAAAGTTGGTAGAAGTGCTCGTTTGAGCAAAGATAGCAGGATAGCACTGCACTTCTCTTCCTTTGCCATGATTTCTGTACAGGTGCACACACATCATATTGCTGGTTTTAATTGTCTCTGTTGTCTGTCAGGGTACGTTAAGCTTCAGATCCCCTTTTCCATTCTAGGTGCTGTCATGGTGCTTCTGTGCTGGGTAGTGTGGCTGCTCAGCCCCTGGCACTGGCACTGGGACACAATCCACTCGGATGAGGGACTGAGACAGGAGGAATAGTGCAAGGGCTGGTGCCAGGGATGTCAGAGCCAGTAACCAGCCTGGTGCTATGGGCTCGGGGAATGCCCCCCCCGGGACTACAGCTGTGCTATGGGACTGAAGACAGGTTGGATTGCAGATGTATAGTAATGCTTAAAGGCTGGCTGTGCTGTCAGAGCATCATGTCTCGTGTTTCACAAGATAATTGTATGCAGTCTTTGGGCCTTTCATGTCTTGTGTTTTATCCCAAGAGCCATCTCCTTTTGAAAACACGTTAAAAAGGTTCTAATATGTATGTGGGTAGGATTTTGTTCCTAGTAGGAGAAAAAGTTCTCAGACCTTGCATGCAAAATTTTGGAAAGAGAGAGCACACTGTTACATAAACTTGCAGCGTGAGAAATGTGAACATGTTCTGTAAATGATGCATTTGCCTGAATGAGTGATCGCAATCAAACAATGCATCTTAATTGTTTTCTTTTCTTTAGAGTAATCTTGCAGTCCTAGAAAAAGTAATAAGAACACCATGAAAACAGTCTCCAAACTTTACTGTTGAAGTTCAAGACTTTCATGAGAATATGTACAGACAGTTACTGTCATAAAATCCAAGCTATTGCTTACATAATAACCATACCTTTGCCAAAAATATAGAGATCCTATATCTATACTAATAGTTTAAAAGACTAATGGTGGGGAATTCTCTTAATTACTTGCCTGTAAAAACATGAGTCATTGGCCAAAAAAAAGGTGTAAATTCTTTCTGTTTTTACTTTTGACTTTTGCTGTTACATAGAACTACTACCGAGTTTGCACTTTATATTAAAAATTAATTTTTTTGGAGGAGGCTCCCCAAAATTTCTAGCTTGCATTAAAACTGTTTTCCTCTGTGTGCATCCTTTCCTCATTAGTGGTTCTTTTAAATTCCAAGATGCTATATGCTGCCCCTGGCAGAAATGTGTATCTCCCAGTGGAACTTCCCATGCTAGTAGGTTTTGAGAAAAGGCAGTGCACAATCCTTCTGTCTTGATTTACATAGGATGAATTGTGGCGTTGGGATACATATCTAAGAAAATAGTTTAGGTGGTATTGGAGTGTTGGAGGTGTTTTTGTTATACAGAGTTGGTTTCAGTATATTATAAGAGGAAGAGGCTCTTTTTAGTATTCAAGGAGGGATGACAGATTGGAAGTTATGTTTGGGATGGGCTCTTGTTGCTACTGAAAATAACTGTGGAGTCTCCAGGGAGTCTATTAAACTCTGCCATATCTATGTTAAAAGGAAAACACATCAATTGTACTGAAGAACTTGGATAAGTTTCACAAAACCACTTCAATGTGACTTAGTTTTTTATCAGTTTTAAAGAGTGATGTACCTTTTTCAGACAGGATAGGGATATGAAAAGCAAATAAACCATTCCTGTATCCAGGATGAAGGAAAAAAAAGTGGATCAAGAGGAGCATGGAAAAATATATTGGAAATATAAGTTTTACTGCATGTAATGTCTGCAGTGCTGGCTTTGGGGACCAGCTTTCCACTGTCCTGCTCTGTGGGCTGCAAAGTGGCTGTAAAAATCTGCTCAGAGTGACCATGTTTCACAGTCTTTGCACAGATTTAAATACTGACTATGTGAGACAGCAAAGACTCAGACCCAGGTATGGGTTATATACAAGTCCTCAGTAGACTGTTTCAGATGCAGAAAGTTTCCCTGCTCGGGGCAAACGATCCTCAGCCCACTCAGCAGCTGCTCCACTTAATTGTTCTTGGCTGAAATATTTTTCCTTGCATTGTAAAGAGCACCTTTAATATTAACCAATGAAAAAGATTTTTAAGATGCTTTATTTGCCCTTGACAGAAAAACTCTCTATTGGAAGTTGTCGCAAAATGGGAGCTGTGGTTCAGGCTTGGTCATGCTGCTGCTCACTTTTCCCCGCATGACTGCATTGTAGCTTGAATTGATCATGGCAAGTAAACTGAAGCTGTTAGTTCATTTAATTGTCAGTTCTGTGTCTGTGCAGTAAGTCAGTCAATGATTCTTCTGAAATGACTGCTGCTGCATCACATAGCTGCTCACGTGGCCGTTGGATGTGTATTGATGGGGCTAATGGAGTTACTGAGCCAAGTTCACATCTAGCAATGTCACAGCTCTCCAGATATTGGCCGTGATGTTGATTTGTTCTGCACAGCATCCTGAAAGCCCAGGCAGTATCAGAATCCAATGTACTGGTTTGGGTGATAATAGCCGCAAGGCTGAGGAGGCTACGTGAAATTTGAAAGAAGACAGTAAACAGCAAAACCAGTGATGTTGATGGTGGTACAGGATGCGCAGGTCCTTTAGATGCAGCATCACTTGGGATACCTTAAAGTGTAAATTTATTAATGATTTTTTAAAATATTGAGCTTAACAGCAATATTTTAATTAAAAAGAACTCTATGATGGACTGTGATGGCCATTCTGAACCTAGCAAAATAGAAGACAAATTTTTTATGAAACAGATGAGAGGGGAGTTTTGATGAATGTTAGAAAGACCAGCAGCAATCTTAGAAGTTAGTCTAGGGAAAATTTAATTTGTCTTGACTGCAGCAATGGACCTGTTACTCATCTGAAAACATCTTGTAGAGAACAGCTGTAAGGTCACTAGTTTACCTCACCCTGAAGATAGGATTTCTCTTAACTGTATTCTGTCTTGAGATGTTTTCATGTTATTTTGAAAGCTAATATTAATTTAACCCTATTTTCCCTCTTTTACATCTCTGATACTGCTGTTAATAATTTCTGCCTCTTGGATGTTTTGCAGCATTTGCAGACTCACCACTTCTGATCACTGACTACCTCGGCTATGAAGTAAGAATGTATCAATATGAAGTATTGATATAGAGATGAAAACCTGTGTATTCCACTAGTGACCCTTCTCTGCCTCCTTCGCATCTGAATAAAATATTGTTTTTTTAATAGCTTCTTTTTCTTCCAAGATTGCTCTCTCTTTGCCAATCTCTTTCCTTAAAAATGTCTTTGAGACTTATCCTGGGGACCACAATGATTATCTTCATCAAAGAACAAGAAAGCAGAACAACTTGTAGCATCAGAGTTCCTCACGTGTACAGTTTGATAAGATGGGATTCATACAACATCTCAGAATAACTAATTTCTTTTGGAGCAGAGGTATTTGATTGTTATTTGCATTGATAACCATGCCATCATTCTAAGAAATCTAGATTTTTCTAGAATTCCATCATTCTAGAAAACAGTATTCTGTGTATAAACTGAAAACTTCATATTTCTGGGGGGGAGGTCAGTGATAGTACTTAGTGTTGTACGAATGATCTGGGATAATGATAAGTAATTTGCAACCACCTGGCACTGTGTGAACCAGCCAGAGAAACATGCCTGGGATGTATTAGGCAGAAATTATACAGCTGCGTATTTTTTATGCTGAGATCAACTGCAGGGCCTTGACCAAGAATTTGTTCCTTCTCAGAATGAAAAAGATAAAAAAAGGTGTGTTCCACTGGGCAGCACTGGAGCAGCACTTAGCTAATGAAGGTGGTCTAAGCCGATGGAAATGTTGGGAGTTAGTCTAGCTGCTTACTATGCTGAAGCAAGACCATTATAGGACTAATGCAATGTATCCATGGGAACGTAGAACTCAACTGTAAGAAGCTCTTAAGAAAGAAACAGTTTTGGTTTTTTTTTTCTTCTTTTAAATGAATTTCATAAGTAGTATTTGCAAAACTTAACAAATGGTCTAAAAATGGTATTTTATTAATGTACCTAGGGAACAATAGGTATGTTATGGTACTTAAACAGAATGTTACATCTGGCTCACCCAAATCAGGATTCTTTTGTAAGAATAAGGATTGATAATATGAATAAGTATTTTCAAGATCAGATTGCACTCTGCATTGGAAATTTCTCACAGTTAATGGTTCCTCCACCTAGTCATTCACTGCCAGGAAAACCCTCTTTATTGATTATTATTGTATATTAATGGATCTATCAGATATTTATTTGGCAAGTTTCTTGGTTAAATTTTCTTTATTGATTTCTCCCAGGGGTAAATGAGTTGCAGAAGTGGAAATAGGCAGTCCTCTTCTGCTAGATCTGGGTATTTAAAGTATTTTTAAAATATCAGTTCTATTACAGGAGCATTTGGAACAGACATTTGGATTCCAATAACATAGTAGATTGCAAGACTTTTTATTATATAAGGATTAACTCAGAAAACAGATGGGTGGACTATGTCAAGAATCCTAACATGTAGGGAATCACAGGAGGGCAAATTTCCAGCAAAAATTCTAGATACCTGTCTTCAGAAATGTCTGTGAAGAAGTAAAAGCTGTGTATGCAAATAAAACTGCACATTTTCAGCTACTGCTGTTGTGTGTGCAAATGGAAGTTTAGGGAGCATAAGTTTAGTAATTTCCTTTAAATTGATTATGCCAGTATCTGAGAGGTGATTGAATGAATTTATCAGTGTTCCAGATATAGCTTGTAATTGCTGCTTCACATTATCAACAAAGCCATTAACTGAAACATATATACATTTACTGAAATGAGTTTCATTCATTGAAGACATTGGGGCACATTTAATGCCTTTTTGCTTTGTGTAAAGGCTGCAATAAATTTTTCGCACTTGCTAATATTTAAATCAAGCTTCAAAGTTAACTCAAACGATTACTTTGATGGAGGAGCAGGTTTTTTGCATTCAACCAAACCCTCTTTTTTTACATAAACATTTTTTACAGCAGGTTTATTTTTGATAGGACTTTGTATAAAGACATTACCTTCAGGAAGAAACATTGGAATTTTAGGATTGTTTGAAACAAATGCATAAGGATATGTTATATGTCGTGACTATGCAGCCTCACATGCAGTTGGATCAAATGGGCTTGCAATAATGATGGACCAAACCTACAATTAAATTCTCTAATATTTCAGTGAACATGATTACTTGTGAAGCTACTTTGGAATGAAGCTTATGGTCCTGGACCTCTTTTCTGAATATATGTATGAAAATGCTTCATAAAAAAAAATCATAATAGAGGACTTGTTTCAGTGTATGGAATTACATGCACAAGGCTATGCAGCAAGATGTAATTTAACCTTATGCATGTGTACCAGGATTTGCATGATTCAGTTGTACTGCAGTTAAATCTGATGGTAAAACTAACCTGTGGATCAAACAATAATTGCAATGAGGGGGGAGGCTCATGCAGTGTTTTTGCTACCTCGTTCTGCAGTAAGATAAAATATCAAGTGGACAATATTTGCAGAGTTACTATCACAGTTTATCATATTTTGATTATAAATCTAAGAAATTTAAACTTGAGGTAACAAATTTTGGCATTAAAAACTTGGTGTTTACTTCTCAGTAACTGCTCCAGAATAAAGTATAATTTTGAACTGCTAGAGAATTAAAGCAGCAGTTCAGAATGTGTGCATTCACTAAGTTCTATTTTGGAAGCACTCGTCAGAATCATTGTTTTTTACACAAGCAGTTGCTATATAAAAGCAAAACAGGTTCTAAAAATTAGGCTAGTTGCTACCTAGCAAGAATTGTTACAACTGATTATCTTTATGCCCACACTATGAACTTCAGTATCCTACTTTTCATACAAGTACTTTTATATGAATTTTCAGACAATGGGCACAATAATTCAAGGCTTGCTGCCTTCATTTGAAAGTTAATTTGGATGAAAGTAAGGTTTGCATTTAAAGCGCAAAAGCTCTTCTTGCATAAATGCATGTGTGGACAGTCCTAATTCAGGAATCAAAGTGTCTTCTGGTTTCATTTAATCTACTTTGAAAATAGTAGTGTTTAGCTTAATCCTTCATGGAACTGGAACAGGTCTACTTATTCCAGTCCACCTCTGAGTTATGTTGGAAAGGGAGTAGCTTTTCTGAATAACTACTATTAATATCAGAAATATTTTTGCAACTATTTAGGTCTGAGCCTGATCTCAACAAACATTGACATGTACTGCAGCCTTTCAAATCTCAAGTCTAAATTTTTCAACTCATTAAATAACAGGCTGCAATTTAAATGCTCAGAAGACTGGGCCCCAAAACAGAATCTAAGCTGTACTGAGTATTTGTGACAGAAGTGTAACTTAGATTTGTGGCTTTTACCAATCTCAAGCTACAATTGGTTTTCTGTTCGTTATAGGTATAGTAGTAGCAGTACTTAACAAAAAATGGCAGCGACGGTAGTCATTAATTGAAAAAATTGAACCATTGATTGTTTTGGTAGAGAGAAAATCAAGGCACGTGCCCAAATCTCATCAATCTCACTTAAATGGTGCTATGATTTAGGAATGATTCCTTGCATCAAGACTTAAGGCTGTCAGCTCTAAGGAGCAAGTCTTGTTATCTCTAAGTGTCTGAACTGTACTTAACCAGCTAGAACCGTTACATGGTTGAGAGCTTCAAACATAATTGCAAAACATTATATAAGCATCTTTTTGGCATTTCAGTAGATTCTGAGAGTTAAAAATAAAATCTTTGCACTTAGTCTTTTGGGGAACTAAAGTCATTATTCTTTCTTTCTTTATTTTTAAATGATAAGGCTGATGTGCATACCTAGGTTACAGTGAAGGTCAAATACTCTGCATATTGAACATTTCAAGCTGCTGTCCTGCTTAAGTTCCAAATCATTAACTTAGCAAATGGGAGCCTAAATATAAGCAAAGTCAATAGGGAGAAAAAAAAATCCACTGCATAGTATGTCTAGTAATAAAAAAAGCTACAGAATGCAAACATAAATTTTTAATTCAACATTCTTTAATTTAAAAAAAACCCCACACCACCTCCACTCCCCTCCCCCATGACAAGCTTGCAAAAACTAGGTCTGAATTCCCAGTGGGAATAATGAGCAACAGCAAGAGTGAATGCTGGGAGAGTAGAATGCAATTGTATTAGTCTCCATCACAATGGGAGGTAAACCCAAATCATTTATAAAACGTAAATGCTGGCAGAACACAGGGAGCTCAGAGCACCACACTGCAGGTGTGATTTATGAGGCTGGGGACTGGCTATAAATCAAACCCTTTTGTTTTAAACAGTACTGCTTCAACGCAGGAGATCAGTTTACATGTAGAGGAAATGATGAAAAAATGCAGTACATTGCATCCCAAGAATATTAGAGAATCAGCTTTACAATGTGACTATCAGGACCATGCTCAGACAATGGGTATCTGATGCGTAATTTAACGAATGCTCCCACTGCTGAACAGAGTGCCCTAATCTAGCAACTCAAGTTTGTTACAAATGTATTAATCATGAGATCTATTTTGTGAGACCAGCTGTTAAAATCGTTGCACTTAGGGTCAGGAATACATTGGCTATTCCTGTTAACTAGCTAGAGATGTCCTTTTATGCCACCAAAAGCCTTGTCTGTTTCTATGTTATCCGTATTTTTCCTTAATTCTAAAGGTTGATGGGTCTCATTATTTAGTGGCCTTGTCCTATGGAAATGGCTGAATAAAACAATTAATTCCTAAGGATTCAGATAGAGAGTAGGCATCCTGCGAAGTTCTGCTCAATTACAGGAAAATGCACGTCTGGCAAGGAAAAGTGCTTTTCTCCCTCTATTGGTTATATAATTATCAAATAGAAGAGATTTTAAAGGTAATGAGCAAAGTGATTTCTTCTGCTCTGCTTTCTGGAGCTGACGGAGTTTATCTTGGCTGCATATTTTGCATTCATTTTACATGCATGCCACTAGAGCCTATGCTATATGCATAAAACCACACTGTGTATCCTGCAGTGTGGGCCAGAGAAACACTTTAAAAAGCTGAGAGAATGAAAGACCTACATAAAGATAGGTACAGCAGTTATATAAGTTTTCAAAGAAGTTTATAGTGAAACAAAAGCTGCATGTGTTACAGTTGTGCATATCCTGACCATTTGATGTGATGGCCTTATCATAGAATTCTAGAATGGCCTGGGTTGGAAGGGACCTTAAAGATCATCTAGTTCCAACCTGCCTGCCATGGGCAGGGACACCTTTTACTAAAGCAGCTTGCTTAGAGCCCCATCTAACCTGACCTGGAACGCTTCCAGGAATGGGGCATCCGCAACTTCTGTAGGCAACCTGTTACAGTACCTCAACCACCCTCACAGAAAATAATCCCTTCCTCATATCTAATCTAAACCTACATTTTTTTTTCAGTTTGAAAGCATTCCCTCTTGTTCTGTCACTACACGTCCTTGTAAAAAGTCCCTCTCCATCTTTCTTGTAGGCTCTCTTCAGGTACTGTAATGTCACAGTTAGGTCATCCCTAACCCTTGTCTTTTCCAGGCTGAACAAACCCATTTCTTAAAGCCTTTCCTCACAGCAGAGGTGCTCTATCCCACTAGTCATCTTGGTGGCCTGTCTCTAGACTTACTCCAACAGGTCCATGTCTTTCCTGGGCTGGGGATCCCAGAGCTGGATGCAGCACTGCAGGTGGGGTCTTACCAGGGCAGGGCAGAGCAGAGGGGCAGAATCCCCTCCCTCACCTGGTGTCCACGCTGCTTTGGATGCAGCCCAGGACACCTTTGGCTTTCTGGGCTGTAAGGGCACATGGACAGGTCATGTCCAGCCCCTCACCCACCAGCACCCCCAAGTCCTAAGCAGGGCTGCTCTGGATGTGTTCATCTCCCAGCCTGGATTGATACCAGGGGTTGCCCTGACCCAGGTGGAGTACCTTGTACTTGGTGATGTTAAAACTCATGAGATTCACTAATGATTTAGCCATGTGAAAGTAAGAAGTTGCACTCATAAGCAGAGTGCCTTTATGTAAGCAAGGAGTCAAGAGACATCTTGCATCGAAATGCTTTTTTACTTTCCAAGAGTCCAAATTGCACACACTATGGAAACACATGCACACAATTTCCAGGATTTTTCGGAGGTTCTGGTGTTGACAGAGGCACCATCAGCTATTGCTGGAGACATTAATATCAATTGCTTGTGTGAGGAAAGTATCATTTCACTGAAATAATTGATTTTTTTTTCCTTACTTACTATTATAAAAACACATCTAGTGCCATAAATTTATGGGGCACTCTATACATGTAAAAACATATTTCCTGCTCAGTAGACCTTGCAGTCTAAATTAGGCCAATATATGAGAAAGATATATTGATGATGAACAAAGAAAAGAAACAAGTTACTAAAATTGCTTTTACCAGTTTCTTTCCAGTTGATAATGGGCTAGACTTTTAAAGTTATTTGGCCTTCTGTTTTTTGCAGATTAAAGTGCTTAAGTGTCTTTAAAAATACAGTCATTTTACATGTAAAATCTAATGTACTAGAGAAAGCACATTATGTGGGAGAGGAGCAAATGTGTCTTTGTGTTTTATGAATCTTAAGCTGTCCTGGACACTAGAGTCAGTTTGGATACATAGCCTTGAAAGGGGCCTGCCCCTGTTATGTGGTCTTCTCAGGCTGCAATGCCATCTTTACAAAAGTTTTCTTTGTGACTGGATTCCTGAAAACTCTTTCCATCTCTGGTGGTTTTTGTTTGTTTGTTTGTTTGTTTTTGTTTCTGTTTTGGTTTTTTTTGTGAGACAAACACTCTGTCTCCTTTCTTTGTCTATTTTGCCCTGTGAGAGAAATAATTCTCTGGGCCAGAAGTAGTGTTTTAAAACCCATTTGTGCAAACATTTCTGCCTTTTAGACAAGTAAGTCACTCAAGGGACCTTGTTGCAACACACAGGAAAGTATATAATTAAAGCTGGTTTAAACATCGAGTTTCTTTACCATTATAAAGGTTAAATACATGAAAAAGCAAAAGAGCATTTATATAGCAGAAGTGATAATGAAGGGTTTACATCTGCAGCCTCCATGAACAGGGGAGGTTGTGGCTTTTCCTATGTAGAGTCATCAGGAATAGCTGGTAATTACCAAGTTCAAAGCCTATTGTCTCCTCTAAAAAGCCAACTTGTTTTTTTGGGGTTATTTCAGAATGACGTGATGTCTGATGGCTCTATTCCTTTTATAGGACTTCTTGATATGCATTGAATTCTGACCAGGGATGGAAAGTAATTTTTGTGAACATATTAACAGAATGATGTGTAATAGATCTAGCAAAGGTTGAAGGCTGCTAATGGTGACTGATGTAGTACCACAGAGGAAAGAAATCTGAACACTGCTCTCCGAGGAGGCCAGCTAGGACTGAGGTAATAACAGATTTCATTGCCCAGTTGGAGTTGACAGAAGGCAAGATGATTTTGCTCCTCAAATTGTGCTCAGAGGACAGAAGGTAGTGTGTATTTTACATACCTGCGGTAGGTGATAGGAGAGACTTGTTCAGTGATGTAGGAGGCATTGTGATACATACAAAGGTCTCCTGCAAAGCTGATAAATACTTTTTCCTGTTGTGGAGCTGACACGTTGAATCCCTCCCTACAAATCTTGAGTCCAGCCCTGATGTGGTTTGCTTGCTGTATAATCTCATTAAGCCAGTGGTTATGGCACTGAGGTAAAATCACAGGAGAGCTTTTGTGTTCTGTAGCTGATGAAGGGAATGTCCTGGACAATCAGAATTTATTCTAATGTTGTGGTTTTAATTTCTGGTAGGTGTTGGCTTGCACAAACTATTTCAAAATGTCTGCTGCAATGGCTGCAAGCATGGAATGTTCCAGAGGAGCTTACATAGATACACCTCCTGTCTGTGGGCAGGGTGTGTAATATTAAGAGGGCGATTCATGACCTTTGCTTCTTAAACCATACCCTTCCACATAGGAAGCTCAAGTAGGTCATGCACTGAAGGGAGCCAGGAAATGTACATGCATGTGTGATGTGAATCTGATAGCCTGTCTAGTAACCAGGAGTGGCTACAGTTGTGCATCCCAGTTTGGCAGATGTGTTTATACCTTTTCTGAGATGTTACAGATATACACTTTGTATATCAGAGCTTACAATCTGACCTTAAAAAGTAAATGCCTTTTAAGATTGTATTCAAGTTCCTTGTGATACAAATCAGTTTTCCAACTTAATCAGCATTTGTGACTTGCTTCAGCAGGGCACTGAAGATGTACTTATGGCAATCACTATTCAGCAAAATTTTAAACTTTAAATATATGATGTGGGAACAGAGCTAAAAATTAAATGTGGGTTTACATGAGTTGCAAAACTGGATTTTGACTTTGAGCCTCTGAATGGGAAAATTAGTCATAAAAGTGTGGTTCATAGTGTGAGATTTCTCCTTTCTTACTCAGGAGGGAACTGGCGTAAGAGGTGTCACTGGAAACCATGGTGAACAGTTAGCAGGATGTTTTAGCATTCCTTTTGAAATAAAAGCTAAGCACGTGAGTAGGTATAAATTAAGCAGAAATAGTTTTTTTTTAACTTTTGGATATTAAAAGAAAATTTTTTTAAAGACTGGCATTTCAGTTTCAAAATTAAGTGAAAAATTTGTAATTTAGAAAGTGTGCTGTCATTTGCATCCCTCAGGGTCCATATGCCTGTACACAGACTTTCCTTTTTTAAAGTCATTTTTCCAAGATCCCGGGTTTGTAAAAATATAAAATAAATGAACAAATGAAGGCACATGTGTTTTGATAAGCTTCACTCTTTTTGTGATATTACCCTGTAGGATGCAATAGAGACATGGAATCAGACTAAAGGGATCAGAAGTATCAGGGATAAAGACTTTCTTTTATTCCATGTTAGAAATATAGACCTGAATCAGCACTTTGGAGGGTGCCCTGTTACTGGACCCTAATGCAAGCTAGAAATGCCCTTTTCAGCTCTGCTGCTAGTGGAGTTCTGCAAAGTCTGCTCCACAGACCTGTCTGCAGGCTGAACACAGGACCTCAGTTAGCTTCAATGGGCCATTGTCAGCAGCAGTATCTTGCTTCCTTCCCTGACACCTGCAGACCAGAGTCATCACTAGCTCCCAGCCACTGGAGCAAACTGGGGAACTTAGTCATCCTCATCTGCTCTCAAAAACGTGCACTGTGAAGGATGTCACAGAATTGGTAACTTGCTGAAGTGACTCAAATGCTCCATCCTGACATCTGCAGATGGCTCCTGAATTTTTAAGCATTTGTACACTGTTTTTTAGCATTGATATGAAGGGTGTTCTCTTACAAAAGAAGTTCATTAGTTGAACAGTGCTCTTTTACAGCACTATAGTAATTAGTGCTCCAGATTAGAGCACTTTCTGGCCTGGTGCCTATCTTCAGATTTTCCAGAGGACAGCACTTTGTGGCAACCAGATGATTCTTTCAAACCTCTCCTTAGGCATTAATACAGGTGCTAAATTCTGTCTTTAATGTACCTCTGATAAATTATTATCATAGTCCAGTGATTTATAAGGTTTAAAGTAGGCTGTCTGGTGGAGACTGTGAGAGGCATGGAGAATCCCACTGGACAGTCCATCTCAAGTCTTAAAAGTTGCTGGAAGTAGGGTTTCAGAGTAGGAGTCTGAATTTGTTCATAATTATGTATATAGATTTTTAGTTTAATAGGTATGAAGAGTATAAAACACGGTAAGCAAACTTTTTCTTCAAAGGGAAGTGTTTAAAAAAAGTTTAGAACACCTGTTCTAACTGTATGACATTTTAATTTCTAATTAAACTCTGAGCTAGAGAGTATCTTCCACATATCTGTTCTGCTGGTCACCCTCATATTATGGGAAAGAGCACGTTTTGCTATTTTTATATGATTTGTTTAAAGTCCTTGTAAAATTTAATTTCTCTGTCTTTAGTTCCAACCCTGGTAAGGATTTATTTTTTAAACCTCATAAATTAGAGAAACTTCCTGTTAATTCCTCTGTCATATCCAATATTACTAATACTAGACCTTTTTCCTTATGTGTTGTGTAATTGGAGATTGATCCAATTAGTTCTTTCTAAGTATCAGAAGAAGCAGAAATCCCTCTAATTTCCAGAACCCCCTCTGCAACTTTGTAGACTCTGTATATTCCAGTCACAGTTTCTATCTGTGCAAAATTGGGCATAAATGTATTGAAGTCAACAAAGCTGTTTTAGTTTAACATAATTTAATAATAGACTCTGTCCTCAAACTTCATCATTCCAGCACACATTAGGCATTCTGGTTTTGTTCATACTAGGACCCATCATAAAGAAATTGATTTCCCTCTGTTCACTCATCCAATTTATTGCAAGAGAACTCCATGTTCATTTGCCCATTACACAGTGTTTTGTGGGGTGAGAAAGAAACAAGCCAGAAGAAATCAGCAGAAGTAAGTTATCATGTTGGATGAGGCTCTGCTCACATTTATTTTTGGTGTAAATGCAGAACAGCTCCACTTCTCCAAGAGGAATTTATTTGCATTCGATGGATGAGAATAACTCCAGATTAATACTCTGAGCCCCAAAATTTATGCTTTCTACCCCTACTTGATGCTCTGAGTTACAAAAGAGACTATTTAAGATGCAGAATATGTTTTATGATTTCCATTACTTCTACAGTTCCTTCTCCTCCTTCATTGCTAGTTGTGTTCCCCAAGTTGGGCGACCAAATAATGTGTCCTCCAGGGCTGTTAAAATTGCATTATAAATAGGCTGGGAAGAAATATTGTTGGAACAAAGCAATTGGCGCAGTCCTTTTTTCCTCTCCCCAGTGGCAAAGTGTTGATGACCACAACACAATTGATTTCTGTTATCTGGAGAACATGACCATGTCATTGTTTCTCTGTCTGGGTCCCTCACGGGGTTGCACAAAGCACAAGCATTTCAGTCAGGATAGCACCATCAGCGTGCTGAACGTTGTAGAATGACAGTGACAGAAAATGAGACCTCTTCTCGTGCATTGCTCCGTGCTGCGAACAAAATGGCATTCTTGGTGCAGCCAAATTGAAAACTTCTGCACAGTTGGCTCAGCTAGAAATTTGCAGTGAGGACTGTGTTAGCTGGTAAATCTGTAAGCTGTGAATTTTGTTGAGACTTGACATGACAGTAGATGAAGTGATCCAGTAGTAGTATTGTTTTCCTTCTATGTCACTCATTGTCTTCCTGTTTAGCTGCACCACATGAAATCTTCCCAACCTTATCTTCAGGGTCTTACAGATGTTGCCTACACTGCCACGTTACCTTCCTCTACTAGTTTAGCAGCTTCATATCTGTCCCCTGCCTACAACTTTAAGCTTTCTCCCATGAGTTTTCTATTTCTGGTACAATTTTTCCCCAGAAAACCCCCCTGCGCTTGTGTCAGTAATTCTTTGCTCACCTACCATACCTTTTGTGCCTTCCTCATCTATATCATTAGGACTTTGAGTAATTAAATAATTTATTTTGGCTTGTCATGGGTGTTATATATTTATACTTGTTGGGTGGGCTAAGATCAGTACTATCCTTGTGGCACTGTGCTTTTGAGAGCTCTGTACAGGACCCTTGTAGACCATAATAGAAAACTGAATATATCTTAATTTCAATGATATGAGGACAGGGCCTGAGACCAGTACTTTGTGGCATGATCTGCAGCTAGAGTAATTACAGCAGTCTCTTGCAGCTAAACGTGTAGATATTGTAGATAAAGTGTTTATGCACTTGTGTGATTCTGGCAGAGATATCTGTTTGGAAATTTTGAATAACGGTTTTGATTAAATTAATGTTGCAGAGACTTTCCCTTTGGAATTATGATTTGTCAGTGGCTTAGAACAAATGAAATCAGAATTTTATACAAATACAAAACTGTTATTTAAAATGTGCCACAGCATTGGTAGGGCACCTCTGAGCTGGTGCTAAACTCAGCTTTCAGACTTATGGTGAATTGCCAAGCTCCATTTTGACTGGGTGGTTTGAAACATGGTCTCTTCTTTTGGCTTCTCTGGCAGTTTTCCAATAAACAGTCTGTCAGCCTGTTATGCTTTCACAGCTGTATTAGCCTCTTTGGCCTCCCTACCAAGCTCCTGACTAGCGTCAGCTCATCTTTGCTGAGAATGTTGGTCCTACTGGAAAAGTCAGTTTACAATTTATTCTTTGGGCATGTGACAGTTGATAGCAAACAGACAAACAGTCTTTGCACACCAGTCACTTTTTTTCTGAAATAGCACAAGAAATAACACATACACTCATGTACATGTAAAGATATAAAAGTGTACGTGCATGTTTGTGAATACAAAAATGTGTGTCTATGCACAAAACTGTGTATATGTATCTTCCTAAAATGAAGAATACATATATGCTCCTTGCCTCTTCTTTCCTCTGCTTTCAGAAGCTGTCTATGTCCAAGCCTTCCTGTGGTGCATAGGTCTTCATGGCCTTGGTGCCATTTGGTTCCTACTTCCTTACTTGGCCCAGTGCCTTCTCCATTTCTTTGTCTCGATTTCTTTGTTACTCAGTTTGCCCTTCCCAGCTTCTTAATCTGTGAGATTTTATCAAGGCAAAGTATGCGCTTCTGTAGGACTGTATCAATGCTTCATTTCATTCTTCTGCCTGTAGGAAAATTCCCAGGCTCTAGCTCTGGCAGCTAGTACAGACATTCTGCCTCTTCCTAGATTCAAGTCTTCTCAGTGCCCTGCCCTCATGCCCAGACAATAACCCTTACAAGAGACTTTTTTAATGATAGATTTTTTTGGCCCCTCTTCCCTGCTTATTAATACAAACTGTAATGAACCAAGGTATGGTGAAGACAGATGTACATAAAAGTACAAGAGATGCCTACACTGAAGCTAGGCTTTTGTACAGTGTGTAGACATGTCCTGAATGACTCCCTGGAGGTTTTGGAAAAAAGACTGACCTATGGGGACTGCAGGGCCCAAACTAAATTAGTAACTCAGAAAAAAACCTGAGTTTTGAGTATTGAGCTCTCAAGTTACTAAAAACCCCAAAGTCTTAAACAATACAGCGTAGGGATAGTTTTCATTTTCATGCAGTAAACAGCAATTTCAGGAGTCACTTGGTTTCAAATGAGCTGTACTTGACAGAAAAACTCAAACTGAAACCAGAATGGATGGTTTGTGAATGCACTCGGGCTGAAACTGAAGAAAAGCTTTCCATGAATCGCTATAAGTGGAAACCACTGTGTTGACCTAGATGGGTGCCCTACTTCCCAGCTGGGCACCTGTCTGCTTACTCCCTGTGGACTAGCAGAATGGGAGCTGACCCTGAGTAAAGGGCTCTGCCTCAGATACAACACTTGGCATAGTCTTGTTCCCATCCTGCTGATGCTATTGGGGTGTGCAGCCTGTGTGAGCAGCACATTTGGTATGCAAGCCATTGGCTGCAGACCTCACTTATATCTTCTCTGCCTGCATTTCTAGGGGCTTCCTGGGTAGCACCTTCTCAAGGATATTTTCAGTCTCATTTCATTTTTTCACATCTTAATTTTTTACAGAAAAAGTAGAAAGGTTACAAAGTGCTTCCCACAGCAGCTGATTTCGTGTAGTCTGTAGCTATTCCCCAATGCATAGCCACTCTTGGATTGAAAAGCAAGGGTAGTTTAACAATGCACCATGTTTATTGCCACGGTGCTAAGGGAAGTTATATCTTGTACTGCAAGTTTATGGCTTAACAAAGGATCTTTTTTCTAAACTTAGGTCAAGTTTTTATTTTTAGATGACTTTCCAAAGTTGTAGAGTTGCTAGATAGCTAGATATATCTTTAATATTTTCCATTGCTGGATTGTAATTCTTTCTGATAGAGAATTTAGCTATTTTTTTCATGAAAGTTGGGGAACTTCTAGATCTCCAAGTGATTTCACTGTTAATTTTAGTCTGAGCAGAGTCCAGTATATGTCAGTTGTTCTGATTTGCGCTGGTTGTTGCACACCAGCATCAGAGCTGAATGAATAAAATGGAAAAAACCACAAAGACTGAAGTCAAGGCTATGATGTGTGGCTGCTTTATCGCTGCCTCTCTTGCCCTGTCAAATCTCATCAAATGTATTGGAAAGCAGCTGTCCAGCCTATTATTGATCAGGCTTCACTCAGGTGCTGTTGCAGAAATTGTTTAAAATTTGTATGTGCTTCCATGCTACTGTCAGCAAAGCCACAAAGGAAGAAACTGGGACAAAATCAAAGAAAAGCCAAAGAATAGTTTCTGCACAACTGGACTCCAGTTCCTTCACCATCTTTGTGACTCTTTGCCTGATGTGCACCAGTATGTCTCTTTCTCTTGAACTGGGGAGCTCAGGACTAGACTCAGCACATCAGATGTTTTTCACCAGTGCTGAGCAGAGAAGGATCATCTCTCTTGACCTGCTGGCAAAACTGTTCCTAATTCAGCCCAAGAAGTTTTTCACCTTTTTTGATGCAAGGGTGCGTTGCTGGTGTGTGTTCAATTTGGTGTCTTCAGCAAGATGTTTTTCTGCCAATCTACTTTCAGTCTGCTCAGCCCCCAGTATATCTTGGTACACGAGGTGGTTCTTCCTCAGCTGCAGGACTTGGCATTTCCCTTTGTTGAACATCATGACTTTCTCCTTGGCCCATTTCTCAAGCCTGTTGATGTCCGTCTGGATGGCAGTACAAATATCTGGTTCATCAACCACTCCCACTGGCTGCAAACTTGCTGTGGGTGCACTGTGACCCCATCATCCAGGTTGGTAGTAAAGAAATTAAACAGTACAGGTCTAGGTATCAAAGCCATAATATTCCACTAATGGCTGGTCTCCAGCTGGACTTTGTGCTGCTGATCAGAGCCCTTTGATCCCAAGAGTTTTGCCAGTTCTCAGTCCACCTCACTGTCCATTTAATCTCGACTGTACTTGATTGGTTTGTGTATGAGGCTGTTATTGGAGATAGTATTAAAAGCCAGGCTAAAATCAAGAGAAAGCCTCACTATGGTCAAGACTTTCAGTATGATTCTGCCAGGTGAGACCTTTTTTTTTCTGAGTTGTACCGCTGTTGAGGTCTTCCGTCCTGGACAAGTCACTAAGCCTCTTTCTGTGCCATGGTTTATGAAGCTGGGCCTGAGGTTATATAGGAAGAAGGAAGGAATGAGCTTGCATAGAAAGTATTTTAATACTGTCAAGTATGATCAGTTTACATAATAAGATTCAAAAGCAAGAGTTAGGCGTGGACCATTCATACCAAATATTTGAAATATTAAAATAAAATAAAAGTGTTTATAAAACTAGGGTAGTTTGTTAAAGCTTTTGAAATTTAGTGAACTTAGCATCCACAAATATTAAACATGTACAGTTTACCTTTAAGAGGAAAGGCTCTACAGTGGGCATTTAGCTAGATTTGTACACCTACACACTGCAGATGGTTTAGTTTTATAAGAGATGAAACTGCATTTGGTGGAACTGATTAAATATAAAAACACCACCATCTGCCATTTATTCTAATATAAAATGGTTTGGGCAGATGCTGACATCTTTTGAGATGATTGATTCATCTCTGACAAGTGAAGATTCTCAGAGGGTTCCAGCTGCCCACTGCTGACACAATACCCGCTTACGAGAGCAAGTGCCAATCACCGCACTGTTGATTTGGATGTAGCAGGTGAACGAAGGGCACTTTAATAACCATCAGCCTGCAATTCCTAACTACAGCAGTGGTGGGTTTTTTTTCCTTCCTTTTCACTCCCCCCTACACTTCTGGTGCACATTATACTGGGACGATATTTTATGCACACAGCATACTGTATTGGAGCACAGCGATAACTGGAAGAGTGTCAATTTCTGGCGCAAATAGTTCTTTTTCATTTTTTAGAGTGGAAAACCATCAGATACTCTCCACATATGCTATTCATTTTAAAACTATTTTTGCTAAGTGTCCATCAGGATTACATTTAAACTTCCTGGAATATTATTTATTGAGTATGACACCAAATGCTTTGTAATAACTTAAAGAACAGATGTCTATCTTGTTTTATTTGATAACATTGTCACACTCTCTACTGGGGTATTTCCTTAGTGTAGCTTGCATTAGCATCATCTTTTTTGTAGGTTTTGATCAAACTTTTTAGAACATGCACAATAAGTTATGGCAGAATTCTTTAAAAAATTCTCAGGACCAGACTGTGACATTCATACCCACACTGAATAGCTGCTTGCACCAGCAGAAAGTCTTACTGCAGACAGACCATTTCTTACTAAATAAGGTCCTGACCCAAAGCTAGATTTGTGGTAACTGCAGTGGACTTTTGGTCCATTTCCAAGTGGGAGAAAGTGCAGCATAATTAGATTGTCGTGCAGTAAAGAAGCAGATCCAGTCAGTCCTAATACTGCAAGTATATAAACGGCAGGACTTCTTCAGAATACCTTAAAATAGGATAGTCTTTTTGTACATGTTAAAGCGTAATCTCTGACTGTGTCCCCCACTCAGAAGTATCATGTTGAACAGCTTCTTCACTATAAAAAATTAGTTTAAAAAGGAAAAGAGTCTGTTTATGTGAAATGACATGAAAATGTGACAGTTTAGTGTTTTGCTGGCACAGGAGCATATGGCACATATATATAAATTTGGTCAGAGGGATACTGAGTGATTGTAAACTCATTTGAATTTATCTGGAATAAGTCTGGAGTAAGCCTATTGTACAGGGAAGCAGTTGGTGTTACAATACGAGTAAAAAACACTCAGAGTGAAGCTCAAAGAGAAGCTAAAAGCTATACAAAAAGTATGAATTCTTATTATTGGTACAGAATCTATTTTGTTCACCTATTGCTGAAGGTAAGGCTATAGAAAGTGTCATTTCATTGTTTAAAAAGGTAAGGGGTAAAATTAAGTCAGGCAGATTCTTATCTGGCATAAATTGTGGTTTGAAGTCAGTGAAGCTAATCTTATTTTTTATCAGTAATACACCTAGGGCAGAGGATTCAGAATTTTTTTTTTCACACTTCTTTTTATTTTAACCCCTCTTTTACTTATGATGTTTTCTTCATATAGGTATTCCCATTTACCTCAGCCCCCTTTTTCTCCAGGTGCTCTTTCTGTAGGAAGAGTATATTGGCCGTTCCAGGATATTGGTTTGTAGGAAGCACTGATTAATGCTCCCTGCTGTCAGAGGAGGACTCTCCCATCAAAGAGAATGACTACGTTATTTCATCTAATGATCTGGGAAGCTGGGTGCTTGGAATTGCCTCTGCAGTTGGGTTTATTGCTGGGAAAGAGCAAAGTTTATGTTAAACTCAAAAAGCAACACCTTAATTTGAATGTTCAAAAGGTTTGCTTTTAAACAGTGAAAGAGAATCTGGAAAAGAAGTGTGTTTTGGAAGTCAAAATGAAAATCAGAATCCTAATGAACATAGAATATTTAACATATGGAATATTTATCTGAATGTATGTGGAATGTATATCTAACAACGAAATACGAAAAGATGAAGCAGATATTGAAATTAAGATTCAAAGAGGACTGAGGAAAAGGATAAAATCAGCTCCATGTTTTTCTTTGATGATGTCATCAGAGCTGGTGATTCATATTGTTATTGATAGCTATAGCTGACCTTCACAGTATTTGTGAAGATCCTGGTTCCCAGGACTTGGTCAAGGGTATCTGGACACTGCTCCTTGTTTCTGGCTCATAGACCATTTCTCTCTGCAACCCTTCCACCTGTGTGTCTGAGTTTCCACAAAGAAGCTTCCTAGTACAAGGGTGCTGGGACACCTATACCCTGACCAGATGTGATTATTTCACAGAATGCTCTCAGTTTTCCTGAAACAAGGGGTGAGTTTGGCTCCTTGTGCCACCGACTCCACTCCCAACCACCCTAGTGTCAAGCAACAGGGTTGAGTTGTGGAGCTGGAGCCTGGCTTGAACTTCACTGCTGCCTTTAGCAAGAGTGGTTTCCTGGCTGCCACTGCTCCAGGCAGAGTCCCTGGAGCAGGGAAAGGAGGAGGCACCAAAAAAGGGAGGGAGAAAAAGAGTTTCCCACAAGAACAGTTCAACAAAAATCAACAGTCCTCCACAATCCTATATTTTTCTATTTCTTTAAACAAAATGTTTTGGATTTTTTGTTAAACTTTAGAAAAGGATATATTTTTTTTTTCCTTGGGTTATTAGCATTGAAAGGTGAAACATGAAAAATCCATCTGTCTGATTTTACATCAGCTGAAAATTTTGTTTGACAAAGCTAAAGTTTACCATACCTCTGAGTTTTGAGAGTTTTTGTTGAGAACACTGAAGTATTGTCATTACAACTGCTGTTTCCCACCTAAATTCTGTTAAATGCTATGTTGAAAAGAGGTTTGGTGGTTTGTTGGTGTGTGTGTGTGTGGTTTTTTTTTCTTAATGGATAGCTTGCAATTCACTCTTGTAAGAAATTATGTTGGGCTAATCATTTCCAGAGTCTGCCTGAATGCAGTGATGGTGACAGCGCTGTTACTCTGTGCGTAATAGTTCATTTGTGGGAGACATGCTTGATAATTAAAAAAGTCTGTAAACAAAAGCTGAGGTACAGCTTCTCAGCAGAGTGATGTGGAGCAACATTGTGGTAGATGATTAGTCTTCTTGGGGGCAAAATCAATGAAAGCAGCAGTTAGTCAGATGTCTTCTGACAATTTTTCCTTTGTGCAGGTGAAGTATTTTACAGTAGTCTTAGGAGCTGTTGTTATTTTCTGCTGGCTCTAAAGTCAAAATTTTCAAAAATATCTGAAGGATTTAAGTATGCTCCTGTGGGTGAACCTGGTTTTTGGGATTTAGACAGGTAGGAAAAATAGAAAGGAACAAATATCTCATAATTTTCTCACCACAAACTCTCACTGAAACTTCCTAGGTTTCTTTTGTTGCTGCCGACTCCTTCCTTCCCTCACATGCTGCTTATCTGGGTGAAGAATCATAGCTGGAATTTATAAATGCTTCTCTGTTGTGCAAAGGAACTTTGATAGCATGAAATGAATAACAGGTAACATAATAAGAAAAAGTATCTGGCTACAGCTTTGGAAATGTAAATTCTTTTATCAGTCCCCCTGCTAATTGGAATTTCTGTTTGTTGTTTCACATTTAGTGGATTTCATTATAGTTTCCTCGGTAATTAGATATTTTAACTATAAATGAAAAATACCAGACCAAAAAAAACCCAAAGCAAAACAACAAAACCCAACCCCAAACTACCAACAAAAAACCTTCATTAAGATGCAGTCAAAGTTGTATATAGATAGGACTTTAATTAAAATATAGTTAGAATGTGCTGTTAAGGAAAACAAAGGAAACAAATGAGCCACAAAAAATTGAAACTTGGAAAAAAAGGACCCAATCCAGTCCTTCCCAGTCACTGCAAAGGCACTTGCCATCTGCACTGTGCTTGGGAGGAGTCCACATCCGAGTGAGAGCTTGAACTGGGGGCCAGGTCCAGGAGGTTTTTGCCTCTCTTCCACAGTCTCCTGGTGGTGCCTCTTTTGGACTGCCTTCCTTCCATTCTGTATTCAGCTCCAGCAGCAGCCAGCTCCCAGACTGATGAGGGCTACCAAATACTCCCTGCCTTGTTTGGATACAACAGAGAAGGTGTCAGAAGAGGATTTTTGCATCATTTGTCATATGTCCATGTGGAAAAGGCTTCCCCAAAGTGATCTTGTTCCAGGCAGGTGGAGAAAGGACTTTGTAGACCTGAGGAGTTTTTTAAATGGAAGGTCTTGTGATTTTTTTTCATCCTTTATGGCTTTTAAAAAATATGCATGATGGTAAAGGTATAATGAAAGTTTTTTTTTTTTTTAAATCTGTGTTCCTCTATATTATTTCTTATGTGAAAAATGAATATTATCCATTGTACTCCTGTGCCCATAGCAAAGAGGTATTCACAGACCTGCCCCTTACACTTTTATTGATACTGCACAGATAAGTGCTTTCAAAAATGTATTTTAGAAGGCAAATGAGCCTTTCTGCATTTGCAGCTTCATGTTTAGAGCTGGGTTCAGACACGGAGGAAGGAAAACTATTTCACAAAATGTTCATTCTTTCTGAGGCTGATTTCTGTCTTATTAGTCCAAGGAAAGGAAACCCAAGAAGAAAGTATCATAGACAGGTTTGGGTCCAAACTTTTCACCAGGGTTGACCTCTGCTCTGTAAATGAGGCCTGCCAGACAGAGGCAGTAGGGTCTGAAAGATTCTGAGGTCTAGACGCCAGTGTATGAAAGCAGTTTGCCTTTAAACAGGTGGAAAAAACCATTCCTTACTCCCTCATTTACTTCTTTGTCCTGTGTGAACTCCCTCATTTACTAAGCTTTCAAACCAAGCTCTTTTTTTTGAGATTAGATTGCTTTGTACTGAAAACATTAGATAAATATGAAATGTACCGAAATCCAAATGAATCAAAAGGAATGACATTTTCTTCCAGCTGAAGGTCAGCAAGAACACTGAGTGCATTGCCATGCTCCCAGAATTACCTTAATTTCTAGTGTCTCTCTGCAACTCAACCTCCTCCCTTTTGTATCACCCTTTCTATTAGTTTAGTAATATGCTGTCATCCTGATTTTTCTTAATTTCGCTTGTGATATTACTTCTCCTTTTCCTCCTCCTATGGGAACAGATTTCTTCTGCCATATGCCCATTTAAACCTGATTGTAGTGTCTGAACATCTTGTGTGCTCAGCCACAGCATCCCTTGGGGTTCAATTGAGGCAGAGTATGTATGTGACCTTTAAAGCCATGTCAATGTGAGACTCTCTCAGCACGTGGGTCTTTAAAGCCTGGATGTCTATGCCTTATACTAACAAATTTGACCAGCATGCCTTTTTATGAGGATATCATCATTTTGGGCAAATTCCAGGTTCCATATTTTGAATCAGCGTGTAGAGCATTTTTAAAATCTCAATTTCCCAAAGGTCAAGTTCCAGTAGATTAAAAATGAAAAAAATCAAAGCAGTTGTTATTTTACTTATTCATTCCAGCAAATTTGTAGTAGTAACCACTTGAATGTGACTAATTGGCAATTTGTAAAGTGGACTGTTCTCAATCGCAAAGTTTTAAGTAAATCAATGCTGTATCTGTTTCCTTTTTATGACAATTCTTAAAAAGTGTGACAAGGTTGTGATAGGAAACAGTGAAAAGCCCCTACATTTCTGGGGATAATAGATTTTGTATTCGTAGCCTAAGTAGTCTTTATTTTCAGACTTTTTTTTGCATACACGAGAAATAGGACTGTGCTGGGTAAACAGTGAGCTGCTCTAATAGTCCTGCCATAATAATGCTTTTCTGTGCTGAAGTCTCATAAAATCTCTTTGGCTCCATGAAAGCCGTTTCACAAACATCCTTAGTTTGGCTCTTGTGTTGTGCCACAGCATTGTTGCTGAACTTTGCCTTCCCAGAGAGTCTCTGACAGTTCAGAACGTAAACTGTCCAAATTTTAGTGCATCACTAATGTAGATGTTCTTAAATATAAAAACTCAGGTGTGTCACCAATACATGTAAACAAAATATGATAGCACTTTCCTTATGAGGCAATGATATGTGGGGTCTTAAAGGTATTTTATTATGCAGCTGACTGGAGAGACTGAGAGAAAGCAATGATTGATTTGTACTCTGAAGTAGAAAAAAATGTTAAATTTCAATTAAAATTGACAGTATGATCTAGTAACATAAGCATAGCATACATTGTACATGTATTGAAATTAACCCTACATTACATAAGTGCACAACACAGGACATTTGGTACTAAAATGAAGCATTTTAGGCTATGAAAATACATAATAATGACATTTATCCAAAGGATATTAACTTTGCTCAATAGTGCTATGTATCATGCAATTGGATTTTGGCTGTTAAACATTTTAATTCACCAGTTAAAGTTAGGCATTTCAATATTCATCTTTCAGCTTACCTTGGTTAGTTGCTTTATAAAATATAGGTACATGGCCATTTTGTTACTTTCTAATCCTTTATTAAATGATAATTAATTATCTAAAAGCCCTAAGCTTTGAAATATTTCTAAATATAGAATTGGTCCCAAATCTAAGTTTTGTAGAGTCGATTGTTTTCTGCTGAAAATGTAGTGAAGGAGAAATGAACAGCATTTAAACAGAAGACAAAACCAGCAGCTGGAATTGGCAAACATTGTAAGCTGGTTTTAGTCTTTTTCTTGTTTTAACTCAATAGTGAGGATCTGGGAAGAGTTGTAGCCTTTGTGGTGCAGATTATGAACAAAATTAAATGCTAGGGGACTTGTCACTAATGTTAGTTCCTAAATCAGCAATCTTTTCCATGCTAATCACTTTCTGAATCTGATTATAGCATCCTTCTGTCCGATGAAGAACTCTATTGATTTTCCTCTTTGGAAGCAATTTTTGTGGGGGATTCTCAAGTGGAGGAGCTTGAGCAGTGAGTAAATCTTTTGGGAGGGGTAGGTTTTGTGTACCCATAATGTGTGGCAGCCAAGCTTATGTGTTGACTGTTTGCCTTATTGAACTACTGTTAAACTCTGAATTCCTGGAAACACCATCAAGCGGGAAGAAAAGTACCACCTTCCCCTGCAAACACCATTATTTATTTTGGTCTCCTGCAAAATCTTTGAGCTGTGTTTTTTTCTTACACATGTTAATTCATAATGGACAATATTTCTAAGGCGCCTTGAAAAAAAAAGGCATCAAAGTTGGCGTTTTCACAGAGAATTGCTAACTGGAAAGACAAATGTCTCTTACTTTAAGAGAACCCCCAGACACAAACTCACCAGAGTACAATTACAGGTGATGTATAGGTGTGTGTAGGGGTGAGGGGTGGGTGTCTCGTGTTATTCATGCAACAGGGTTGCCACAGAGGGGCCCCCAGAGTAAGTGGCTCTTTTCCTTCTCAGCTGTTTGGCAGAACCTCAGGGGGATTCTGGGGCAAATGAAAACAGCTTATGAGTGGGCAAGGATCCCACCCCTGCATTCAAGTGATAACACAACTGAGTGGCTGCATCTGCATCAGAGAGGAGTATGCTTATGTTGTTAATACTGGCTCCCAGCTACACTTTGATTTTACTTGCTGTCTGTATGATGAACTACAGTAAAGATTTTTTTCTTCAGTGATATTATCATATTTTTATTTGCTATTTAATCAAAGGTATGCTGCCTTTTAATTAATATTATATTATCTTACATGTAATTTTCTGGTGTAAAGAAGGGTTATCTAGAAGGTCAAGGGCCAGAGAGAAAGATGGTATCTTGTAGCTTGAATTAATCTAAAAAAAAAGGAAATAGATTTTTAGAGAAGAGAACAGTATGAGTCTGGCCTGAATTGGATCAGGCCCAATATCCTTCTGAGGAAGAAATAAAGGGCTTGAACCTTCTCCCACTGAGAGCAATTACAAACCTGTAGTTTACTATAATAGCTGTTATAGGGGCATAATAAATTTAAGGTCTGAGATAATCAAGAAGGACTGTGTAATCTTCTGCTAATGGTTCTGAAAGATGCTCTAGCAATATGCTAGGTAGGGAGAGCCCTGCACTACCCTGTTACCAGAAGAACTAAGTTTAAGCCACTTGCTTGTTGCACTTGGCTATAACAGATCCTATGATTTTAATTTGACAGTGATTTAAAATGAAAAAGTTTTAAAAATAAAATTTGTGGAATGATGACTGTGAATGCTGTAACTGTGAGAGAGTGGGGAGTATGAGGGGAGACGGAAGAAGTTTTACAAAGATATCTGTCTGAATTTCTATACAGTACATAAGAAGGTTCAAAGGCCTTTTTAGACAAAGGTCCCCAGCTTGGTGTCCTGTTTTTGACAGAGGATGACAGGAGATACTGGTGGACGGTACAGGAGCAGGGCACTCCCACAGTGTGCGGGCCCAGCCTCCAGCAATGTACAGCTGGGGGATCTCACATCAATAATGTGCTCTTCAAGGAAAGGCTATTGTTTACCATTTAAATATCTTCCTGAAACTCACCTTATTCAGAGCATTGCTTATTCAAAGGCATTCATCAGGCATTTGCAAAATGTAAGATTCACTGAGTTTAACAGAGTGAGCTATGTTGCTTTATAACTTTAGCTTCGATTGGATAGGAATATTAGTTCTGATCCAAAGCACCACTCTAGCCATTACATATCTTTCTGCTGCCTTAGGTAATATTTGGCTCAGAACCCCTGTTCCCCCTATTATTATCAATTTAAAGTAAATGTGACAATGGCATTTGTTTTTCCTTTTCCTAAAATGGAAAACTTGTGAAGGTGTAGCTGTAGCCTCATCTCTTTGGTTGATTGTCTCTAGTTATACCTCAGCTAAAATTTAGATTTTTGATTTCAGAAAAGAGACAATCTTTTCTTGTCCTCTGTTTTGAACCTTATAAAGTAATAGTAGTAATGGATCCTAGAATTTTGCCAATATATTGTATGAGAGCAAAAATATATGCATAGCTTTTCTGCTACGGAAAACGTATGAAGTACTATATATATATACATACATATATATATATATATATATATATGGCAGAGTTACCTACCAGCAATAGGAGAGTCCTTTGAAAAGAAAACCTAGAAGTTATTTCAGCAGAGGCTATATTTTCTGCTAAACAAAATTTGTTCAGAAGACATATTTGTTCATGTGCCACTGAAGACTGTTAAATTTGAGTGAGAGGGTTACATAAGCTCTTATGAGTTATTTTGATATTATTTTTGAAAAAAATTTCTTATAAATTATTTTTACTGTCTTTGTTTTCCCCTCTTACATTTTGCAGCTTTTGTATTTCAACTGGTCTAATTTGTGAACATGAAAATACATGTTGAATCTCTAGTGAACAGCTGATGGATAAGAAAAATTTTAAAAAAGTGTTTTGGCTTATTCCAGATAAAGACATTGATGTCCTAAGTTAACACTGAGCTGATGTGCTTTAAATTTCAAAGCTGAAACACGTGTGAGGTTGTATGTGGAAACACTGCTGTGGATGCAAGTAGTATAAATGGGTTTGAAACTATCATGTTTCATACAGGCAAGTTCTGTAAACACCTGCCTAACGTGTACACTAATCCTGTTCTCCTAATAACAATTAGATTTTACTCTGAAAGCGAAATGAAGCACATAAAGTCATGCATTATATATCATAAATGAATAATCAATTTGCATGCACATCAGTTTTTGAATGGTCATTTCTCAATAAATTTTCTGAAAAAATTTGGTTGATTCATACACTTAGCATATGTGTTTGTACGAATCAGGATTTTATCTGCAGACTGAGAGTCTCCAGTGCTTAAGGGAAATCCTGACAGCTGAATGTCTAAACCTGTTTCTGGTTAAATGTTATCCTTGGTTTTCTTCAGGAGCACAGACTTTGCAGCCAATATTTTTTCTACAGTTTTCCTAGTTTGTGCATCATGTTTTACTTATCCTTCCCTAGACACAGCAAAAATGGGCTCCGTTTTATAAACACGGTAGTCAGCAATTCCTAGAAATGTGAACATTTGTTTTAGAAAGGAAAATATTGCAAGTGAATTATTAAAAATTCAGAAGTTTCTAATTTTCTATTAGTAACTGAAAAATTGAGGTTTTTTCATTGTCCGTGGTGTTATAACTGAACACAGCTAGAACGTTATTTCTTTGGTGTATTGCTTTGGACCTTTGGGGATAAGGCACAGAGCATTCAGAGCACTGCACAGATTTCTGCTTACTGAATAACCAGAGGAAATAGCTGTATTTGGGGAATGATGGTCAGCAATAATTCTGACTACACAGTTTTTCATTGGCAAATGTCAGATTGCTATAACCTGAGGATGCTTCAACTGTGATGAGTTTCTGGTCACCTCCCCAGCCTGTATCCCAGACTAACCAGCAGTCCAGTGCTTAGAGGTGGGCAAGCAGTGTAGCTCTCTGAAGTGACCGTGAGCCTTTTTGTCATGGGCCTCTTACTTTCCTGAATGGAAATTTTTCTTTGGGAATCAGGGAGAAAAATACAGACTTTACATAGTGAAGAACTCCATGGCAGGTGGAAGATGATGATTGGGATTCCCTTTCCAGTTAATATGTTATTGTCTACACAAAATGAAGTTGTTCCAGCAAGGGAGATGGATAGTGCTTGGCCCAGAATACCCCTGAACTAGCGAGTCAGACATTCAAAGGACGGTAGAAGATTAAGTTTTAATATCCAAGCCTGTATCTGACTTCTAGATGCCTCAAATACAGTTTTTCCCATGGTATACTGCCTTTTACTTTTGTTTTGTATGAAAAATATTCAAAGTGTATCAGTGGTGCTCAGAAATACAGAGCCCGTGTTTCTTTGTGCCTGGTTTTTGGTGTCAGCCTCGTGAGGCACAGGAGTCTGTACAACACAGCTGCTCTTGCAGATGCCCAGACAGCCAGACCTTGTTTCCCTGATTTCCCCAGACAGAACAATAAGAAGACAAGAAAACTACCAATAGTACAATTAAACAAAGAAATACCTGCCCTGCCACCCTTGTATCTCCTGTTATCTCCTACATTACTGGGTAGTTTGCTGTGTGGTACCCTTTGGAGGCCTGTGGACCCCTTGGCACTGCAGGGGTGGCCAGCACCACTCTTGCTGGAGCATCACTTAGTTGTAGATGTGCCTGACATGGATCTTGGCCATCTCTGTCTCTTGAGGCTGTTGCCTGTCTGGGATCTGAAATAGGGCAGATTTGGACCTGCCCGCTGTCGTCTTCAGTGGAAATACGGTGTCTGCCTCCCACAGCAGGATTTTTTAGCCTTAGGTCAGGCACCTGACCTTCACATGCACTGCTTGGAAGATGCTGACGCCCCAAACCTCTCTTTACAGAGATCAGAACATAAACATGGCAAATGCCTTTGTTAGAAATCATCAGCTCCTCTTTCCATGTCTGAGCATCCTCTGCCAGCCTGAGATGTTGCCTTTGGTAAATCAGGGTGTGTAACTCTGAACAGCTGTCCAGGTGTATGTTTTATCATGGGAAAACTGGCCCATTCTAATTTTTAGGAACCAGCTATGAGGAAAGATGGTGACAGGTGCTGATAGAACCCTGTGAAAATAACCAGTGCACAGGTAGTGGGACCTTCTGCTTCTGCCTCCCTCCATGCACTGCTCAACTTCCACAAAGTCTGCAGGCACTAGTTTCAGCCCTGCATCCAAGTGAGTGAGCAGTGGGGCACTCTTCAGCTCTCTGACACGTTGGATGTGTGTTTTGAGGACCACACTGCTCCATGCAAGGCTGTTTTGTATGTCAGGTTCCAATAGTGCAGGCCTGTATAGTACCTGCACTATTGGTGCAAAGCTGGGCTGTGCTTGGCTTGCCTTTTGCTGTGAGGAGGGTGTTTTTAAGTACCACCTTCATTCAAGGAGAGGTTTGGGGGTTTTTTTCTTCTGTACATTTGCCATCTTAGCTGTAAATGACAGCACTGAGGAGTGAGAACCTCTAAATGACAGAGCAGCCAAATCAAACTCATATGCTAGAGCTGCCATCAGTTTGTCTCCATCTGCAGAATGGAGAGAGTTTTGAGTTCTTAATACTAATATCACAGGAGTAAAAGTTCCTGCCCTCAGTAAAAGAACTGTTGAAAGGACCCTTGAAAGGATTTCTCTGCATTGCTTTTAACAAATCTGGTTACTGGAGTCAGAGTTTACTCCATGTGTTTTCTCAAATTGCAGTACACCAAGTTGTGATCTATTGGCAGAGTCTGTCTGTGAACTCTGTTCCTGTCCAGCAACCCATCAGAGCAGTGAACATGAACATCAATGAAGCAGTCCTGGTTTACTGCTGCTGGGGGTGTGTCCAGCATCAGTAGCTTTTTACCCTGTGGGTAGCGTGGGCAAAGTAATTGCACAAGGAAAGAATCACAACTGGATTCCAGCTTTTGTATTCAGGGGGTGGGGGGATGTTTGCGTTTCATTAGTGTTAAGTTTGCTATTTCCAAGGATTGGGAAGAAACATCTCTTCCCTTTTTTCTAAAATATAGAGTGGTGTTTACTTTCTCATTTTGAAATTTTCACATCTTGTGTAACAGCTGTGCTAGGGCAGGACTTGCTCTCTGCTGAACTGCTGCTTTTTTCCTTTGGCCTTTGTTAAAATTTCTGATAAATAACAGACTGTCTACAGCTGTTCAAATGATGTTGCTTTTTCTAAGTGTCACTTCGGTGTTCATTTCCACCAATGTAGGTTTTGCTTTAGAAGGTAAATAAGGGAGATATAGGGCTTGCTGTTGAGCAAAATTGAACATGTGGGCAGTGGGAAAAGAATCTAAAATGTGAATTGCCCAAGCCTACAGAAGCCATTCACCTCCAGCTGTGATGGAGACACTGTAACATCTTGGCAAGATTGCTGTGTGCAATTTTCTTTAAATAACTAGTAGGGTTTTTGTTTGCTGCAGTTGGTGCAATTTCTTCACATTTTCTCATTTGAAGGTAATCTGCTTCTAAGAAGTAATTAGTGTGATTTGTACATGGAAGGCTTCACTGGCCTTTGAATTTTTGCAGTGGCATTAGCTATGCCAGTGCTACTGGGCTCACCACTGTAATAAATAATGAGAAGATAATATGTGTGACTTAATAGTATACTAATCTATTGTTGTAAAGATAACTTGGATAATTTATATTAATGCGTGATTTAATTTATCTAGAAGCTTGCTCTAAGAACTTCATAAAATCACAGTTCTTGAATAAAAGGATCTTATGGACAAGGATCTTATTTTTTACACACTGTAACTCTGCTTTACACAGCAGTAGTTCTGTTCATTTTTTGTTCTTAACGCTTATGTACAGATCTCTCTAAGAAACTGACGGGCAGAATTTGGTCTGGATTTGAAAAACATCAACAATTTTGAAGGAACAATATGAGTGCAAAGTTTTATCTGTGTTTGAGATTAGCAATTGAATTTCTATAGTGATATTTAGGTGAGGTAAATATTCAGATGAGTTTGATTTATTTCTGGTTGCAAACTTCTTATAAAGACAAAAATATATAATTTATAATTCCAAAGAGAGAGGATACAAAATGAACTGAAGTAACTCAACTCCCTCCTTTCCACAGCTGAGGGCACAAAGTAATAATTGTTGCTGAGCTAAATTATCACACAAAAGAACAGCAAGTTATTAATTTCCACATGAAAAAGCATAAAGATAGGGTTTCTGTAAGACTGATTGGAAGGTTTAATATGAGAATGTCAATGTGAAGGTTTCCTTTTAAAGGTGTTAGATCTGTTTGGGCTGGAATTGGTCTTGCTTTTGCTCAAGCATAATTAGAGTAAACCTGTAGCAACTGAATAAATGGAGAGCCATTGACATTGTTTAAACATTTTTTTGACAAATATGACAGTCCAGATTCTCAGCTCTCCTAGTTTTGAAAACCTTTCTCAAGGTTGTTATTGTTGTAACAATTTATATCATATATGGGCCAAATGTGGGGGTTGCAGTATAGTACTAGCACTTACTGAGAGATAGTAGATCCAATGGTCTTGTAATTTGCTCGGTGACTCTTTAAATACAGGATGCTGGCTTACAGCCATGCTGCAAGACAGATAGATATAATTCTGTTGGTAGACATCAAATTCTGGTGCTTTTGGAAAGAAGCTGGGTTTCTCAGTCACAGGGAGATCTCCAAAAGGAATCTGAGAATTTTGCGAGCATGTGCTTCAGGTTTGCTCAACATTTTGAGGCAAGTGTAAATCACTTCTAAGTAAGCTGTGACGAATGAAATGTTCCTAATTACAAGCTGCTAGCCAATCTTTACACTATTTTTGCCTTAGTACTACTT
Organism: Eulacestoma nigropectus; assembly: GCA_013397775.1. NCBI lineage: Eukaryota > Metazoa > Chordata > Aves > Passeriformes > Eulacestoma > Eulacestoma nigropectus. Next base: position 2,448,083 of record VZTE01001600.1, on the reverse strand, counting down.
AAATTTCTACAGCATATTTTATAGACAAGAGAGTGTGACTAAATACCTGCAACATCATAGACTCACGTAGGAATAGCAGTGACAAGAAGCAGAACTAACTCCTCTGGTTGAACATGTGTAGCGGGTTTGGTTCGCCAACCGGGCGGAAACACCAATGTAGTGTAGTGGTTTGATCACATCTATTTCACTCTGTGAGATAAGGATTGGAAGAAATGCAAAGCAGGCCTAAAACTTTAAAGAATATGAAGAAGTTTATTACTAACAGAGTTAAAAGTAACAAGAAATAATAAGTTAAAGCAAAACTCTCTTCCTTCCAGCACTCCCCAAGCAAAAAACTCCTTCCCCCCACCCTTTTCTCCCTCCAGCCCTCCTCCTCTTTTTACCACCTCACACAAAGCGTAACGATTTTGGTCAGTGTTGCAGTCCTTAAAAGTCTCTTTCTTATGCTTAGGGAAAAAAGATTCTCTTCTGCTGATGCTGCGGACATTTCTTCACAACTCAGTAGTTCGCTCAGAAACTATCTACTGAAGTGAAATATCTCTCCCATGACATTTCCACACTATATTCATACTGCAATCATGGGCCATCACATGGGGTTACAAGTCCTTTTAAAGATGAATTCTTCCAGCCCAAACACAA
>VZTE01001600.1:2399665-2446941 GCA_013397775.1 Eulacestoma nigropectus | reverse complement strand
GGCTGCATGAGGGGGGGAGAGGAGGCCCCTCCTGATTTTCCCCAGAAGCCGAGCCGGATGGATTCGGCTATGGGCAGCCCATAGATAGTTTAGCTGCCCGCAGCTCTGAAGGAAGGGAGAGGGGTGAGGGAGGGGCAGGCAGGAGCCCGGACCAGGCCCGGAGGCCGCCTGTGGCTCGGAGGCCCCCACCTTCTCCCTCAGGAGACCAGGAACAAGAGAGGAACTTCCCGCCCTTGCACAGGGTTTAAATATGCAAAATTCGCAAAAGCGCATTGGCTTAAAAGCTTGTCAATCAACTCAGTTTCAACCCGTGACAACACGTTCATTATTTATTCCATTAGAGGTGATAAATTGGGGATCTCAGCCCAAATCTGGGTGATCAGCCACTTCAGGCACTTTCCACCAGCTTGGCAGAGAGGCCAAGGACTTAATAGAGGTAGAGCATGAACTACACTCTGGTTTCCTGAGATGGCTCCATTTCTTGAGGTTTATGGGCAAAATTGTGACTAATGAGAAAAGTGTGTCTCGCTGGAGCACAGCTGCCTGTATTCACTGGATGAGTGAAGACCTGCAGGCCATTTTTCAGTTGCAAGTGTTTTAATGGTGTCAAACAATCGGATTTTTAATCAGATTTTCAAGCAGCGTCAAAAATGCACGTGCAAATTGCTGGTCTTGATTGATCTTGGGACCCATTTTTCCTGTGGCAGCTGGGGCCATCTTAGAAGAAAGCAAAAATAACAATGTGATAAAAGCATTTCTCTAGACCTTTGTAGTTGGTGAGAGAGGATGTTCAGTTTACCCCAGATAGTGGCCATAACGCGCAAACAGCAGGGCTGGTGTGTGCTGTTTTCTGACGTGTGGTTCAGGGGGCTGACCACCAGCTGCTGCTCAAGGGGTGGGACAGCCACACTCTGAGTGTTGGGCAGATACACATCTAGGCCTCCACTGCTGGGAGCCAAAGACCTGTGGCTGCAGCCACCCAGTGAACCTATCTTTGATGCTGCTCTTGCACATCTCTAACCATTGTACTGAGGCCCTGCATCTGCAATGAACAGGATTTTTGGTTCGTTATTTAAATGTCTTTGAAATACGAAAAGAAAGAGAAACTGTCATACGAAAGAGAAACTAGAGTTCTTCACTGTGTTCATGCAAAAAGGTACTTGGTGAATTGGAAGATTTTCTACGTTTATAGGGACACTTATTCGCTTTATTATAGATATATTTGTATCATAGAGTCACTTTATTAGCTGACACATCAACCCTGTTCAGTCTCAATAACTTGTAGTCTGTTTTGAAAGCAGAAATGAAGCCAGAAATACTAGCAGTGGGAGGAATCAGACAGGGCTTTGCTGTGTCAAAGCTGGTGGTGTCTGGCATTTCACCCTGAACTGGCTGGTGAGAATTTAAAATGTGGAGATATTAGTGAGCATCATGGTTATGGTATGTTGTATTTTCATTGCCGTGTTTTTTCATGAAAGGTGGCTTTTCTGTACCTACATTTGGAAAGCATTCATTCCTCATGTGTACCATGTGGCTACAAATATTGTTTCTGGAGATTGTGTTTTTAACAAATAATTGCCTCTTCGTAGTAGGTACAATAGGTAGAGAAGATCTGCTTGGGCAGGCAGTCCTTTGCTTTTCCACAGAGGTATTTTACCTTTTGCAACTGAATCATGATATTTGCTTCTGTGTTCAAGTGACTTGCCCAACACAGGATTTCTATATCCAGAATTAGATTTCAAGGTTTCCTGATTATCATTCCTTTTTCATGTGAATTGTTTTTTAAACCATCTCCTAAAACTCCTGTTAAAAAAAAAAGGAAACAAAACCCAACCATCCCCCCAACCTTTTACTGCGCTGATTTTTGTGGAAGAAAAGCTGCAAAAACACTTTATGCAGAGCATATCAAAGGGAAATGGTTTTAATTTTTAACCATAATATTTTACTTTCCTGAAATTTGTCTTCTCTCTTGGAGGTTCTGTACAAGGAAAGAGAATCTGTAACCCCTACGCTAGCTTTATTTGGAATATCTTCTACATTTTCTATAATTACAAATGTCTTTGATACATTGAGGAAAGAATTTATTGGAACAACATGTTCACTTAAATTATGAATATTTTGGCTTGTGCCATATCCCAATTCTGTTTTATTTGCCTACTTTTTCATGCACATAACATTCCTATTAACTTCCTATGGCATTATATTCTCTGCTTCCCACAGTAGAGTAGGCTTTCCTTACTGCTTTTCGTTACGGCAGTGAGCAAAACGTGCTAAAAATGTACGTGTGTGTGTGTGTGTGCCTGTGTGGCGTCTGGTGTTTACACTTTTAGTGGACATTTCACTCCCAGCCTTTTCCATCCTCAATGCTTTATGTGGTCAGCTGTGGCTCCACAAACCTGGCCAGCGCCCTGTGGGAAGGCATGAATAGCCCTTGTTGTGCAGCACACCTGTGTTCTGTGCACAGCTGTTTGGTTCACAACAGGGTTGCTGTTAGCAGTTATGAAACGTTTTCACACCACCCACCCACTATCCACTGGCTTATAACATTTGCTGGCACTTCTGTCCGGCTTGAACTTTTTCCTTTTTTTTTTTTTTTAATTTGAAGGACACCAGGATACTTTATGCATAGGAATAACGAGCCAAATTGGCACAGCACCTTATTAAAAATATTCCCTCTCTCTTGTGTCAAAGATTGCTCTTTTTCTGTCTGTGGTAAATCTCCAACTATAAGAAAAAATGTTGCTATTTTTTTGCTATTTTTATATAGTTTGCTATTTAATTTTTTTTTTTCTCTAGTTATCAGACAGTTTTGTGCTGGCCAGAATTTAAAGAAGCTGGAACATTACTTTGTTTTTTTCTACATATTATTGGAGATGCAGAGTCACCAATTTTGTTCTATATTTTCTTTGTGTGTTACAATAAGAAGTTGAGACACTGAGCAATAAAAGTGTGCCAATGTACAACTTTTTAAACCCCCAGAACTGACTGGATGGGTAACTTAATTCTTCTGAGAAGAAGAGGGCTAAAAGCTCACTTTTCTGGTACTCAAGTCTTCAAAATGGAAACTAAACTAAGAGGGAAAAACTAATACAAAATGAGGTGGCTAAGTGAAGCAGGTGCTACATATGGAGGAGAAGAAAGACAAATTAATGTACAAACCGCTTCACTTCTATAGGAGAATGCTATTTAAATACATAGACTGGGAAGACAGCTGAACTCTTCTGTGCAGTTTTATCAGCTGTGTTTTTATCTCTCCATGACACAGTATGTGGCTCTTTTCTGAAAGCAGGACAATGTGTTTTGACAGCCCTTGGCAGTGAGAGCAACAGTGAGAAAAGCAAACCAAAGTGATTCAAATTAACATGAGCTGGCTGTTGCGAAGCTGGTCCATCCAAAGCATTTCCCATGAATAGAGAACCTCAGATATTTTAAGATGCAACATAGCCAACTGGGCTAGAAGCACTGTGCTAGTGCTGTCCACCATGCTGCCACCTATGGAGAATTCCATCTTCCTTTGGTAGGGAATGCTGTAGAGGCAGTTAGCTCTAGTCCTGTTTGACAAGGTGAACAGGTCCTATACTGAGCTCTGTGTAGGATCTGCAGGGAAAACAGCATCAAGCAGAAAGGCAAATCTCAATTAAAATTGCTTTGGGTAACCCTGACCATTTCTGTAGGGGATGGCTTGCATGGGAATTTGTTGTTTTCTTAGATTACACATGGCTGTGTGTTTATTTTGCCACAATGTGACTGCTGATGGTTTTTATTTTTAAACACTTTAATGCTGATCAGAAGGAAAAATATTGAGAATTTCTTCTGCCTTGTTTTTTTTTAGACGCTCTCTAATTCAAAAGAGGCAAAAGTCTTAGAATTAAGGATTTTCTGCTCAAGCTAGAGCAATTTCCATGAGTTTCCGTCCTGCTGACTTTATTCATATATGTCTGGTTTGAGGAATTCAAAGAGGTTTAGAAAAGAAAACCCTTTAAATTGCACTGAAGCTGAAAAATCTGTTTTTTGTCATTCATGTCCTCTTCTGGCCTTGCAAAACAGTCTTTTCCTTTCATATTCCTTTCCTGATGGTAAGAACATATTATTTTTTGAGGTGTACAATCCTGTGACCCATCTCTCTGTTTTGTGCGCCACAAAGTTACTTTCCCTCACATTCTGACTTCCTAAGAATACTCCTTTTACTTAAGATCCTTTCATTTTGCTTCTCTTCTGAGTGCTTTCTCCCACCTCGTCACCAAATAAACCTTAATTTAGATATTTCGAAGTATCTGTTGTTTTCTTCTCATTTGCACACCTGCCCACATTCTACTTCTCATACCCAGGGCCTTCCCACTCTCATTTCCAGGTGGAAGACCTACTCTTCCCATTGTAGTAAAACTCCCTTATGAGTTATGAGGGGGAAATTAACCCTTCTACCAGTACTTCAGTCCCACATGATCCATAACAGATTTTATCTGCACTGTGCCCTGTGAAGAAGAAATTGTTGCAGATGCAAGAAGTTAAGTGATTTTCCCAAGGTCATGAAGAAAGGTAATGGGTAAATTAAGAGCAAACCCTGTGGATCCTAATTCGGGCTGTGGAAGCTGTAATAGCAATGGTGAGGAGGATAGAAAGTCCAGGCAGATGATTTGTACTTCTTACTTACGGCCAGATATGATACAAATAGAGGCAACCCCCATTCCTGATGAGGAGAGGCGGGAGAGTGGGACATAATTCAAGCTATTCAGATTCTGCTATTTAGCATTTGCCGATCACTAATGTGATATTTGCAAAGTATAATATTTTCTAACAGCTGTAAGAACAAGAGAGCCTAAAATTTCTCCCTATACATAATATCCATGAAATTACATTGAATATTGTAATGATGTGTTACGCTGCCATTAGATCCCTGTGAATACCTAATTTGGAAGGTTAATGAAATTGACAAATGTGTGTACTGTATGTGCATTGTCAGTACTAGTTAATGGCAACTCTCACATTTTTATTTGGAAAATTATATAAAACTGAAAGTGACAATTATTGTAACTTCATCTTTTTTGGAATCTAGCAGAGTGTGCAGTTTATTTAAATAGGGTTGTATGTGTTTTAAATTTGTATACCATCATATGAAGTCCTTTGCTCATCATGTGATTATATACTTAATTTTTGTATGAATGAATGCATGTATTGTGGTTTTTTACAGCATATTGGGCCATTTTTTTTGGCTTTTTTGTGTGTATTCCACACTAAAATATCGTAAGTCCTTGTCTTCCTGTTGGCTCAACAGTGCTTGATTACAAACTCGTGCCAGTTAATTCAAAGAGACATCACACATTCAAAATGAATTTCCCCAGGCAAGGAAAGTATGCTAGAGCACAATGAAAGAGTACTCTCTTGTATTTTCTGAACATGACTGAGCACCAACAAGGTCACTTGCAGCTGCTTCTGCTTCCGTATATGAATTTGATGAGATCCTTGAAGTTTGGCCCCTAATTATTTCTGTGGCTTTAGAGAGTGCTTATATAGGTCAAGGTCACATTTTTACATTTATAGAGTCCATTTTGATTTCTTCTTTTGGTCTAAAGCTGTTCAATTAGACAGTTTCACATAGTGAATGGTGTCTTATGGTCCTGGAGATATCGGATTCATCTCCTGGGAAGTGAGAAGAGACATTATGGCAATCCTCTGTGATGTACTACAGAATGGATTATGTTGCCATATCTGAGCCTTGCAGGCTATAAAAGGGAGTATGGATGGAGCGATAGCTGCACAGCCCGCTTCCCCTGTTACTTAATTTTTGTGCAGCTCTTCAACTCCTTGTGGAGTTTCTTCTGAGGAAGCAGGTGTCGCAGAGGAGGGTGGCTGCCCTGAGGAGACTATATGTGTCACTTCCAAGAACAAAGCAGTCTTTTAAACCCAGCGCTATATTGAGTCTGTGAGTCATGAATCTTTAGATCAATAACCAAAATGTTTTTAAATGTGGGGGCAGCCCCAAACAGAGTGACTCAGCACCGCAGTTCCACATTCAGCGTGCCTCAGTGCAGGGTCTGGTTTCAGATAGCAGGTCGCTGGAGCCGGGCCAGGTGATGTGTGGAGGCTGAGGCGCTGGTGTGGGCACAGCTCAGTGGAGTTTGCATTTTGATACTCAGCACACCTGCTCTGGATCAGCTTCAGGCAGGAGCTGTGCTCTTGGACCGTCCGAGGGTCGCCTGCAACTCAGTGGCCCATCTGACTTCCTGGCACTTTTTATAAGGTGACCTGGAGTTGCTGAGGCTTAAGACATTCTTAGGCTTAGATTCTGCTGTGGCTTTTCCCCCTTTTGTCATGTTTTGTATTAATAAATTTATGTCAGAATCTGATGGAAGAATACATCTATTCAGATACTTTGTGGCAGATGCTGTGGATTCCTGTAGCCTAAAACTCTGAAGAACTATTAAATGCTTGTTCCTCTCACACTTGACAACAAGGACTCTTTCTGCTTTTGCTCCAGTCCTGGTGACCATGTCACACTGGGCTCATGGTAACGCTCAGGGAGAAGCTGGAGTCCATTAATCACCCCACAGACCTCTTCCCCAAAAGCACAGGTCATGCTTTAATGTTATCATCAGCTGTGACTGTCTATGCACTGATTTGAAATAAGAAATTTGGAGCCTGGAAAAGCTTCACAATGAGATTTGTCGTGGTAAGTGGGAGTGTTCTGCTCCTCTGTGGATTAATGATTTACTGATAGTAAAGGATAAGAGATATTTGCACCTGGCCTATTGAAGGGAGATTTGCATTTGAAAATGTTAGGCCAGTAAATAATCAAGAAAAATGACATTGAAGCTAACCCCTGAATGAAAGAAGAGAGATGAATTTGAATGACCCTTCACGCAAAACTCCTAGAAGGAGTACAGGGTTATAAGTTAGCCTTCTTCCTTGGCTGCAAGTTCCCTTCTGCAAATATGTATTTGTGGTAGAGCATGTACACCAGCTCTGAGACACTGTCCCTGTGGGTCAGACATGGTTTAGATCTTGTTTGGCAGTTAGATACAAAGTGAGACAAGAAGGAAAGAGATTATGGTGGGCCTCTTGGACTTGATTTTAGAGAAAGTTTTTTCCTTTTTGCCAGCCCTATGTTAAAAATCTCTACAACTCTGTTGCTTATTTTGAATTTTATAAATAAGTATTTTACTTTGCTTTTGACTTGGCTTGTGCCATGATTTCTAATGTTGAGTAGCATAAAAAACTTACTCTGAAAACTGGTATATAGGCACAGTGTAGTAACATCTATGTCCTCATGATGTCCCATATCAACAGAAGTTGCCACTTGTGCATACTGTGGGACAGAAAGGCAGCTGGTAAAGTGGAAAACTATACTAATGTAAAATATTTGGTTGGTCAGCACAAGGCAGGGGGGTCTTGTGCACACAGGGGGACAAAAAGCATATTGAACCTCAAGTTTTGTGTTCCCTTCCAGGGCTCTGGGGGAGCACATAAAAAGCAGTTGATATGATTTAGCTTTCCTTGAAGAGCTCTGCCTCTTGTATATAGAAAGAGAATTGGTAGTTCCTGCAGGCCTGAGCATATTTGATAGGCATATGCATTCTTCTGTTCTTTTCTGACCAATATGCTTCTGTACTATGTGTGTGCAAGAGGGAGCTAGATAAAATTTCTGCTGATGAATCAGATTTCCTTCAAGGTCAGGAACTAAAGTTATGTACTCAACTTATGAAATTAAAGGAACTTGGAGAAAGAAAGTAATAATGACAAAATATTTCAAATTAAATGATTTTTCCTCAAGAAATGTCATAGGGCCACCAATTTTTTTCAGCTTTTTGACATTTCAAGCAGAAGTGAAAAAAGATTGATGGTGAGTTATATTGAGAGATGATGCTGCAAGGACACCATAGGGACTGGGCCCAGAAATGGCAGGGGACTCCCTGGGCTGGGAATGAAGGAGTTTTACCATCCAGGGCTTGTCCCATCACCTCCAGCAGTGATTCGTTCTAGGGAGCTTATTCCCACTCTAAGGGTAGCAGGTGTGGAGCCCTGACTCCTCAAAGAACATTGACTTTGTCAACAGCTAAGATGCCACCAAGAGAAAGGAAACCTCTCTGGAAGAATGATCACTTCCATTAAACAGGAAAAAATTCTGGAAATTGGGCTATAAGCAGAGAGTGTCCACACAGGGCAGTAGGAAAAAATGAAAGTAGCAGAAAATTCTCATAGCAGAAAATTCTCTAAATACCTGTGGAATATAGCAGAGGTCTCATCTATCAAACAACTGCAGATAATTATTGATTCATTATGATGTATGTCAACATTCAATGAAAAACTCTCACTGACCTCAAAAGATGCCAAACTGAACTCAGCAAAGGATAAAATAATCCCCATGTCATTTAGTTGGTAAAATTTGGAGAATTAAGGTTTAATTTGCTTTCTAACAAAAAACACCACATATAACACAGAGTCATTTATTTTCTAATAAAACCCACCAGATCTAACACACAGAGAACCATGTTATACCTCCCGTTACCTCAGCTTGAGACACACCATTAGTGAATGCGTGAATGTGTGACACTTGAGGTGTAAGAAATGATACTACACTCGAAGAGGCAAAAATTAGAATTCACAGCCCTGGGAAGGGCAATTATTCTGTTGCTTCTTGAATGTATTTATTTCAGCATATTTTCCTAAAATGACTATACTATTAAAAAAAAAAAGAGACAGGATGCCATTTCTCTAACTGTGGTTAGTACAAGCCATCGCTTGGCCTATGCAGCTGTGTCCCAACCTAGAAGGAAACATAATGCTTTGGCACTCAAGAGCAAAGAGTCTTGATTAAAAAACTCATGGTTTAACCTCTGGCTTGCTAACCTTTGGTTTTTAATGTAAGGGCAGAATACCTCACCAATATAGTTTTATTGAATCAAGGAGATACGGACAAAAGACTAATGTTTTTGATGTGAGTTTGTGTTGTGGTACCTTCTAACTGGGAGGTACAAATGGAAATATTACTTCTATGTGAGGTTAGGGCCAGACATCCTACTAAATCCAACCTATCCAGACTTCTCTGCTAATCTTCTGCTTTCGCAGCTGATGAACTACAACTCAGAATATTTAGCTTTATTCAGACACTGACAGTATGGAAGTTTTCATGGCTTTCATGGTTCCTCTGATCTTTTATCTATTCTTTGATTAAATGTATGTGACTCATACTATCCATCTTTCAAAATTTCTGTCTGTTTCTTCCATAACTAGGTTTGTCATAGTCGAACTGGAATTTCTGCCAGGTGGTACTCTATCCATTGTCTACTCCAAAATGGTTTAGACTATGTGGAATTAACTTTCCATTACCACAATCAAGGGTTAGCAGTGTCTTTCACAATCCCCTTGTCTTCTTTGTTACCCTGGTAAAAAAAAACATCTTCTTGCACCATACATAAGGAATTCAGGCATCACAGGGATCAGAACAGAATTACCAAAGAGGTAGAGGAGGCCGACAGCTTCACACCAGCACTTCCTGATGAGGTTCAAATCCTGGCCATAGTGTTGTCTGTCACATCCTGCCTGAGCTAGTGTCCAGTGTATAAAAGCTGGAAATAAATAACTGTGCCTATCCCAGTCTCTTTCTTTCCTATGTGGGCTCTGTGGATTTAACTCACTATGCCAGCCTTTGCTGAACTTCTAATTTGTTATTGTTTTCAGGACAATGATTGCTGTCTGAACAAGTTAGCACTGTAGGGGCAGGTTTCAAATGGCAGTTGTGTGGGATACAGGCAGCATGTGGGATACAGGGCCTGAGGGATGCTCAGCACCCAGCATTACAAGATTCTGATTTTTTCTTGACTTTGGTGAGTCTGCCTGGGTGAATGAGGCTTACCTATGGGAGTTGTAAAGTATGTTGCTACGTTTATTTTTGGTGTTTCTTTTAAAAATCTTCTGTGCCTGTTGCCAAACATAAGACATTTGTTTTCAGACTCTAACTTCTCAGGTAAAGCTGTCATGTTTATTCTGACTCACTACATCAACACATAAACATGAGATTTTTGTTTACATTTATTGCTCTTAGTGTGTCTTTATATAGCCTGGAAAGCCTTTTTCAAGGCTTTATTAATTTCCAATGTATGAAAGAATGAGGGGAAAAAAGTGCCACTATATAACCTAATCTCAGAAGTTGCATTTGAGCTGTGTGTTGGCTGTGACACAGCAGGATATAGTTAAACCTGAGACAGATTTAGGTTTACATCTTCTGGTATAACTAACAACCTTAGCTTTGACCATCACTTGACATTAAAAATAATTTTCCACTTTTCAACATGAAAGCTGTGAGTCATCCCTGAAATGAGTGTTGCCTGTGTAGTGCATTTGAGGAATGGTTTGGGGCAGGCTAACTTGCATTCACAGGATCTATAATCTGTCATCCACTTTGCAGTGCTTTAATGTACTAACATTTTCACAGGCTGCAGACAGTGGCTCTCTGCTCAGATTAACCACAAGCTCATTGTGTTTCACCACAGTTTGACCTCTCTGATGAGCCACACTTTAATGTGTTTGCAGACTATGTATGTATATTTGGCTATAGACTTGTCAAGGAATGCACAGCACAAAAATAATTTTTATTTTCAGATGTATTTGGTTTTGACTAGGATCTGGTTGGTCATTTATTCCTGGTAAATGATTTTTGTGGTGTCAGATACTCAGTTGTGGAGTGCTGTTAAATATTGGCCCATTGTTTTCAAAAAACCAGAGAAGATTATCTATGGAGGGTGTTAGAGAATCAGGACAGAAAAGACCTTGCCAGGTCATCTAGTCCTTCTATGTTGCCTTAAGGTAGGCAGTCTGAACCAGTTAGTCCTCCCAATGTCTGCTCCAGCTCACTCCTGGTATCTTGTCCTGCTCCCTGATGGCCAACTGTGCATGTTCAGCATCCTGTGACTCACCACATCTTATTGGAATAGACCTCTGTTTATTTCACAAAGGTGAGCTGCAGGCTTGTGGAAACCAGACGAACTGTCCTGCTCCATCGCCTTGACTAGGGAGGTAGAGAGAGGCAGGCAGGCAGCTGAAGGTCAGGACTGAGCTAGGACAGCTGAAGCTCTCTGCCATGGCACCTGCATTCACATCCTTGGCCTGGGCTTGTAATGCTGAGTTTGGGCACCTGCTTCTCGTCTGCACCAGGTCCTTCACAGCTGACCTTAGCAGAGGCTGTTCTGAAATGAGGAGCAAGCTGCTCCTGCTGTCCATTAAATTAGTACCTGCAAGTAGCCCCTGTGGCTGGATAAATGATCAGATGTTTGAGGGAGACTGTAATACACCACAGGAATGCACGTTCTTACATGAGGCACCAGCCACTCAGAGCCTTTGCCATGCACTACAAGGTTGGCATCTCCAGAGGGTGACAGGCTCACTGCTGATGAGGGATGTGGTTGCTTCCAAATGTTCTTGCAGTTCTCTCCCTCCTTAGTAACTTCTCCATACTGAAACACGCTGGGCTGTTGTTGGCAGCATCTTCTCCCAGTGAAAGATGAGCAGGAGGAAAACCTGGATGTCCATCTTTCCAGCCCGTCACAGAGTGCCAGTTAGGCTGCATTCAGCTGCTCTGCTCTACAGTGCCCAGCCCCACCAGTGTCTGTTGCCCCACGGTGGGGTGTGGGGGGGTGGGCTGAGGCCAAGGCCAGGCATAGAAGTATACCCCTTAGACGCTACCTTCTTATCTAGCCTGGTTTTTAATTTTTCATTGCTGTAATTTCAAAGGAGTTTATCCAAATGGTCAAAGAGCACTCCCAGGAGTTCCTTCAGGGGTTTCAGATGGTTTATTTCTTCAGAGCACTTTCTCACTTGCTTTGACATGAGACATACAAAGGTAATGTGCTTCTCTCCCTTTCTGTCTTTTTTTTTCCCCTCAGCATGTAGGAACTTGTTATCGGTTTCATTGTGAAGATGAAAAACTACATCTTGAGCAACCTCTATAAATGTCACAGGGATGGTTTTTTTTGAATGTTTACTGAGAACATATTATGTTTTAGTGTCTCTATCATAAATACCTTTTTGTTAATCTTTCACCCTCACTAAATCTATTACAAGCTTTAATCAACCTTTCTAGGCAGTAATAAAATGTTATCAGCAGTTGGCAAAGATTATAAGTGACAGACCCTAATGTTTTCTAATGATTGTCATTATTTAGAAGGTTGTTTGTAGTTTTACAGAAAAATTAGATCTATCACATATATTTGAAGAGAGGGGAGTGTACCTCCTCTGATAGTTTACTCTCAAAAAGTCTAATTTGTAAGTAATTACTTAAAAAGAAATATACCAACAAGCTAGAGCTGAATGGAAATCCAAGATATGTTTAGGCAAATGCAGGCAGAAAAGAACATGCTTTATGCTTAAAAGGCAAGATATTCCCCAGGTGAATACATACAGTTCAAGTTTTTCACCTACTGTCAACAAGACCTGAAGTCTGAATTTCTAAGTCTACAGCAACTACTTTATCAACTTGCTACCTTGTTACACACAGAGAAATAGGCTTTGTGAAACTATTACTTTATATTATGCAAATGATTTTTCCCTTTAAGAAACAGTCAATAGTGTTTCACTTACTTGACATGTTTCTGCAACTGGAGAAGTGAAAGGTTTGAAATAAATGAAGATGAGAATTTCTTGGTCTCCTTAAACTTTAAACATTTTGGGTGGGTTTTTAAAATTTGTTTTGTTTGGTTAGTTTTGGTTTATAAGGGAATACCCTGTAAGCGCTGTGTTCTGGATGAGTTTCAGCATTGATGTACTCAAGATACATTTCCATGAATTCTCAGTGGTGTGACTATATTTTAATTCTTGCTGTCCTGGTCCAGGTTGTTGCTGAATCTGGAGAAGATGCAGCGCTAAACTTAGCACAAGCTAAGTTTGGCTTGCACTCCATGCATGGCATTCAGTCAGCTGTCCCACACCTCCTGTCTCGTGTACCAATCCACCATGATGCAGCAGCTCCCTGCCTCCAGGTTCAGCTGTGTGCTGAAGCTACGGAAGTTTTTCCTGCATCCCTGGTACAGCCCTTGGGTTTTAAGAGGACCACAGCCAGGATCTATTCTTGGGCATCAGTTCAGTGGCATTCTTCTTCCCTTTTTGTTTTGTCTCCTGTTGTACGACCCCCAGATGTGTGCCAGTAGAGAAAAGCCACCTATGAAGCAGCACATCAAATACTCATAGAGAATATATCTACAGTGCTGCCAGATACTTGCTTGTGCCACAAAACTGAAATCCTCACCAGCACCAGGCAGGGAATGTTTTATAGTTTAATGTTGTTTCATGCCCAGTGAATGCTCACTGCTGACCTGCTTTCAGAGGGTGTAAAAAACATCTGTGCAGCTGTTTAGGTCTTATGGATGTGTATCCACAAGCAAGCACACACATACACACACGAACTCTTTTAGGCTTAAACCAGTTTAAGCACAAAAATCTGATTAGTGTAACTGAACTGGATCTTAGCTTTGCAGTCGCAGACCTCATCCAGTCTGCTTTTAAGCCTCAAAACTGAAACTCATTCCCCAGGTACACCCTTTTCCCTGACATTAGTTTTCCTCCTGCTCAACATGTGGATCAGCTATGTGCTCAAGATGAACTTGCAAAAGATTATTAATTTCTGTGTATTTTTTGAAAAACTTGGTTTATTTCTTGTGGTAGGTTTCTGTTGGCCAGCGTAGATGTTGACTCTTTATTCCTGTCATCACCTCTTAGGCATTTCTAGAGTGTTATGCTGACTGCTTTTTTTTGTCTCTAATGATCTCTGTTTCTGCACATCCCAGAAACATTCTTGTTTAATTCTGTTAACAAAAAAAGAATGATATGTTTAAAAAAATTAGGCTGATTTTTAGCTCCTTAGTAAACACTAAATGGTGCACTTTTTCTAAGCAAACTAGGCATTTTTAGCAATTAATTTATTTTCTCAAACTCTCCATTACTCTGGAGAAAGATGTGCATCCTAAAGACATTATAAAGGAAGCAGAAAACCCAAGTTGAAAGGACTGGCAGTGTTTAAAGTTAGCATTTGGAGTATATCTGCAAGAAGCAGCAGCATGTTTAAATGGGAAATTCCAGACTATAAATTCTTTTTCACCTAGATTATATGCAGTACAAGTGTTGACTTTCAATTTATACCTTTGATATGACTCATTGAATGTTCTGATTCTTAGTTTATTTCTCCTGTCTTCAGCAAAATAGATTGAATATAGGATTATCCAACCATGATGTGTTGTCTTTGTGCCTCAGATGTTATATTGGTGAAATCTTAGTGTCTGGCACTATCTAAGAGGAGTATAAAAATTTGATTTGGTCTGCAGCCAGTTTTCCTCCCACTCTGGAACAATGATGGAACATCTGGAGAACGCTGTATTCATTAACCCAAATCCTGAACACTTTGCATAATACCTGATCCTGTAAGAATCTGCTTAATTTTCCAGCCTGTGTAATTTGTGCTGGATGCAGCTAGAGCATATTTAGTCAAAGGACCTTGTCTCTTACATTTTTGAGCTTTTATGTGACATTATGCTTTGTCATAATTGATGATAACAAGATTCCCATTTGTTTTCTGATTTTAAAAGCCAGTTATATGCATGGTGGCTCACTCCATTCTCTCTCTTCCGAAAATTGCTCTTTATTTGTCATTTGTATTTTCAGCTGGAGACTTTAGGGTTTTATTTTACCCATGGTCTCAGCTGAAGCCATATGCCAAGAGGCCTCTTTACTTTCGTGAGGATGGATCTTGGAATATCAGACTGGCACCAGTGTGCCACCTTTATTGTTTTTCCTGCTTTCATATTCTCCCCTTCTCACAGTGGCAGATGCACACCAGTATTGTGGCTGTCAGAATAGCCATTTTCCTCCTGGGGTTTGATGCTGTGCTCTGGCCAGCTGCTATGGGGTATACAAAAGGGATGCAGTTGGTACATCCCAAGGTTTGAATATCCCCTGTGATTTTACATTCTGTACTTGCCTAAGAAAGGGATTGTGTTTATGTCATCTCATGACCTCAGATCCTCTGAATGGATTTGACTTTTGATGAGACTAAATAAAGCTAAACTCCTTAACTCTTATTTTAAAATGACTGTCCTAATGCAAAACATGGGACCTCAGCTCTCTGCTATAGCAAAGGAGCAATGAAGCAGTGGTTAAAGCACCCTGGAACTCTTTTCTCCCTTTACTGTATAGGTATGATCTGTGCTTGACCTTGTGCAAGACTCACAGGCTGAGATCCAGAAAATACTTATGCACCTAAATCCCGCTGTGGGATTTAGCCACCTGGATAGGAGAAAGGTCCAAATTTTCAAAAATCCTAAGGTTTTCAGAGCACCTCATCTGCAAAATGAACATGGAAGCTCATAGTTTTCTTCAGCGGGGTGTCATGAGAACAGATGTACCACATTTGTAACATATAAGCCAGTCATCTTTGTCAAGCCCAAATGCTGAATCAGAAGGATATAAAAGTGTGTATGTTATCCCACTACCTGCCTCTTCTATTGATGTTTTCAAAATGTATCATTTCCTGGCAGGGTTTGGCAGAAACAGAAGAGGGTTTGGGACCAAACCTGAAAATACTGTCTTTGCATTTTATTGATACAGCCTCCAAAGATTTACATAAAAACACCTCAGGTGGGCCACTTTTCAAGGCCTTCACATCAGCATTGCTGAAAGAGTTAAGGCCATTAGCTGTGTGCCTTAAAAATACTTAGTATCTCACATCTTCAAAGCAATGTACAAATACTAACTAATTAATCTTCAAAATAGCCTTACCTCCACACCCCACAGTCAACCCTGATTAAAAAGTAAATATTCCTCCTGCACATGTAATCAAGGCTCAGACCTTTATGCTCTAAGAGTGTAATTGACTTGTTTATGATTTTGATAAACAATTCAGAGTAGTTCAAAGGATGCAGAGCCAGAGGGAAGGTCGGTAGCAGTGTTGAGGTACGGAGTGAGAAGTGCTTCCTCCCTGGACGTCATCAATATTTCTGGGCTTAGCTTTCTCTTCACACTGATATGAGAGAGACAATATTTATGGTACAAAATACTGTGCCTGGCAAGCCTGAACTATGGTGAGAAGAATGGTACTTTGGCATACTTTTTTAGGTACCTCAAATTTCAGCTTGCCATTGCTGTGTTTTTATTGGCATGCAGAAGTGCACCACAAGTCAGTTCATTTGCTTCAGTTCTTTCGTGAGAGTGGACCCATCTCTGGACCCATCCAGTGACAAAGTGTAATGTTGAAACCAAATTGATGGCTAGTGAGAAATAAGGGGAAATCGTTGTACCTAAAAAAGATATGTATTAATTCATTTCAGATGAGCTTGTGTCTCTTAAACCTGACCCTAAGAACAGATAGATGGGAGATGCTTTATCACAATTGATTTGTCTTGTGCAACTGTGACAGTGACATTTAAAATAAAACCACTTTGTGACCACTTATTGAAAACTGTTCTCATCAGATCTGAATGCTGCTGCATGGGTGAGACTCTTGAAAGAGCACTTACTACTTTTAAATGTTTTGGTAGAATAGGAGCGTACAAAATCCCATTGCAGTAGCCAGGTATTTACATCTGGAAGCATCTCAATGAATAAATGCTAATATTAACACCAAAGATGGCCTCAAGCTGTGCGAGGGGAGGTTCAGGTTGGACATCAAGAGGATTTTTTCCCGAAAGGGTTTTCAAACATTGGAATGGGCTGCCCAGGGAGGTGGTGGAGTCACCATCCCTGGAAGTGATCAAGAAATGACTGGACTCAGTACTGTGGTTTAGTTGGCATGGTGGTATTCGGTCAAAGGTTGGACTTGATGGTCTTGGAGGTCTTTTCCAACCTTAATGATTCCATGATTCTGTATGGGAATATGAATATCAGGTCTGCACACAGCACCAGGCTTACAGATTCTGCATGTGGCAGAAGGCAGGTCCGTGGCCCTGGGGGTCAGTGCAGGGAAGAGAGGGATTCAGGATCTACCGATCCACTCACTAGTCTGTGGGATCAGTCAGCTGTAGGATCAAGGTACTGCGACAAGTTGCTACCGTTGTGCTCATCCTCAATTTTAGAGCCAGTGTACACTGTCTGCTGAACCTTAGACCTTGTACGTTTTACTACAGATCCATGTTGCTATCTTGTCTGGCTGAGATCTGAGCCTTAAAAGATGCCTCTTTTTTTTGTTTGCTTGAGAACAGAGACCTCCTGAATTACACTAGGAGATTGCTCTGTTCATTCTCTTGCAGCATGTGGTTAGTTCTTTTCTACTTCATGCTTTAAGGATAAACATTTCAGGTCCTGAAGTGTATTACTGCTGGGGATCAGAGATTGTGCCTGAATTTAAGAAAAATGTCTCAAGTCAGGCAGTTGAAAATTGTGTAGCTGAGTTGGCAGGGATGGAGAACTGCATCAAGAGATGAAATGTACTTTTATATGGAGTAAATTTAGGCAATAACAATAGTTGCATTGTGACCAAGGTATTTGGTCTTTGGAAGGCTCATCTTGGGACTGTGAGTTATCATTGCAGTGCCCGTATCAGCAAAATGCTGATTGTCTGGACATGTAAAGCACCATGTATATATTCTTGAAAGAGTTTTAAAGATCACAAAGCAGTTCCAGTAATGAATAATATTTACAGAAAACCCAGTAAATTGGAACACTTGATGAGGTATTAAAATATGCTGCATGAAATTCAGGTGTGGTTGGTTAACAGATTTAAAAATAATGGGTTCTTGCTGTGCCCAAAATGAGTTTAGTTTGCAAGATATTCCTGGTCCTGCTTTTGAGTATTAAAAATTCAGTATTTGTCACATAACCACTTCAGCTCAGTTCAACACACCTGGGTGCATGCCACAGTGGGATTATCTCTGATCTAATCAGTAAGGAAAGTGGTCTTTTCAGGTCAGGACTGAGGTCATGATTAGATTGTAGATAGAAAATTATTCCTCTTCTCTCTGAAGCATGCTTATTTACAGTATCAGGTGGTGTTCACTCGTGTCTCCTCATTTCATCATTGAAATGCTAATACTCATTCATCAGTGTCACTGATACTCCATGTGTGTGTGGGAGCATGTTTTATATTCTCAAATAGGCATTGCAATATCATTTTCAAAGGTAGACCTCTGTTAATACATTTAGGTAGCTCTATATATTTAATTAGATCAATGGCTTCCGTGGACATTAAGTTTCCATCCGTAGTAATAATATTGGGCCTTTGTATTTAACTGGTTTTTAGTAAAGCCAGGAAGCACATATGCAATTCTCTAAGCAATTGTAAAACATAAATAAAACATAAATTCTTATCTTTGTGTTGAAATGTTAAATGTTCACGTCATAAAGCGCCACATACCAAGGATGCTCCAACAGTATGAATTAACTGCTTGTCTACTATGCTTTCTGGTTTACATCCTCCCATAGCCTTTTCAGCAAGTAATTGATTAAAATACATATATTTAACAAGGACAGCATTCTTATTAGAAATGAGATTAATATTTTGAGTTAAAATATTGGAAACAAGTTGAAAAGCAGCAGAAGGTAATAGCTGTAAAGTCTTTTGATCATGTCTCCTTGCTATCAGTTTCCTGGATCTGTTTTGGTACAGAAATATCCAGAGGCTGTCTCTCACAGCTCCTCCACTCCTGCAGACTATTACATCAAAAGTAGGCATTGTTTCACTCAGCTCTTCAGAAGTCCTATATTATCAGCTTGGTGATCCTCATCAAGGATTTAACATCTTCTGCAAATGCTATAGCCAAGCTGGATGTGATATGGAGACAGGTTGTAGTGTATTTCTTCCACTGGCCTACTCATCTGCATGCAGAAAGTAACTGATTTTCACTGGCATTTCAAGATTTTGAGACATCGTGCACTCATCAAATTATATTAGACTCCAAGCTGACATGTGAGATTAACCACTACCAACTACCTTTGTTGGAGGATGTCTCAAAAAGTGGGTAGTTCCAGGGAAAATGGAAGCTGGATGTAGATAATGTCAAAAGTTACTAAAACTGTGGCTGAAAATAGTAAGGATGCAAGAAAAACAGGGCTCTCAGCAATAATGTCCATGAAAATGGAAGATAAATTGGCGGAGAACGTGGTAGACCACAGATGAGTGCACTGTGACTGCTCAAAATCTAAGCTCATTTTCTAGACATACTTTAGCAGTCCTCGGAGAGACATAAGCACTGCTGGAGCATGATTGGTGTCACCCTGAGGCTGACATCTGATTTCAGATTAGTGAAGCCTCTGTTCCTCTCTAATGGATGGAGTCTAGCCTGCTGCATCAGGCACAAACACCTACTTTATTAACAATCAGAAATAGGTGAGGTGATTTGTGCTCTGATCATGCTGGAGACACACCACGTGCTTTTCATCCATTCCATTGCGAAGGGAGGGCCTGAAAGAGCTGTTTGGTGCTGGTAAATAAAAAAGGAGAGAAACCCTCCACAAAAGGCCAGATGGGTTTTCACAGTATCTGGAATACAGCAACATGAACTTCCCAACAAACAGCACAGTTTATTTCTTTGTATTGATATCAAAGAGATTTTGCTGCTGCAACCGGTGAGGGAGGGTACAGAGCTGGGACCAGAATTTCCATTTTGGAGCCCTTATTAACCTCCTTTTGAAACAGGTGAAGAGCAGAATGCAGGTGTCGCTGGAGAAATAAATCCTACATTCAATGTTGCACATGTATCTGTTCATTAGTCCTGCTCACATATGCTTGAGGGACAATTTGTGTGTTGAACTCTGTACTTTTTCTTGGGCAAAACCCAGTAATTTGGGCACTCATGGCCTCCTTAGGCACCATGAACACCTGATAGAAAACATAATCCAGTTTTGTCATCCAAATCAGAAGAAATATTTTTTAAAGCTGGCAGGAAAATATGTTCTTGGTTTGTGAGTGTACAGTTGTTTGAAAGGTATTTGATAACTGGATAATTTGTTTTTCTGCCTTCCCCATCTCTCGTTTCTGTAATTGATTTTCTGCTCACACATATCTTGGGCTCATCTGCACTGGTGTCAGCAGTAAGCACTTCAAGCAGCATGGCTGCAGCACCACTGAAAGCCTTCCTGGGGCTCATTCCTGACATCGCAACAATGCAATGAACGGAGTCAGGAACTGCTGGTGTTTCAAAGGTGCTCAGTGCTTTAATTTGCGTTGCCTGTGATCATTTGCTAGAAAAGAAAATCCAAACCATTCTATTTTGCAATAGGAAAACCTTTTTTCAAGTCAAGCCACACATTCCTGGGGTACTTGAATTAGTAGTTAGCCCTCTCTTTGTTTATAGACACATATTCAGTTGGTATGAATCTCTTTCCACATTTTGCAGCTTAAGTAGTGTTCCAGAGTAAGGCTCTATAATCAGGAAGAACAGTTTGCTTTGTGCTTAAGAATGGGGAAGAGTACCTGTGCTCTATTGGAATATCTCCTAAATATTGTCAAGGGTAATCTCTTTAAAGATATCATTGTTGTACAAGGCAAAAATCAATCATCAAATTTTATTGTCAAAGAATTTTTATATCTGACTAGCATGCAGATACAACCCCTATTAAATAGAATGAATCTTCTGTACACAATAGACAGGTAGGATGTGTAACAGTTTGCCACAATATATTTTTCACGTTGAGTTTGGTAAGATTAAAAACTATGGTAGGCTAAGCAGACTTGTGCTCTGAGAAATGCAAACTCTGTTTTCTTCATATGTGAAGCTGTAGCCATTCCTTTTTCTGTCTTTAATACAACCACTGCGTGACAAGTGCTTGCATGCTGCAGAAATGAGGACAATTTAAATATTTAGCTATCTTATACCTCAGTGTTTCTCTGCCTGGGACTCCTGTATCTGGAGGCATATGTTCCCCAAGACCTCTTCTTTTTGTCCATGCAGTTAGTACCTTCCTGTGCACATAGTAACTGAGCTGGAGAAATATCTAGTGGTACAACTGCTTGACTTTAAACTTCTGATTAATTCAACAGAAACTGCAGACACAGTGAAGTAAAATGTGAGTCTTAGAGTCAATCGCAGTTTGTTTATTTTCATGTTTTTTTGGGCCAGATATGCACTGGAGAGGATAACCACAGGTGTAAAACTCAGAGAAAGGTAAAGACACCTTGCTCCCAGGCCATTCAGGTGTTGTGTGCAACCAGCCCTTTTGCAAACACATTGAGAACGGTTTTTTATCTCCGGGAACCATTTGGACTGTGCAAAGGAGCCTCTCTGGCACTCATGCTGCTTGGAGATGGCTCAGGATCCCAGTCCCAAGGTGTGGCATAAACAGGTACATGTGGGACATGTGAACTGATATCATCCTGCCATATCACCCCAAAGCTGTAGCCCTGTGCACTGAAAACAACCTGCAATCTCTGCCTCTTTAAAGCCTATAACTTTTCATAGTTGTTTGCAAGGAAGAAGGAGAGTTAATGATACATGTATAAGAAACAGTAAGATCTGCTGTGCAGCTGTGCAAAAACTTTAACCTGACATACTTATTTCGTGTAGAGTCACCAAAGATGGAGAAGGAGGGTTCAAACATCAAGAACTGCTGTTTCCCACTGGAAAAAAAAAAATCAGTGAGTGAAATATACTTCTCAGTGTGAAGCTTTTCATTAAAGAATTGATATGGTGTCATATGAAAGAAGAAATAAAGTGTTACACTTTTCCTAAAAAATGTGGAGTTTTTTTTAATGCCAAGGCACTTGCAACTTGATTTTCATCTGTAAAAGTCAAGGTTTGATTATAGTTCCTGCATTATTATTTATAGTTTAGCAGTTATACATGCCTCGTCCTTGGCTGTGGCATTGCAGTTTGCACCATCTATGTCTGCTTCCTAAATTTATTGATCTCATTAGAAGATAAAAATGACAAAGATAGCTCGTAATACTTCTGAGAAATGTAAAACCATTAGCAGGTCATTGTCAAAGTTATAACATGTCCTTTTAAGCTGCTTAGCAAACTGGTGGCAGCCTATGATACAGGGATTAACCTGTGCCAGGAGTGACTGAGAGGATCGCAGTGGATGGTTAATATTCAGCCTGCCTACAAAGCTTTGAAACTGCCTCACAAAATGATACAACGAAGCCATAAACAGAAATACATTTAAAACAAAGGGAACAGAAGTTTTCTTTTCCTGTCCTTTATCTTGGTCTCTGACATATAAGAAGCAGAATGGGTGTTAGAGCTTCCATCTGAAATTAGGAGTTACTTTTTTTAAGCTGGGTTATGGTCCCATCAGGCAAAGTAGCCTCTTAGGCTTTCCTCTGAGTGCAGGCTGACCTTGGCCAGGACCTTAAGCCAGCTTTTCCTGAGGTGGGACCTTGAACTATCCTAGAGCAGTGTTTAAGTGCACCAGACACACAGTGCACCGCTGTATTTTGAAGCCAGCATTTGTTGCCCCTGGCATTCCATACTGCCCAGGATGCCCACCAGAGCAATGGACATAACAAGGCTTGCTACTTTTTTTGCAGGAGACCTATACACCTGCATTGTTCTTATTGTTGTTTACATTTCTTCCCTTAGAGAAATGGCTGCAAGCACTGGATGATTTCTCTATTGCTTACAGAACTGTCTGGACTTACAGAGAACAAATTTAAACTGGCAGTACACATGCTGCTGTATAAGATTTGAGCTGGAGGGCTGGGTTTTCTGCATTGTTTCTCAGGGATGGAGCAGGATATGTGGTTAAGGAGAGGAGGATATAGGCAGAAATACTGATGTCTAATGGGTCTTTTCAGCATCTCACCTGACTCTTCACTCACAGTGGAGAGCCTGGCATTAGCATTAGACACATTTACTGCCAAATTCCTTTGGGGGGGTGAATGAACAGGCACAGGTGGGCTCTGACAAGAGGAGTAGGAAGAAGAGAGAAAGAACAGAAACCCAAGCCCCCACTCACTGTTGCTGAGCATCATGTGGCCTGATTTACACCAATGCATTATTCTCTTTTAAGAACAATATATATGCACATTCCAGTAACAAGTAAACAAGCATTAGGGCAATGATGAATTAGCCTAGACAACAGTTTACAGATTACACAGGAGAGAATAAGGATAATAACAGCATTAATCATTCCAGTTATTAATTCTATTTTTAAACTATTAATGGCTATTTGTTTATTTTATACACAAGCCCCTCCCATCAAAACTTGTATCTGTTTTCTTTTTCCATGTACATAGCACTAATTTCAATTTGGTGCCACTGTACAATTTTGGCTAGATCACACATCTAATAAATTAGGTGTGATAGTGTTCTATTGTCTAAATCACGAAGGTGATTTTGGGTTAACTGGTGAATTTCAAATACTCAGAATGCTTCATAACCATGTTGTATAAATATTAATGTATATAGGCATT
The DNA here is from genome assembly GCA_013397775.1 of Eulacestoma nigropectus. Lineage (NCBI taxonomy): Eukaryota > Metazoa > Chordata > Aves > Passeriformes > Eulacestoma > Eulacestoma nigropectus. The sequence goes on along the minus strand of VZTE01001600.1, from coordinate 2,423,618 downwards.
CTCAGCCATTAATTGCCCTGTCACTGGAGTCTGGGCTGCTAATATTTGATTGTAATAGAAATCCACTTGAATCAGCAAAACAATCTGTAAAGTTTAAAGAGATATTTTCCCAATCACAGATCTTGTAAATGCTGTCATGGGATGCTGTCAATTAAGAATGAAAAAAAAGCTAGTATCTTTAATAAAATTTTGTGAGGAAAGCTGAATCAATTTCCTAGACATTTCTGAGCTTTAAAACAAAATTGTGTGGTTCTGATTCAGATTGGAAAAAAAATCCCCAAAATATAAATTCTCCTGCTGAAGACTAAGTTCTAGTGGTTCTGGCTCTGAAAGTCTTTGCCTTTTCTCACTTCCAGCCACTGGATCAAGAGAATTCTTCAATTTCCACCCTAAGAGCAGCCTCCCAGCCCGACTTTTCTGCGGCCATGCAAAAAACTGATGGCCACTGATTTTTATACTATTCCCATCGTTGGTGCTCCAGAGCTATGGGTGTTTCCCATGGGTTTCTATCCCAGAATCCTGTAATCCTTTTGCTGAATATCCTTACTTCTGAAGGATTAAGGCAGACTCAAAAAGTTGCAGAAAAGAAGAGCAAGAACAATTGAAAGTCTGAAAATCCTGCCTGACATCGAGACAGTAAAGGAGATCAGTGTACTTAGATTATCTGAGAGAAGGTTAAGAGGTGGCTTAATCATGGTCTCAAAGTCCCAAGCAGAGAAACAGTTTCCCAATACATGGGGCATCTCTAATTTAGCAGACAAAAGCCATAGCAAGGTCCTGTGATTGAATGCTTAATCTGGACAAGTTCACACAAGATGTAGCACTTTTGAGACTGTAGCAGCTTTTCTCTTTTTTTAAGGTATTGTTGGATTCTTAGTAATTTTTAGATTTCAAAACATACCTTTTCTAAAAGCTGTCCTACTTTGACCAGAAATTATAGGGTCTATGCAGAAGTCCCTGGGTGAAATACTATGGGTATATGTTGTGCCCGAGGGCAACTTATACAATCATAATTTCAGAGTTTATTAATTCTTTGGTAATGAATGTTCCCTACTGCTACATAAAATAGGCTCATATAACATACTATCATTCGCAGTTTTCTAACCTTGATGTCATTATTCAGAAACTATCAAAGCTGTTTTTGTACCTCTGTGTGCTTAGCCCAAAGAAAAGCTAGTTAATATAAAAAAGTATTTTTAGCATTTCTGAAAGCTTCTTATGCCAATCCCTAAAAAGAAACAAGAAATTTCTCCAAAAATGCAAATGCTCTGTCTAGAAGCAAGAGTATCGTTTTAACTACTTCATCATTATGTGTCACTCCCTATGTATAGTAAGTGCTGCGTGACAGTTGTTTCTAAGTGTTAATTGGGGACTTTTCCAATAACAACATAATTACATTTCGTAATACATATATTTGTGAAGCATAGGGCTTTATGCGTTCAAAGCACTTAGGAGTCATTAGCTAATGCTCACAGCACCTCTATGGAATAGGTAAGACAGTATTATAAGGCCAAGACCACATAAAACATTGCAGGCAGAGAAAGAAATAGAGGTTGGTACCTTCCCATTTCCAAACTGCATGTTCAAGTCTCCAAACATTGTATTAGCTATTTAACTATAGGAACAGTGGTTTTAATATTATGTCCTAACCCTCCACCTCTTGCACTGATTTTATTGGCCTCATAAACTAACACGAGTAATGCTAAGACACTCTACCTAATTTGTCAAGATCAGTAACATTAGCCTCTATAGTTCTTACAAGGGCTTGACCTTACTGAGCTAGTCCTACTGAAATTAAATCACTGCAAGAAAAGTACATTTCATTTAAAATAACTGTGAAGAGGAAGTGGTACTACTTCTTTTCAACGTTTACCTTTATTTTACAGTTCAATGGCATTATGATTTGGCAATAAAGTACATAGAGCAGCAGGGACTAAGTGCTTGCCCTGCCAAGTCCAGTCCTTGCTGTTAAAAGAGTGTGGATGCTTTCACACGGACGCTGGCAGAAAGCTGGAAAATCTCTCAGCGACCGAGCTTTCAGCATCCACAAAAGAGTGCTTTATGAAAGGGATCACTTAAGAAACCAATAACAGGACAGCATAAATAAAATTTATGAAAGAACCTCCAGACTATTTAGAGTCCATTCTGCCCATTTTCATGTGCAGAAGGAAAGAATATCTGTCTGCCATAGACCAATAGCTTTTCACAAGGGATTCTTGGGCCCAACACCTACCCATAGTTTTTCTGTCCTTAACCCTGCATGTCTGGCAAAAGCATCTTGAAGGCACGTGTAGCTGCTGTGATAGCCATGCAGACTCCAACCAATTAAGTCTTATTCGTGAATAAACCTCATGCATGACAGACTTGGAGGAGGAACTGATAGTTACTTATCTCATCCAGAAGCTTTCCAGTGACATGTTATGTGTTCTTATTATGTTTTCCATGAATTTGGGAAGTGATTGGCAAGGCAAATGTAAAATATAGGGTTAGGGTAGAAATGTGTGCAAGGAAACCATATGTTCAAAACCTGGCCACTTGTCTGGATTCATTTTGCTCTGAGTTTTGGGCTCCATCAGGCTTGGTTTCTGGACTTCCTTGCTCCTAGGGATTGTCAAAAATGATGATTAGTCAAAAAAACTACCGAATAATGGACAAAGGAGAAAATGGAAGGACTGCCATACTGTCACCTCACAGCCTATCACAAATATAAACTGTTATATTTCAGAGCTGGACGACCAGATGAATAACTTCATACCAGGCTTTTTCATTCTGACCACTTCTGATGGAGACGAATCCAAAAAAGCGAAGAAAATACAAATTCTATTTAACTGCTGATATGTGTGTTTGAATTACAAAAACTTACATCTGAAAAGACCAAGTTTCCTTTCCTCTTTTTTTTTGTTTCTGGCACAAGATATGCAAATGTCAGATGGAGAAAATATCCCACTGAAAAGAAGAGAATCTTGGGAAGTCAGCAATATAAGAAAGAAAAGTTTCTTGAAAAAACCAAACAACCCACAAACACAAATTCAGTGTTTCACTATAAAATTAAAAGCAAAGTACAGAGAAGGCAGAAATCACAGATCTGTTTCTTTCATGTTTTTAACTTGCCTCATTCCAGATAACTTCTGGTCAACTACCTGCCACCTAGGCTCGTCTCAAAGACTTAGACATGAAGAGAAGAAGAACCATGATTTTTGCAGAATATGATCCTGACATGTGGAGGGATCAAGCACCTTTGCAGGCAATGATATACAGAACAAAAGCAGATCATTAGCCTTGTAAATGAATCAGGTTATTGTGAAAAGAAAAACAGAATAATGATATTGTAAAATACAAAACAACCTGGTAAGATACACACATCCTCTGCATGCTTATTTAAATGTAGTCTATGTTATGCTATCATTTTATGGCTTGCCAGTGCAGCCTACTGATCATATAATGCCTCCAAAGGAATCTGATCATTTGCAAAAATCAATAATTACCAATATTCTGCAATTGAAAAGGGCTGGATAATAACCATTCCCTAGCACTTCCTGTAGAAGGGAAATAGGACATTTAGAATTTCTAATAATGTATGTCTAAATTATTTGTTAAACTGCTCGGTGGCATTTGAAGCCCAGATATTAGATTTCTTCTGAACTCCAAAATTACTCAGCTCAAGGAAAAAAAAAAAAAAAGAAAAAAAAAAAATTAAAAAGCACAAGAATTGAAAAAAGTGGGAGATGATTGAGTTTTTCTATGTGTATTTTGCAGGTGTTTTTGAAGGGCAAGTTAGGGTCTGAATATTGAAGCTCCATCATTGAAGTTTGTGGCCATAGTGAACACTGAGAATTTATAACCTTGTACCTAGCCAGAGTGCCCTGCTCAGAGAGAAGGGAATAAGGCAAATCATATACAACTGCTATTAGTCACCACCTTGGCACCATTTGCAAGTTTAAGCACTTTGGGTTTGGGGGAATTTTATTGAGAATATCGTATTTTCAGAAGAAGTAGATGTATTTGTGGAAAACGGACAGTATCCCAATACAAAAACCTTTCCAGAGCTATTAATGAGAAGTTTAATGAAGGGTTCTCAGTTAAAAGTAATTTTTTTTAACTTCACAACATAGCTGCTTGATCAAAAATCCTTAGTTCTGTAGTGTGGACTGTTTTAGGAAGAACTTTTATTTTGTGAACCTCATGGCACAGGTACCACAAGAAGCACAAATGAAATTGGCAGCACTTCATCATAACAGACTGATTCTTAATATTTATTTCATTCCATTTTCCTGCCTCTCTGCTTCTCCATAAGGACTAGTTAAAAGCATAAGAATAAACAATCAGCTTTTCCAACAGAAAATCATCAGTGAAGTCCCTCAAAGATGTAGGTGAGAGCCAGTCAGTAGAAGATCTGGCAAAAGAAATATTGAAATAACATAGTTTTCAAATAATATAAATCTATTAGAAAAAATATATGCTGGAAAGAATTGCAGAGAAATATGGCGATAGTGACTGACTGGCTGACAAAATGTCAGGTACAATTCAGTAATTAAAAGTGTAAAGTGGTGTTAACTTTATATACACAGTAGTGGCTTTTGAACTGGCTCTTATCACTCAGAAGGAATATCTGAGTTCTCCAAAATCATCAGCCCAGAACTCAATAGTGATGAAGGCAAGAGAGGTAGTCAAGCATGTGGAACAGCTTCTTCAGACGGAGATAAAATAGGCTGTGGGTCTTTGGTATGAAAGGAGCAAGAGAAGGGAATGCCTGAAATCATGGAGGGGGGAGGTGAATATAGAATTATTATTTAACCTTTCTTGTAACACTGGGCCTAGAAAGCACCACGTGTAAACCACTGGATGGCAGGTTTGAAACAAATACCAGGTGTGTAGTTGAGCTGTGCCACTCATTATTCCATGAGTGCAAAAGAAGTTTAGACATGCCTAGAAAGCTGTTAAACATGTTCATAAATATCCATTGAGAACTATTAAAATAGCTTCTTATCAGAGAGTCCCTGACAACACATCATGAAGGGATGAGTGAGTCAACCAAGAAACTAGGAGTATATATTTGCCCTGTTCTTTTGCTCTTCCTTAGCTCTTTTGCTGGAAATGAGATAAAAGTCTGTAAGGGCTCTTGGTCTCATGCAGCAAAACTGTTCCTATACTGAAGGGTACTTTCTGTTGTTCTGTTTTGTAATCTGTATGATATGCAAAGCTCACATGTGAATGTGTGTGGTAGCTGATGGCAGTTACTGTGACCACAGTGGGGAGATGCTCAGAGCGGGGCCACTGCTTCCCAGGCACAGCTTCCTCATCGTGCCCTTTGCTGCTAATGAACCTGAGAAGAGAGAGGGGAATTCAGACTGACTGTTTTTCTTACTTGATTCCAGTAAATTTGTACCAAGAAATGGTAAAATTATTTTTATGAAGTGGGGAGACCAATTTTTGTGGTTTGGCTACAGTTTTTTTCTCCCTGGCCTGATTTAATTTAACCAGGCAGTCCAATTTCAGTAATCCTCATCACTTCTTAGCTCCCTGTTTTATGTTGATGTTTATTCGTGTTCTCCTGCTTGTACAGTTCACCAGTTCCCTCTCCTTAATGTGTTGATACCAATGTTCAGGGATGATATAAAAAAAACTGGAGGAAACACGGTCATTTACTCCTTCTTGTCTTGTTTGTTTGCTTCAGAATTACTTGCACTGACACAAATAGACTTTCCTTGTGCACAGCAAGAGATAAGGTTGGGGTTTTCTGCTTTATTTTTTCTGTACCACACATATTTTCCCCACCCACTCCCTCACTAGCTTTTATACATGCTCACACACAGATGTACTTGCATACTATAAGGTTTCAGAGAATTTCACTCAGCTTAGGAGAATGTGACCAATGTCTGGGATGAAAAATTTATATTTTCAGCATCACATGTCATTTCCACCAATCTTACCATCACGGGTGGGTGTTTCTGGGAAGGGTGCTAAAGCACCTAACAGCATTTAGGACACTGAAATACCATTAGTGAAAGCAGTGCTATGGGGAGTAGGGATGTGCCATTTTGTGACAAACTATTTGCTGCCTGCTCAGTTTAGCTCCATATTCAGAAGTGGAGAAGTGATTTAGCTAATAGGTGATGCAGTTGTCTGTGTTTTTCTGCCTATTTCTTTCTGGAAAATGTTGGTCTGGCTCATAGCTCTGCCTCATTGCTATATCTTTGACTACTACTTCTCATATGGGAAGCTGAACACAGATAATTTGGGTGATTTTATGAATCGAGGGATTTTTTTGAGCCTGCTGCATTTTGCTCAAGTGGTCTCACAAAGCTGTGTGTCTCTGCTGATAGATGAGTGCATCTGCAAGTTTCAAGATGTGTGGTTTCTGTGGGTGGAGTGGGATGAGTGTGGTGGGTTGAAAGAAGAGAAGAAGAAACGGTCTCCAGCATCAGTAAAGTTTCTGGTGCCTCATGAATATTTGTTCTCTTGCAGGTTCTGATTTCTAATCACTGACCTCAGGAGAAGCTCTGCAGGATGAAAGGGTTATTTTGTGCCTGGACACCTTGAGTCACTTGGGGTAAATTGCTACACTTTCTCAGTTATCAGTTAAGTCCTTGTGTTCTGGTGAAATCAGTGGAGCTTGTTTTCACTGGTGTAGTATCTGAGCCATCAAGTTTAATGAATCGTTACAAATAGTTTAATCTGCACTTACAGGTGCTATTAAAACTATGTAGTGTGGTTTTTTTTTTTTTTTTTTGGCCAAGAGATTTTTTTTACCTACGAAGAGCAGCCTTTCTCAGTTACAATGGTTTAAATATGGAGTAGTGGGATAGGTTTTGCTCATTAGAAAGCCTAATGCTGAATTCAGCATTCCCTTCTGCTAAACTTACCTCCTTCAGGATTTAAGACTCTAAGTTGCAGAGGATAAAACATAAGGCCCTGGTTAATTGCAAATAAATAGTGCCAGAAAAACATACAGATGGTACCTGAAGTTCATTTTTGAAGACTATCCAGTAAACTATATATAATTTACATGAAAACTATGTAGAGTAAGCAGGAGAACAACTTTTTATGTGGTTTCTTACATTTGTAAAACAACAAAACAGCAGAAAAGAAATAAAAAATGAATACCCTCAGTGAGTGAAGCTTCTTGTTTGGGAAAACAGCAACCTGTATTTCTATTTATTTACCTTAATCAAATTAATTAATTTAACAAGTCTAAAAATTTCAGCATTTTACAGGATACAGGTATAAATATCTGGCAAGTGGAGTGTATATATTAAACGACATCTACTTAGCTAGTAAATATTTTGCTGCATTAGTTTGCTCATTCCCAAGCAATCAGTTGTGAACTCCAGTGTTGTAACGGGTCCACAGGGAACATTTGTGCTTTGGTTGGCACTTAGATTAAATTCATCAAATTATTTTTTTCCCTGTTCAAGGCTGACATTTCAGAATGTTTTTTTAAAGGTTGTGTGCCAACTGCCAAAGTCAATTAATTAAATGGTAAATCTGAAATTTGTAGGGGAAACCTATCATTCCTTTTTGCTGTGCGACCTTGGAAATGTGAACGTTTAATGCACAAAACACATGGCTTACCAGAGGGTCTTGATCTGCTTGCACTGAAAGTAAAAGCAAAGCTCGCTGAGATTTTTTGTGAGATTAGGGATTACCTCAAGGATGGCATTTTACCCTGCATTTTCCTTCTGATTTTGACACTTGGTAGTAATGACAATATCCTTTGAAGTCCTGCTATGCTTGAGAGTTAAAGTATTTAGCACTTAGTAGGAGGAAGCAGCACAAATTTGTGGACTCATTTTCCATATATTTGAAATACCCCAGATGAAGGTATGATGTGCAGTCCCAGAATTTTCTGGGCAAAGAACTCCCTCTTAGATCTGTAAAGGAAATCTAGAGGCAAAATTCAATAGACCTGAGCAGATGGTGATCATATTCCTACATAGCAGAAGTATTACAAATCTCTTCCCAAAACACACACTTTCCAAGGAGTGTGTATACCCTCATTGTCAGCAAAGGCAGTCTGATTCCAAAGATTAGACTGCATCTTGCTTTCTGCCTCCTACTCTGTATGTCTCTTTTTGTACATCTTAGTGAAATCCTCATATTTTATTTGAAGTTTTATCATTTCAAGTTTCTTGGAAATGAGAGCAGTGCACTGACTGTTCTTCAGCTGTTAGTCTCTGTCATTAGATATTGATATTGTGATTAGATATTGATTTGTGTTTTTATTTTTTCCCTGCCTGAAAACTGTGGTGCAGATCAGAACCCTGTATTTGGGGCTCTGTATATTCATGGGCTAGAACCACAGCCCAATAAAAATGTAAAAGACAGTAAAAACAGTGACTAGGACAGCTGGGTTAAGGCAGACCGGATACATGACCTAGTACTCTTCTCCCTTTGCCATTTCCAATTGTCTCATTCTGTGTTTTGCTATAATTTTAAGTTCAGGATTTGTTTTTGACCTTCCTACTCCCCATTTATTTCATGAAAGTACATGTTTCTTTAGGAAGATAAAAGATGTCTAAAGAGAGTGGCTTCCTGCACATTCAGAAATTCATTAGGATTTGGTCCCTCTTTTGACAGCTTGGCATGAGGGGGCCTACAGTTTAAAGAACGGTATTGGTTAGCCCTTAGTAGTAGGGAAAAATGGTGAAAAAAGCTAGTGCCAAGGGTGTTTCTTAAATACTGCACTTGTGGGAATGTAGTCACTATGTGTATCAAGATATAGGAAGCTAATTCTTAGGATTCATAATCTTCTGCCTTCTCCTACCCCTTTGCTTTATATAGTGAATATATACCAGGTCTTTCTATCAAAGCCCGTACTACAATTCTTGGAATTGTCCTACCTGTGGAGGTACAGGCCATTTTGCAGTAAGGAAATCTGATGTTTTCCTATTGAAAATGTTCCTCCTTGTGAAAGAGACTTACAGATATGGTGGCCCAGAGGGACCAAGTCACCTATGTATGAGCAGAAGTGGGAGTTCTTCAGCTCTGCTTTTCTGAGATACTATTACTGTATTTAATCTTGGGGATATTTAATGTAAAACATTAGCAAGAATGCCTTCAGGAAGAAGATAAATTAAGGATGCCAAGCTGTGGATAATGCTTGGAGTCAAAGCTATTTTGAATTCCTGGGTTCTTTATACTGCAAAATTGAAGTTTTTCTATATATGTCTAGAAGGAGAATCACTGAGATGACTAGGGAAACTTTAGTCTTAACATTTGAAGAACTTCAGGTAGTGCAGAGGCTAAGCAGTAGCTGAGGGAAAATTTAGAATATTGAATTAAATACTATCTGACGCATCTAAAGTGCTGGATTTGGTATAAAACTCAGCTGATATGTCTCTAAATTTCCTTGCTGGAGGATGGATTTGTTGATATTTATGTCAGGGCAATGTTGGGCAGGGAAATGTGTCAAGTGCTCAATTATTACAGTAATAACTGTACCATATATGGACTTGGAGAGTTAGAAAAGCATTTTAAATGGTTTGTAAAATTTGGTGGAGAGCAAATCTCATGAATGTTTCTAGATGATCACTAGATTACTAAGTTTTCCTTAACCAACGGTGGTTATCTACATAGTTTCTGTGCAAAATACCTGTATCTCCTTGTGATATGTGAATCCAGTTTTACAAGAGATAATTAAACATGAAAGAACTAAACATCCTAGTTTTTTTGCCCTATTGTTGTATCTCAGCATTGTCTCCATCAGTAGCCTTGTCCACAGGAAGTGTAAAGTTTCCTGCTATGATTGTTTGACTGCTGCCAATTATCAGATCTGCATTTGGCAGCTTTCCCTCCCAACCTGCTGATTAGCTAATGTGTGGTTACTAATACAATGTGGGAAACTGGTATAAATGAAGAAGCAAAAGATTTATTAATTTCATGTGCTAATTGCTGTTTATAATATAATTATCAATACTGCGAAAAGAAATCCTGGCTTAAGAAATAACCAGGTTTCTATGTCTTGTGAAATGAGGCACAAGAATTTTGTGCAATAAAGAAGTATACTTTCCCCTTGATACATGCACATAATTTTCATTATATTCATAGGTTTCAGAGGCAGAAGAGAGATCATTAGAGCTTGGAGTCTAACTACCTGTAAAACACGGGCTAGAGAATTTCATCCAGGTACCCTATATCTGAGTTAATAGAAAACAGGAGCCGGATCCTGCACTGGATGTACAAGAGTTTTATCCACTAAGCTGGAATAATGGTGATTTATACCAGCTGAGAAATTGGCAGTAGACTTAAATGACAATGGATTCTTTTTGCATAAACCTAAATTAAAATGGTCACTTATGTTTTAATAGCTGTGTTGAAAGACCCTTGCTGGGAGTGAGTTTTTGAAAAGTATTTTAATCTTTAGAAGAAAATTAGGGCTTTTCCAAACCTTTATGGGATGATTGTGTTCCCTGTTGTAATTTAAACCTGTCCCTTCACTAAAGAAACGACATAAATTCAGCAGAAAAAAAAATTCTCTTTAAATGGAAACCTGTGCCAAGATTCTTATTTGTAATTAAATCATGCACTAGGATTTTAGTGGGGGAAGGAAGAACAAAATAATATAATAAAAAGCTGAATATTCTCATAGCGAAGAGGAACTTGAACTCAGATGTTCAAAGATTAAAAATATCAAGACCTAAAACGTAGTCTGATTTCTTTCATTAGGCTGTATATTTGGCAAAACAAGACATCTCATTACTCTTTTGTAGCCATCTGCATGTGTGTGTGAATGATGTTATTATATTTATAGTAGATACAATGTTATCATTTAGGTACAGACAGAATCCTACCTGCTCAGAGCTACAGGGTTTAGGAATGCACTCAGACAATTTTGACATAGACAATGCCATAACATCCTGCAATCTGCACAGAAACTGAGACTTTGTGCACACCAAAGCTGAAGAAAAGAACTTCCTTCCTGCTCCCCTAAAATGAGAGTGTTTAAAGGAAAATACCGGTGTGGGGAGAATATCCTTTAGATTCACAGTAAATTTCTGTCAGTTCTATCTCAGGAGGAGGCGGTGAAGGCTTTTGTGTTTAGTGATACAGAAATCTGTGACTACCATATAAACATGTAGAATATATAGAAAGAAAGACAACTTCTTATTAGAGTAGCTGCTTATGTGGACAGTAAGCAGAGAGAATCTTGTCTCATAATATTCCCATTCTCATTGATAATAAATCAGCTGCTGTTTGGCTGATGAACAGTTTGAAATGCTTTATATTTGCTGAAGAAAACCTAAACAGAATACACATTTTAATACATTTCCCATACTTTTTCCCCTTAGTGTTTTTCTTCTTCAGAGATGGAAGTCTGCTTCAACACATCACAGTATATTTTGATGGCACTGTCACATGGAGAAAAAACCTGATAATTTACTGCACAGGTCAACATCAGAAGACATGGTCTGAAGCTTACAAATCAACCCAAACTTTCTCTCTCTTTCTTTACTTTAAGCAGGACTAGAAGAGCCTATCCCTCCTTGAAAAGCAGGGTTTCTTTTTGTCCCTTACCCAGAAGAATTTAAGTGGTCCCCATCCTTTAGGATCGTCATGTAACTCCATCGTACCACTAAGTATTTGGTAACATCACACTTGCCTACAAAGTTTGTAGCAACATCACATTCTTCAGCCTGTTGCAGACATCTGTCTCATGAGGAACATGCAGCTGCTGAAGTGATCTTCCCACTCTGTCTAGACCCAAAGTTCATTCAGCAGTCTGTAAGAAAACTGAGAAAAAAATAACTGATTTTCTGTTTTATGCAGCCAGGCAAGACCAAACAGCTATCAATACTATCTTGAATACTCTCCCTTTATGAACATCAGACTGTTAGCTTATGTTAGATACTACTGTAAAATGGATCCTCGGGCGTGAAACACTTGGAACAGTGGCTTGTGAAGGAGAACAGCCCTTCACAGCACCCTACCAAGTTTGGTGCTGTACTGCGGCATGTAGAAGCCACTGGTCCTTCTCATCCTGCCTCATTGTTGTGTCTTCTGCCCAAAGGTGTGTGTAGAGTGTGCCAGCATATTTGCACTGTGATACAAGGAGAGACAAGACATAACATGAGTGCCTTGCAGAAGCCAGGCAAGAGAGGCTCTGACTGAGGTCTGAACTGCATATTGTGTAATTGTATATTACTCGTTATGACCCTATGTTTATTGTTTGGTTCGGTCCTACAGTTCTCAGACCACTACACTGACTTCCAGGAATCTTTAAAAATATTGTTTTCCAAAAACTGAAGTTAGGCTATCGTGATACAAAAAATAGCTGTAGTTTATGGTCTTGTCAAATTAAGTTCAGCTTCAGTAAACATGACATGAAATCTGTACAGTACAGATTCACCAGTGAATAAAAAGGCTTATTCAACCTAGTCATATACAAATATCAGTAATATAAAATTCTGACAATTGTAAGAGAATTGCATTCACAGAAGCTTTGCACTTTCAGCCTGGTGATAAAATATCAGCCTGTCTATAGTTCCATATTGTCATTTTCTTGTGGAGTACTTCCTTTCCTCTCTAAAATTAAAATTTAAAAGACTTTCACTTTTGAGGAAAAGAGCATCATTGAAGAGAAATTCTCCCTGGCAAATTAATAGATAAGGTCTGCCATGCTAACTCAAAAAAGCAAGCAAAAGGTAAAAATTGAATCTCTATCACAGCTGAGTCATTTTTCTAAACTGGGGAAGTAATATGGGATGGAATATATATCGGACAGATGTTCTTACAGAAAGTGCTTTTAAACTTTAAAAGATCCATAATATAGGCAATGGTTATAAATGACAGTCTTCTCTCTTAGATTATGTTGCATTTATTACATTCTACCGGGACTTTATGGAGACTCTCAAGGAATTAAAGTTATATTTATGATAAAAATAGGGAGCTCCTTCTAAATAGCATTTTCATCGTATTAACTGTTGCCTAGATAACAGGCATATCTTCTCGCACACCTCTATTCTGGTTTAGCACTACAGCTTGCAAATTAATACAGTCATTATAAGACAGCAAAGCTATATCACTTACCATTTCATTATTGTTCAAGTCAAAATCCATATATTTTCAGTTTTCCCTAGGGTTACAAACTGGATAGGGAAACATTATCATCTTGCAGAATAATCTCTCAAGACTCACTCTCTTTGGTGTTAAGAGGAGCCGTTAATCATATTACAATAATTTTTGTGTTCATAGGTCCCATGTAAAGACAGAGTTAATGCTTTCCTACATTCAATCCCCCAACATAGTTTTTTATGTATATATATATATATATATATAAAAATATAAATATAAATACATAGATATATTTAAATCTGCTTGGAACTAGATTAGCACAAAAGATATCACGTCCTACTCAGTATATGAATCAGGGTCAAATCAACAGCAAACCCTTAAATTTTTAATCAAAGTGGCAATCTGTCATCCCTAAGAGAGTTAAGTAACGTTTAAGTGAATAACATGAATACGTTTTAATGGAAAATACATGGGAGAACTTACTCCAGCACACAGAAAACATTTCATGGGGTATCTAGAAGATACTTTAGTCCTTACATGAGAAGCTGTGATGCTAGCATGCATATCCACTCTAAATTAAAAATCATCTTTAGACCTGAATTTTTTTTTGAGCAATCAATGCACCCTTTATTTTTGTGATCTTCTCAGATGCTATAATTTTCTGAAAGCTTCTCGTGTAATGTTGTACATTTAATAATGTAATATTACTTAAACTCAGGGCATTTTCTGATATTTTTCCTTTTTTCCAATCTGCTGACCTGAGTAATGTGGTCTGCTCAGAAGAAGTTGAGTGTGAATTTAAGAAGCTGTCCAAGGGGTCAGGTGTTCACCTAATTTTGAGCAGTCTGCATGTGAAACAAAGGTGGGTCAGGTCTGCAGAGACATGAGGGTGACCCAGCTCTGCTCCTGCTCTGCCCCCGCTCTGCCCTGGCTCTCTGGGAAGCCTCTCCATGTGGGAGCCTGAGCACTGTGCTGGCGTCGCGGATAATGAGCCCCATGGAGAGCAGAATCGAGATCTGGAACACGATGCTGACTTAATGTGGCAGTTTGGCTGCTGAAGCCGGTCACCTTAGCCCAGGAAGGAGCCCGCTGCCTCTTCCTCGGCAGTGTGGGAAGATGCTCCCTTGGTAAACCTTTACTTGCTCTCAGCATCCACTCTCCTTTTGCTAAGCCCTTTTACCGTAATGATGACATCTCTCTCAACGTCCTTCATTATTCTCCTCTGTCTTTCCCAGGGGGTCTGATTAAAATCAGTGGAAAGCTCTCTTGGATTTTACTGGCTTTGGTACTCTGGCTCTGCTCCTTAATTTCTCTTTCTTTTCTGTTTTTAACTGCTTTCTGTTTAGGCTCACTTCTACTGTGTTCTAAACATCTCTCATCTTTTCCCTGCTTTTGTATTTTTGTACTTTTATTCCTATTCCTGACCTGCTCGACAACTGTTTAATTACTTAGGCAGTGAGTAAAATGCAGATTAAAGAAGTGCTTTCAGCTTTGAGCTAAAATGTGTTGACAGGACTCACAAGAGGCCTAGAGGAGACATGGGAGAGTGGCACCATTTTGGGAGAAGAAAAGCTAGAAAAATGACTCTCATCAGATCTGAGGTCTCACCATGATTCTGTGGCAGCACTCCTGGCTGTCTTAATGAGGTCATGAATCCACTAGCAGTGTGTAGAAACAGTTTTAATTGGTGATAATTTTAACACTTGTTTAACAAAATTTAAGGCAGCTGGAATGTGGTTCTATCTGCACTATACTGGTGTCAATTAAAAGTACTGTTATTCAAACTTATGTTCTCCTAGAATAGCAGCATTTTAACAGAAATCAAATTTTAAAGCACTCCTGAATTTCAGATATTATACTATATTTCCATTTATAACCTGACATAATTCCCACACAGCATATGGTATTAATCTGGTGTAAACACTATGTTATGATGATACTCAAACACATACAGCTGACATAAAAATGTCTTCAAGTACAATATTTCCAAAAGCAATTATGTCTATATGGTTGGTAGTTAGTTAGCTTGTGTGAAGTTTTATTTCTTATTCATACATACATGAAGGTTCGCAGGATGAAACTTTACGTATGAAAATGGAGATATTTTCATGTTTGCAGAAAAGTAAGAAAAAATCATTATAGTATACTTATTTTGGCCTGTCTGGCTTTTGTAAGGAAATCTCACCTTCATGTGAACACAGGATTTTTACAGTGTTGGAATTTCCTTTTGTTTGCATTAGAGGGTACATATATAGATGACTGCAAGGAATACAGTGACACAAAGTGAAACTGATTATATTTTTGTTAGAGTAAATGAACTCCAAAATAAATATTTAGTGAAATTTTGCAATTCTCAGAGTAGGTAATACTCTTGATGTGTGAATGGCCCAGACACCAATCTCTGCTGGTAACCAAGCATTTTTCAATGTTCTCTGATGAGAGGGGTGGGAGACCAGCACCTCTTGTCTAGGTAGATGCCTGTGTGAAATCTTTAAAAAAATTGCCTAAGATTGGAGTTGAACCAATCATTTTGTCAAAAGGAGATAAAGAAAAGCATGTCTTTTGGAAAGTAAATGCTTGTGGATGGTAATATTTTTGCTTGAACACTTGCCAGTAGGGCCAGATTCACAGGTAGTGTAACTTTTCTAGTGCCATCTCACCCATTTGAGATAAATTCATTTATTAGGATGAAGTGTAGCTTTTTCAAATAGCTTCTAGCTCCACCTGCTACCTAGAGTTCCAAATTTTTTAGCCTTTCCTAGCCCCTTTTTTTCTTCCTGAGGATCCTTTCTTAAATACATTCCTAAGACAAAGAAAATAAGGCAACCTCAGTATCGCATTCTCATAACAGAAAGGAACTGCAAGAAACTGCTTAACAACCAGCTTTGCACTCATTAGCTTCAGTCTAAATCTGCAATGACTTTATTTTTATTACTTCATACTGGCACTACAGTGAATAACAGTAGGTTAGGCTGTTGATGGCATTGTAAAATGAGCATTTCCAGCCCATCCCTATTATCCAACACAATATCTTAGCTTTAAAAGCGACAGCTAAAAATTTTGCAATGGGACAAGAATAAACCTGGAATAACTCCACTGAAAATTCGCACCAGTGTGACCAAGCATTGAATTTAGCCCACTTTGTTGAATTCCTTTTAATGTTTTCTGCACGTTCAAGCATCCACCAGAGATTAGATGGGAGGCAGCAGACTCGGCGTTATCTGCGATCCAAGCAAGACACCCGGGGTGAAAGGGTAACGCATTATCACACTGCGCCACCTGGCCCATCCAACACAATTTGAGCAACCATAATTGTATTGATTACTTCTTGTGCTCATGACTAATGACCTCTAGCTGCAACCTTGCATTTTCTAAATCTTTTATATTCTGATTTAATAATAAGATTTGATTAAAAATTGCCATTAGCCAATGCCAATGATTAGTCAGCAAGACTCAATGCCGCCAAGTTCCAATGAGTTTCATTATTCTGGAATTAAAAAGCATAGAGAACTTCTCTGGGTTAATAATACAATGATTCTGTCTCAATCAAGAATGAAAGAAAACAGCTCTAATATACAAATGCACCAAAATGTGTGGCTATTACTAATAGCCACATTTTACAGAGAAGTGTTTGAAGAATTAAAGGGACTTTGTCACAGATGGTGCGGACAGTTTGCTTTTGCTTTTTGTATTTGATTGGAAAGCCAGTGTCAGATGGTGTGTGAGCGGGCATTTTCCTAAGGAAAGACATTTCCTTTGGTGCAACAAGAACATGGGGCTTATTCAATTTCTCCATGAGCATCCCTGCCACAACAAAACAAGGCAAAGTGTATGTCGGCAAAAATGAATTGTGATGGCTTTAGAAAATGACAAGAGGTTTGTCCAGGTTATTTACCTCCTGAGAATATATTTAACTATGTGGTTTTTTTCATTTTTAAAAAATATTACTATTATTTAAACAAAAGAACATATTGTCACATCTTCCACAGAAAATAAAAAAAGTATTCCATCTTCTTTCAAGAAGGTAAGATATTTAAACACATACTAATTTTTAGACACGTAGCTAAGTCCTGCTGAAGAGTGTTAGGCTAAGGAGGGACTTAAGCATAAATCTAAGAGCTCTGCTGGATCTGAATTGAGGTGTTTCTGTATTTGGGGTGCACTGGAGGAGATGCTCTGTGGGGTAGACATCTGCTATGGGATATGATGTTCCCTCTGATCCCATTGAAGCTAATTGAGGACTGGGTGACATTGAAGCCAATGAGAGCTGAGAGCACTCAGCACCTTTCAGGTTCAGGTCTCTAAATTATAAAAGACTCTTGAGACATTGCAAAAGCATTTCCTGCCTGTCACACAGAAGCAGAAAAGCTGTCCTGTCTCATCTCACTTTCATCCTCCAGAAAACATGCCGTCCCAAACATGAGTCCTGTAAAATTTTTAAGGTATTTGAATAAAGAAATACTTCTTTAAAATACTGCACACGTAAAATCTTGTATTGGGTTTGCATGGCAAGGTTTTGGTAGAGGGGGAGGATACAGGGGTGGCTTCTGTGAGAAGCTGCCAGAAGCTTCCCCACGTCCAGCACAGCCAATGACAGCTCTCTCCAAGACAGACCCACTGCTGGCCAAGGCTGAGCTCATCAGTGATGATGGTGGAGCCTCAGGGGTGACATGGTCAAGAAGTGGGAGAAAACCCCACCAAACTGGGGTGCAACAGCTGCTGGACGAAGGAGTGAGAATATGTGAGAGGAGCAACTCAACATACCCCAATATCAGTGCAAAGGAGGTGGAGGGGGATGCTCTAGATGCCAGAGCTCAGTGAGACAGGCTGTGCCCCTGCAGCCCATGGAGGTTCGTGATGGAGCACAGATCCACCTGCAGCCCATGGAGAAGAAGGGGGTGCCTGAAGGAGGGTGTGACCCCATGGGAAGCCTGCACTGGAGCAGACTTCTGCCAGGACCTGTGTTCCTGTGGAGAGGAGGCCATGTTGGAGCAGGTTTGCTGGCAGGACTTCGGACCCTGTGGGGATACAGTCTGGAGCAGCCTGTTCCTGCAGGACTGCATCCTGTGAAAGGGACCCATGCTGGAGTAGTTGATAAAGAACTGTAGCCCATGGGAAGCACTTATGTTAGAGAAGTTTGTGGGAACTGTCTCCTGTGGGGTGGACCTCATGCTGGAGCAATGGAAGAGTGTGAGGAGTCCTCCTGCTGAGGAGGAAGGAGCAGAAGGGACACCATGTGATGGACTAACCACAGCCCCATTCCCCCTTTCCCTACACTTTTGGGACAGAGGAGGGAGAAAAATCAGAAGATAAGCTGATCCTGGGAAAAAGGGAGGGTTGGGGTGAAGGTGTTTTAAGATATGAGTTTATTTCTCTGTGGTTTGATTTGTAATAAATTAAACTAATTTCCCCAAGTGAAGTCTGTTTTGCCAATGGCAGTCACTGGTGAGTGATCTCTCCCTGCCCTTATCTCGACCCATGAGCCTTCCATTATACTTTCTCTCCCCTGCCCAGCTGAGGAGGGCAGTAATAAAGCAGCTTTGGTGGGCACCTGGCACCCAGCCAGGGTCAACCCACCACAAATCTTTTGTCACCTTCAGGAATATAATTTTTAAACATTTTTTGTTAATAAAGTTTGCTTTTGGCAACTGTTGTTTTCCCGGCTTATTATAAGTGCCTTTAAAATGTTTCCAATAATTAAGGCTGCTTTTATGGGCTACATCCATTTAGTAAAATTGCAGAAAGAAGTGCTGCCGACACATCTGCCATTGACTTCTGTTTGCCTGAGCATTTTATACCCCCGTGAATAGCACAGTGGGGAGAGAAAGCCTGCGAAAGAGAATGATAGAAAGTGGTAAATTCTATCCAGCAAAATATGGAGGTCAGGAGAGACTCAGCTGATTACATACTCATGTTTTTCCATGATTTCATGAGGAGAGTGGAAAGTTGGTTAAACTCTGGTTACAACCAAATAGCTCTCTTAAAACATACTAACTGAAATACTTCGAAAATAAAAATGCATAAAATGTGAGTTTGAATATATGAAATTGTGTTTTGTGGGATCAGGCAGGAAGGAGGTTGATCTGATCATCTCTGTATTAACTTACTGAGGTTTTTATACACCCTCAGCTGACAGCATTACTAGCCAGATTATAATTATAATTACCTTGGCTTCATCTCAGTGTTTATCTGCCATGACACCCACCCAGCCACCTGCCTGCTATTAATTCATTCAACACTAACTTCATCTTTTTTCCTTTTATCTTGTTTTTTTCCTGTTATCCTTACTTTAAAAAATGTGTCCGTTATTAGAAACAAACTAACACAATATTTGTTTGCCCATGACATCATGTATTCCTTTGTTTAAAAAAAAAGAGAAAAAACCAACCCAGAATTCTGCTGATTATAAAAATAACCTGTTTGTATTTTATAGTGAAAACTGGAAAGATCTGGCATTTGACTCAAAAACTCGGAACAGCTGATAATCTTCTTTAATTTGAATCTTTTTTTTTTTCATCCATAATACTGCCAGATATTCAAATAAGAGGAAATTCATGACAAAGGGCAATAAGCACGATACACAGTAGGCTTGTAGGATTCCACTGTGGGTGCAGTTCTGTATGAGTGCTGGATATTTGTTGCTGTTGTTGCTCCTGAGGTGCTGAATTTTTTCATTTGTTCTGACAGAGCACTGAATGTCCAACTCTCCTGTAAAATCATGCTTAAAAAAAATGGAAAACCAGGAAAAACCTGAAAGAACAGCCATGCCCACAGTGCTTAAAGTCTTGGAAAGACTTAACACTGTGTACTGCTATGATTTTTATGGGACTGAAAGCACTTCTCCCCAGTGTGCCAGGAACTGTGAACTGGTGCTGCTGTGTGGATGTCCTTTTGGGTGTTTGGTGAGTGGTAGATTGAAGAACACACTGTAATGTGTCAGAGGAAGCTAATTATAATAATGGCTTGGGGTCAGGTAAATGCTTCACTATTTATCTGACCCAACCACTGTTTATTATGCTCCATGTGTCAACATATTTTTACAGAGTGAAAATTAGCAACTAATTAATTTAATTTCAGGAGTTAATGCCACTGTAAAGAAAAAAAAAGCAAGGTTTATATTGAATAGTGATGTTTCTAGAAGAGAGCATTATAAACATTGAAGTGAAGGGTCTTTAAAAGCAACTTTGAACTGAATAATGTAAAGGTCTGATTCTGCAATCATTCATCAAGCATCAGTTCATCAAGCTGTGCTTAAGTATCTGGTCAAGTCTTGTTCAAATCAAAAGCACCTGTTTAAATGCTTTCTGCGCTGGGGTCTTAGACCCTGCTCAATCAACATTTCTGACTTTGCTGAGCTTGTTTCCCTGGGGAAATGTGTCAGGGTGAAGGCCTAATTGCCCATATTCCTCTCTCATCTGTTGATACTCCTTTTTCCAGTGGCATTTCTGCTCTCTCTCAGTTAAAAGTTTGGAAATGTCAGAATCCGAGACACTACTCAGACCTCTGTATAGGTTTTGAGTGCACAGTTCAATCAAGCAAGTGAAGGAAGGGAATTTTCTGAGGGTGTATTATTGCTTATATTTTTCATCTTCCCAAATTATGCAAGCGACTCTTTAGCATTGGTTCCTGATGTGTTTAAGCCAACACGTTCTTCCCTTAGCATAATCCACAAAGACACAGTAACACCTTGTGTATATGGAGACAATAATTCTTTGCATTTTTACAGTCCTTTTAATGTGAACACTTTAAGTTCTTTAGGATCTACTAGGGCTGGAGATTTTCCGATCTTTCCTACTTTCTATCTGGTTTTTTTCTCATATTGCCTTTCCCCATCTTCTTCTATCCTTTTATTCTTGGATGAGGTCAGTACTGGAAAATCTTAGGCACACTTTTCCCAGGTTCTGGATGATTTCTTTGCTTTCACTCCAAGCTCTGTGGGAGGATGAAATCTCCTCTTCCCCTGAAGACCATAAGAGAGCCCCAGTGTGTCCCAGCTGGATCCCCATTCCAAGTGACTGAAGGTCCAGGGCTCGAAAGCACACTGCAGGCTGCAGCTGCTGAGCAGTTTTCTGCAGTTTAAGTAGCCAGCCCCAGGAGATGCAAAAAATCGGTGGCAGAGCTTAGAACCCAGATGTCTTAGTTGCTCTTCCTAGGCGTTAAACAGCTTTCAATGCACAATCAATGATTGCTGGGATTTTTATATCACCTTTTAAAATTCTGGACCACTACATGCAGGAATCTTTATTTTTAGACTTAGTTTTTCCAATGATAAATTCAGGAAATATTTTAATAGTGTGTAATTATCAGAACACAGCTATCAGTCTAAAACTTTTATTCAGCCCTGTGCTGATTTGGCACTGTGTGGCTGGCCTGGCTCTGTCTTCAAAGTCATCTTTTGTGTCAGATAGCAACTGCTGCAAGGGAAGTATGTGCAGCTACAGCTTTCACCAAGACATCAACAGCTCTGAGGCTGGGGACTGAGAGGGCAATGCATAGGTCTTATGATCTTCCTCATCTTGTTGAAAAAGGTCACAGGAGTCATCAGATTGACTGCAGAACACTCCCTCTGAGCAATGCACCTTTTGTACTGCAGAGATGCTGCTATACTTGAAGCCGTAGTCCATGTGGAACACAAATATTTCTTTAGCATGTATATCAATGCATCACAAATGCCCTCAGGGGACAGGGAGGGGCTTCCTGTTCAGTGCAGTATTTCAACAAAGTATTCTAAATTAGAGTAATGTAAAATCCATTGCTCGATTTTGTTTCTTCTTTCCAAAAGTAAGTCAGGGAGGAGGGGCATGGAGATCCTTCAGTCAATAAATGTATTTTTTTTCTTCTAAAGAGGTAATAATAAGAAAAAGATTGATGTACTGGAAGCCTTTGGATTCTTTCTACGTTACAAAGATCATCAGGTTAAAATGGGCTGTGAAAGATGGTGCTGTAGGGGCAGCACAGAATACCATGGACCATGTGTTTTAGAGGAGAACATGTCCTTTGCCACATGTCCTTTGCTTTTACCCCATTAGCCTTGTACAAAATCTTTATTTATAAAAAGATCACTCTGTGCAAAGTATGAAGGATTTTATACAGTGTATAATACCCTCGTTCAAGAAGTATCTGCAAAAGAGTCACCTGCCTAACAGACAAGTCTTCCATTATATACTTTTCAGGGATAGAAAACGGCCTTTCATTTCACATATGGATGGGAGTTACAAATGGAAAAGCTGCTAAAAAACATGCAGTCAGATGTGTTCAAGAGTATTTTCTTCTGCACTGTCAGAAAACATTTTTGAATTCCAAATATTCTCCTGTTCACCTGTGCCCCATGGAAACACTTGATGAATAGATCAGCCCCCATCCTGCATGGGTATCTGCTGTGTCTCACTGTAGCTTTGCTAGGAAGTGTTCCTGCCACAAATAGATTTTCTGTTTTCAGACACTGGCCCTGGCCCCTGGCTGATGCATAAACCCAGTCCTGCTAATCACCTGCACTGCACCTGAAAGAGAGGAGTGGCTTCCTGGTGTCCTAATCCTGCAATGACATCACATACTAATCATGAGCGACCATCAAGAATGACTGTATAGTTCAGTCTCTTGATCACTGAATGAACACCATGAAGACTCAATAAGGCTGAGCTTTGTTACTAGGCTTGTTTGATCATCAATATGTGAATACTCAGAGGTGTGAATAAACCCAATATGGGAGGAAAAACCTCACCAAACAAATGATATTTAATGCCTAAAACATACTTGCTGTTTTTGAGATACAGCATTATGAACTTTCTTTACAGGATTTAAAATCAATTTAACATTTGATGTCTATTTACATAGAAGCCAGAAGAAAAGCCCCCAAACCGTTTCCACTTTCTGTGGCTTTTCTACGGACTCCAAATGTTATTTATGGGTAGGTCACCTTATCAGCCAATGCTTCATAAATAATATAGTTTTTACTACCACTTTTTTTTGTTTGTTTTTGTTTTTGTTTCTTGTGAGCTTCTGGAAAGCATGGACTTTTTTTTTGTCATGGTATTGGAAAACATATGAGATGCACAGTTGAGTATGAACCTTCAGGCATGACTAGAATAGAAAGAAATAATAGGAAATGATTATTAGTCATTGTTTTAGGCTGTGGGAAAATGTGCAGGGAAAAAAATCATGCTAAACTGACATGTTAAAGCACTGGAAACTGACCCAGACAAAGTTCTCAAAATCAGGATAAGCTAAGGCTGTTGCTGGTTACTTCTTAATTAACTAACTGAAGCATACACAGCCAATAAAATCTAACTTTTGCAAGGCAAATAAGCCTGGACTTTTATGGATGCCAATAAAGTGAAAGTTGTCTGGAAGATATTCATTAACCAAGGGAAGATGTCTGTAGAGGCTATGGTTCAGAAAGTTGGTGGATTTAATGACACAGGCACAGAGGATTGTGTAATAAAGTGAGTAGAGCCTGTAAAAGCAGAGAAGTAGCATTTCTTCAGTGTGAATATGTTTCATTAAACCAGCAGTAAATTGCATGGACTTTTATTGTTTCTGGTCTACATTAGCCAAGGTCTGTCTAATGCTAGTGGGTCTACCCATTCATCTTCAGAACTGTAAGACTGCCTTACTGTTCCTCACAAGCTGAAGGATAGATGGCTAAAATGTAGTTGGATGCCTACTGTGCATGTTGGAAGGTGAAAAAAAGCATTTGTGAAACAGCAAAATCTCACGTATGTCTAATACCCCTTCTCTCCTGTTTGTGATTACATGGTTTAACAAGAGAAATAGAGACGCTTATCTTTTCAGCTGTGGTTTATTCCCACCCTGACAGTGTTCTCCATGCAGTTTGGAAACATCTTCATACTGTGACAGGTTGAGGAGGAAGGGAAGGAAGGAAGGAAGGAAGGAGGGAAGGAAGGAAGGAAGGAAGGAAGGAAGGAAGGAAGGAATTGTGCAT
>VZTE01001600.1:2326692-2399609 GCA_013397775.1 Eulacestoma nigropectus | reverse complement strand
GGAAGGAAGGAAGGAAGGAAGGAGGAAATGAAGGAAGGAAGGAAGGAAGGAAGGAAGGAAGGAAGGAAGGAAGGAAGTTTCTGGACAATGAAAAGCATCAGCATAAGGAGAAAAATGATAGCGTGGTCAAGAGCAGCATTATGTACACACACTTAGGTGTCACTTCAGAGCCACGTGTGCCCCTGCTCTTTGTCAGACTGTGAGGGGACTGGTGGCCTTCCCAGTACTGGCTGCCTTTTAGAAACCCCTACGGTGTCCTGAAGCAATGTGATGACTAAAGCTCTTTTTCCAAGGTGTAGCTGCTTTGTGATTTGATAGCACTTCAAGTGATACATGATGACCACATGACTCAATTTGTTCTAGTAGCTATGTGGTTATTGTGTCAGGATAAGGATTATATCTGTCTCTCTTTGCTTATTCTTGCCCAAAGACCTCCTTGTTTGCAGAGGGTGCAACATTTTAACTTCCTTTTCCAGTTTTGTTGTAAGGTAGGCCAGTAGCAGAGCCAGGACCAGAACCAACATCTCATGAATTTCATCACCACCACCTTCAGTGTCTCTTATTGCTTCCCAGTTGTTGGCTGAGGTGCTGGTCCATGCTTCCTTGTATGGACCAGGTAATTTTTTAGATCAAGAAAAGTCTGGATCCTGGAGTCTTCAGTATTTAGTTAGCTGGTGCCTCATGTGTCATGGAAGAAAGATAGTTTGGCGTACCATTGTGTAACCATATATTTTCTCTCCAAATAAAATGAAGAAAGGCTGGAAAAAGCCCAAGAAGATCAAATAAATTCAAAATATGGGTTAACGGTCACCAATAGATGTGATATGCTTAGTGTTTGGGATACATCTTTGTATCTTTAGATACAAAGATCCCATAATAACTATGCATGTGAAAGGCATATAGGTACTGGGATAGTAGAGAAAACAATGAAAATGAATTAATTTTCCAATTAAATAATTAATTTAATCTATTTTTTTTAAGTCTCCCCAACCTGTTTTACCCTCTCTAGCAAATGGGCAATACCTGGCAGAATGTGAGGACTATGAGGAAACTAAAAGTACATTCTGCATTGAATGACAAAAGGTTTGTATGGATTTCCAGCTGAAATGTGCAAAGCTATGGAACAGTTAAATGAATGTTAAAATTTTTCCCCTGTTCTTATCTGGGAAGTTTTGTGTCTAGGCTGTCAAACAATCATTTAAAACCATATGTTATCCTTTTGGTGGCAAAGTGGGAACTAGTTCAGCTTAAGCTTTGCATCACAGGAACAGGAATGTTATGCATCCAAAAAAGGGAGAAAACAGTAACACTTACTTCAGCATTGAAAAACTGTGTTTGGCTATTTCTCTTTTACAACTCCATA
Source organism: Eulacestoma nigropectus (assembly GCA_013397775.1). Lineage (NCBI taxonomy): Eukaryota > Metazoa > Chordata > Aves > Passeriformes > Eulacestoma > Eulacestoma nigropectus. The sequence continues at coordinate 2,398,246 of VZTE01001600.1, read as the reverse complement.
GCTGTTCTACTACCTGTAATTGGAGTGCTAAGATGAATATTTGTTTTAATTGGGGTGGGTAAACATTGATGGCAATTGTATAATATTCTGAAAGAGCAGAGAAAATGTTTTAGTCAGTATAGTAGGGCAGATTTAGGATTTTTAGGAAATTGTACTGTGCACATGAGTAACTGCTCTTTTGGTGTGACTCAGTTGCTGATTGTTTAGCTCTGATAACCCTAATATTTACAGTTTCAGAGCCTTTCTGGAATCTGTTATTTTTACACTGAAACATACAAAACTTCTTGAATAAATCTTGACAGCAGGCATGAGATGCTCTTCAGACTGTCTGCAGTGGTGTCCGGTTTGGTGGCTGTGGCTGCTGTTTCCCACTGAGTGAACTGAGACTCAGGATGTGACAGTAGTAAACAATGAAGCCTCACCAAACCCTTTAAAGGTAGATGCTCTAGATACTCTGGCATTTGAAATTCTGCTGCAGGCTACCTGAATATGGTCACATTTCCTGCCTCGATACAAATGGAAATGAGCCTACATCAGAACTGTGGTATTGGAACTGTCATATTTGAAAGAATTTATTGAAAATACCCTACAAATATGACTACCTATATTTTGACGTGAAGAACTAAAACCGTAGAAACCTCTTGTTCAGTTTTTTCCAATAATTTCTCCAAGCCACTGATTCAAGAAGAAAAGGTTATCCTTCACTCTCCTCAGCCTCTAAGGGATTCATAATAATTTTTAGTTAATAGCTGAAGCACCAGTGCAAATGTGAGTTGTGTCCCTTCATCTATTAGGATATAAATACCTGTCCTTTCTCTCTCCTAGGGGTCACTCTATTTTAAAAGAAGCAACGGTAAATTTAACATCCAAGCTGTCATGAGTGGAAGACTAAACACAGATGAAGAAAAGTCTTCCAGTTCTGCTTTCATTAAGTTTAATATTCTGCTATTTTTGTGATGAAGCAGAAAACGAAAGAATTGGACCTCTACCACTGAAATAGAAGCCACAGTCGGAGCAGGACACAGCTCACTGACATGTGCTGACTACACAAGCAACTCTATTTCTTCTTGGTTTAGCCTCTTCATCTTAAGCTGGAGGCAAAAAAGCAATCATAGAATACTTGCAGAAAATTAAAAGAGCTTCCAAATAAATTCTTGGCCAGACAAATGGAGTGTCACTTGTGTTTGTGTGAAAGATCCCACTAACTGTCATAGGTGAGGTTTACAGTGGGATTTCTTCAGCACTTTGAGCCTACTTTACCTTCTTTGAAAAGTGAGATATTTTCGGTGATAATGTTATTTCTTGTTTAAGCAAAAAAATCAGATTCTGTACTTTTAAATCCTTGCTTCTTAGTGAAACTCTTGAATGCATATTGATTCTCTTGCTTTTCTCAGAGATGAAGGTGTTCTTGTTTCTTGAACCTGAAACAATGCTTTAGTAACCATGATGGCCTCAGGAATATAAACTGAAATGGGTATTTAAAGACAGGTATGTATCTCTTATTAGGACAACTGACTTTGAAAAAGACAGCTGGGCTTTCAGCCACAAATCAGATCAGTGGCGCCTTAGGCCATGACTGGAACTTTTAGCTGTCACAACTTTGCATCCCAGTTCAAGATGCATCTGGATTCTTTGGATACTGCTATGATTTCAGTGTGGTACAGACACTGAAGAGCTCCCCTCAGAGACTGAAGAGCTCTTCATATTAACCACTTTATTCTAAGGCAAAGAGCTCTGCAAGCTCCTCAGGGCCGTCCTGCCAACTGGCGTTGCCTTTTTCTTTTCCTATGCCTTTCCTAAAGCACAGATCATCTCCTCAGACCCCAGTGCTGACATCACTAAATTTTTGGTGATATATGTAACTGCTTTCTTATTCTTTATTACAGAACATGTAACCATTATCTCTGTTGTTTTCCAAACTGCTTTAAGAATTACTATAAGCATTGTCAGAATTCAGCATTAGTTTTTGATCCAGGACTGACTACAGTTATTTCTGTACCATTTTATACAAGAAACTCAGGTTGCTATTACATTTCACATTGACCACCATGTTGCTCTTTAATGATCCTACCTACCCATAACTAATAAATACCACTAACCTGTCAGTCTTTAGAAGTTTTGTCTACATAATTGGTCAATTAGTTTCTTGATAAGAAAATCTAAATGCTTTAAATTTTTAAAAAAATATCAATAAAATAAAAACTTTTTACCTTTTCAGATGATGTAGCCATCACCTATCAGCAAAAATATTATGCTTCAAAACCAGAAGAATTATGCTTTAGTTATCAACACACATTTAAAAATAGTTCGGACTGAAATGTCCTCCTTAGTTCATACCTTTAGGCATATATCTGCAGCTTGACCTCACCATGTCTTTTTCTATTTTGAGTTACTTTTGATGTTTTAATAGGCACAATATTACAAATTCACACTGTGGCATAATATTTTGCCTTCAATTTCATACACATAGGCAACACAAGGGTCTGTTTGTTATCTTCCATGTGTAAGAACAAGTGCAACATAAGATAAAGCTGGAAGCAAAAGGCTTAGGTAGTAAAACATGTTTTCTCCCTTCTGTTTTTATCCTGATGAAGTTACAGGAAAAATATACAAGTTGTTTGTTTGTTAGGTTTCCGAGCTGCCAATATGTACAGTAGAGAAAAAAAAAAATCAAATTTCTGACAGGTGCAGAAAGAGAGAGCTCTGAGGCAAACTTTGACTCCTCAGGGTACTTAAAAAATTTTCCTCTTGCCAGACCCAAAATAAAATTCAGTCTCTATGTCCAAGAAAATAAACAGCTCTGTTGACTTGCTAGATATCAGGGCTTGTCTTGGAGATTTTATGAGATTCATGTAGATGAAATTCAGATTTTTCTTTTTTTACCACAGATTCTGTATTGAAACAATACAGTTGTGGGAGAAAGGTAACATCACATTTTTGAAAGAGAAGGTTTTTATCTTATGGCATCTGATTTATACGAGCTGTTCTAGTGATGCCTGAGGAAGCAAGCTTGAGCAAGAATGTTTCACTTCTCCTTTCATCCCCTGTTGTCTTGGTTGGTGATGTTTCCTATCTTCCAGTCCCTTCCCAAATATCCTTTCCTTCCAAATAACTGGCAGAAAAAATTCCAGTCCAAACAAAACTGCCTAAATATGTGTGACTTGCGTGAATATCTGTGGGATGTGATGGAGCAATGGAGATGAGGTGAATCTGATCGTCACCTGCACGAGAAATAGTCACAACACTACCATGATGGATGACTTGGCCATCTATCGCCCAGCTGTACCCACAGGAGGAACCCTAGGTTTGGTGACAGTAAGTTGTGTAATGTGTCCCTTTGTGGTAGTTTGTGCTGGAAGGCATGTGCTGTTGATGTGGAGTGGTAGTAGGATCTGCACTGCAGTTTGGTGGAACCCACTCAGCTGCAGTTGTCTGACCTTGTACATGCAGCATGGCTCAGCGACCTTCCAGATGGCCACCCCAATCCTGTTTGCCTCAACTAATATCCTAGTAAGGCCATAATTGTACTCACTCTGTTTTAAAACTCAGTTTTAAATTTGAGGAGGTATTCCTGGTTCTATCTCAAAGTTTCATAAATTAAATTGAAATCAGTCACATTTATGACTGGTTGTTAAAAAGCTGTAAGTGTTATGAATTTATGGCACTGTGCTCATGATCAGCTGTTCACTGCTTCTGCTTCTAGGTCTTTTTGTCCTACGTGGGATAAAATTTATATTTGTGGGTGAGATTATTATAAATCTTTTATGTTCCACAAGTGCAATTTTAAATGTTTGCAGGCATGGAGAAATGCGCCCATGAGATATCAACTATATTTCATGGGTTATTGCTTCATAGAGCTGACAAAAAAAAGAGCTTTGCAACTAGTATACACTCACACACCTTCTTAAATTTACATGTTTGACCTTTAAAAGCTGGTAGGCAGCATGAAATGTGCAACATAGGAAATAAAATGCTACATGGTTCATATTGTGCTTGGATGCCAGTTAGCCATGTTAATTTTCTTTCTTTAGTAAAAAACACCTCCTCAGAAGACTTGCCCATGCCTAATCCTTCATTACTTCCTGCTGAGTCCAGTGACAATTGAAAAGATTTCTCAGGAGTGAGTGTGGCTTGTGTTCACCTCTGCATAAATCACTGGTGAAAGAGAGGCCAGCAACGACGAATGTGTGGCTTACACTTGATGCAAGCCTATTGCTGAGACCTGTAGCCTTCAATCTGAGCTTTCCTATCACAATTCTTATAGATTATGTATTCAAAGGCACAGAGGAATATAGTTTTCGAAAAAAGATTTTTTTTGGGGGTGGAAAGATGGATAGGATGGATGTGTGGCCTGTTCATAGATGACAAGCTATGACTAGGTTTTCAGTGTGGCATTAACTTAAAAGAGCACTTGTTAAAAATATGCTTTTTGATAGAAAGCACAGTGTGTTGAGACCTGGGAAACCTGGGGTTTCCTAACTTTGCAGCAGGACTACCAGGACAGATAGCTTCACTTCTCTGTGGCTTACCTAGGCATCTATTTACCAGGGAAAAAAAGGTTGGAGGGGCTTTCTATCCTTGCTCTGGTCCCAGTTGTCAATTACCCATGGCATACTATGGCAGGAGTGAACATTTTTCTACTTCTTGGTCTGTGTCTCAGCCTGCCACCATTTTCCATGCTGAGCAAAGCTGGGGAGAGCCATCCTGTAACAGGCATCTCCACAGTGCTGGGGACACGCCTCTGAAATGTGATTGAGCGTGAGCATTTACAGAATGCACCTACATTGGCTTCATCCTACGACTCACCTCACTTGCTCATTTTGGACAAAAAAGCTACTTGAGACTGACTGTCCCTCACCGTGTGTTGCTGCTTTAGATATCCATTGTAAGTATTAAAAAGTGAAGATAAATTTCCAAGGTCTTTGTGATTTAACTATGATGGATTGGGAATGGTGAAGTATCAACTCACTCTAGGGAATATTTTTTCATGTTTCACCTATGAATTTCCTATATATTTTACTGGATATTTGGTAATTCCCTTATTGCTTTCCTTTGTTGAACAATCTATGTAATCCCTTTAGCTTTCACTATCTTTTTACCTCAGGCTTTATATGTTGTATTAGAGAGATTAAGAAGCACACATACCATTGTCTCTGTCCCCTGATTTGGGGAAATGACTTTTGATGAAGAGATGTCAAGAGGGCAGTGAGAATGTTACCTGTTACCTCCATCAATATTAGCACAAATGTGCTTGTAAATGTTTCAATGTAAATGTTTCAATGCGTCCTTTGAACATATTAGCAGCACAATATAACTACTGAATAGTCACGAAGCACAAAGTAATTGCATTCATGGCTTCTATTTTAACAAATAGGCACAACCTAATGCAACATTCATCCAACTTCATAGTATGCATCAAAATACATTTGGATTGTTTATGATTGATGTGGTCATCCTCTTATGGTTCCTGTGGGCTAGATAGAAATAGAAATGTAGGGCAGGCGTCTCCATTATTGTGCAGCTGCTTTTCTCTGCACTGTCAGCATAAACACATGAAAGCGGGAGGATCTGGCTCAGCATAAATGTCATTCTGAGATGATGAGCTGCTGTGGGGCACCTACAATTCTCTTCCTTAGTGTTGTTGAGATAACATCAAAGGGGTGCTTGTCCAAAGGGACAAGGCAATGGGAAGGCAATGTACTGTTTTATTCACACACGTTCATGTTGACTATTGGTTGTAATTTTGGTTTACAGTGTGTTATGGCCAAGCAGTAACTGGAGCAGCTTTTGAGCATTTCTGATAGAATGGAAAGCAAATGGCCCTTTCACAAAGCAGCACCAAGTTAAGCAAGACTCAGATGTAGCCAGCCTGTAGGTGAGGTTAAGATACTTTGAGGCCATAGGTCTGTATTATAAAAAGCATGTGAGTTTCTGAAGGCTCATATTACTTTCCAGTAATACCCAGTATTACTTTCCAATAGGGTTCATGACTGCAGGCAAACATTTCTGAAAAATACAAAATAAATTTATACCTGATTTCTGGAAGTGACCTAGGAACCTGATTTTCCATTTTTGGTGCAGCTTAGGCTCTTATTTTCTTGCTTTTCAAAGCAGAGCTTATCTGTGGAACTTAGACTGCTAATGAGCTTAGGACATTCTGAAACTGTTGACCTCCAGACTGAAAATTGTTTGTATCTTTCTGTAGCTGTGATACTTGCTGCCTGTAAATGTCCCGATCCCAGGATCTGTACATTTTCTGTTTTTTAAATATTTGTATTATATAAAAATGGAATACTAGATCTATTTCTGATGTTAAGGAAGAATGAAGAAAAGAAGTAGTTGCAATACATCAATGGAAGAAATTTGTCTGATATTATTTGATATACCTTTCACTACTGTAAATGTATCTAAGGGAAATGGATTTTGAAGAGTTTTTTTGTGCTCCATGACTTTGAATATTTTGCATTAATTAGTTTTGTCTCTTCATAGTTCTTGTCCTCAGTAGAACTTGAATCCTGAACTAAAAAGTAATTAGGCTTTTAATGTGACCATGAAGATTTAAACAAACACACAGGCAACCACTGCTTTCCTTAATCAGAGTAACTCCTTTTTTCTCCCCTTTTTTATGTAGTCTTTTAATCCTTCTAACATTCTCTAAGATAAGCTAACTACTGTCTCTGTGTACCTGAGGGATTGTGCAATGCAGACAGTTTGCTGCAGCTTTCTTTCACTTCTGAAAAAAGTCACAATCCACTTAATCTGACAAGTGAAACCTTTGATTACATGTTACCTACACAACACTGCTTCTTTTCATGTTAAGGCAGGAAAGAAAATAAATGCAGAAATGTGTCTGCTAAATTTCCAAGTTAGCAATCTGTTGAAGGAAACCATGATCCTGGCAGGTGCAGATACTGGACTCTCGGGTTTAGGGAGTCCCATGAGCCTGTCAGAGGTTTTTCACCTCACTGATCCAAAATAAACTTCAGTACTTAGGAAAAATCAAAACAAGGAAAATGTTTCATGTAGCACAATCTGGTACAGAGCAAAGCAGGAAGAGAGAAAGAGAGAGAGAAGAAAAGCCCCCAACAGGTTATTTTCGTACTTTGGTCACTAATTGCAATTCTTCTGTGACCCTCCTTTTGGAGTTATCCTTTCTCTGGATAGGATAACTCCAGTTATCCTATACTTCTCCAGTGCTGGGTGTAGCAACAGAAATGCTACTGTTTAAATATGAGCCATGTCACTAATAGTTAACACTAGCAACTCTCTAGTCCATAATTTAACAATTTGTGCAATGATCATCATGGACACAAACCCCCGTACTTTTGCCTTCTTTTACCTGAAGGATAATTGCAGGTTTTGGTTCTTGACTAGCTTTTGAGGTTTGTACCACTGTACATCTCTCATAGTTAAAAAAAGTACACTGCAAAATGAAGACACATGCATACAATTATATCAGATGAGGTGCAACCTATCTGACAAATTACTCTGTGCACACCTCTTGTCTTCCAGTGCTAGTAGAAGCCCTGCTTGGAAATTTTAGCTAACAGTGGACTTAAAAGGAAAGAAAAAAACCCAACTCAACACTGTTTACTGTTTAACTTTACAGTCCAATCACTGATCAACCTCTTCTGCCTAAAAAATGTGCTTTCAGCACAATCCTCAGCCTCAGCCATCAGGTTTCAGCCATGGGACCACAGAGACATGAATACGAGCTTGTAGAGTCATTGTGTTTACTGATAATAACAGCAGCAGCAACAACAATGACAATAATAACAGAAATAGCCTGCTCCTCTGAAGGGGCTTCTGAGATACTAGTCCAGTCCTGTGCGTATACAAAATTAGCTGGGAGATAGATGTATAATTCTCCTTGCCACATGTATTTGTGAGTACATACATGTATATATAAAAATTGCCTTAGTTTGTCACACATAAATAAATAAATCTCTCTCTTTCTCTACCTATCCGTATGGCTTTTCTTTCAGAAGTAAAAAAAAAAATGATGGGGCCAACACAGAAATACACCGTCTTCCCGTATCGAGTAGAATAAATCAGTGCTTAATGCCTAGGTTAATGTTCACTCTGAACTGGGGCCTGCACAGCTGGGGTTCTCAGTGCTGTTTGATCTGCCCTTTCAAGCTCTGATGATCCCACTAAATTGCATTTAATGGACACAGGGCTGAAGTACAAAAAAATGAGTGGGCTTGTTATAAAACAATAGAGACAACTTAGCTCACATGCACACCTGTTCTTTGTACTTCATGGAAGACTGTCCTGATGTGGGGGAAAAGATTTCACGAAGCACTCCCCTGGCATTGTTTCCTTGAACTTCATAAATACAACAGCCATTTTGGGGTTATTGGAGCTGCAGTCACTACAGCCATGGATGAATTTTATGGGAGGCGTTTGTACTCAGCTAGTCACATCAGAATAGCATGTGACACATCTGCACTGGTAGAAAGAAAACTGCTCTGAACACTTATTAGCCAGACATGTCTGAGTTGAATAGATTGATTTCAGCCATGCAGGCTACTAAAGGCTTACGCAACTGCAGTTAACTCTCCAAACTTTTCCTGTCCTGCAAGGCGGCACTCAAAATTTACCCCAGCTGAACAATGGGAATTTTATATTGGTGCTCTTTTTGACAGTATCCTGGGATGTTCATAATAGGGGAAGGTGCAAATTGAAAAGTATAACCTTCAATTTCTTTGACGATTTTACTAGATTTTATTAGATGTTTATTTCCAAATAAGCATGGCAAATATATATTTTTTGTATTGGAATGATTGAATGCAATTTCCATCTTCTTAAACTTAGATTTCTATATCTATTAATCTATTATTCACTAAATTTTTCTGTGTGCCCAAGATTGCTCTTGAGATCCATTTGCTGGGCCTGGTCTTTAAATTCTGATAATAAAAATAGTCCTTGGCAAATCACTATGATCCTAAAATCAGCACGGTGCTATACAAATCTGGAAAGACAAAAGGCATTTAGTTATTAGAAAACAGTCATCATCTGACTCATCCATACTGAGTTATAATATAGAAATAACATGGATTGTCTTTTTCATTTTGTACATAATCCAGACAACAATATTTAGTTTGAAAATAATAATCTGAGGACTTTAGACCTAAACTAGATGTGTATTTTCTCTGTGTACAGAAAGTCAGGAAAATGTGCAGTGGAAGTATAGACAAATTTATGCTGATGTGCTGATTGCATAGAGTTCAAGCCCCTAATATGTACCTGAAAGGGGAACAGTAAGGTCTACGTGGATCCCTGTATCACATGTATTTATTTCACTATGACTGTGTGTGGAATTATGTAAACCTGTCTGAAGGATGTTTCCTATCATGGCATGCTTGATACTGCACATAGAATCGTATAATGGTTTAGGTTGGAAGGGTCTTTAAAAATCATCTAGGTCCAAGCTCCTTCTATGGGTAGGAAACCTTTCACTAGACCAGGTTGCTCAGAGCTTCATCCATCCTTGTCTTGAACACTTCCAAGGATGGGGAATCCACAACCTTTCTGGGCAACCTGTTCCAATGCCTCATCACCTTCACAGTAAATAAATTTTACATAATATCTAGTCTAAAGTTACTCTTCTTCATCTTAAGGTCATTCTCCCTTGAGTTAGTTGAGGGGAGATTTGCAGACTGGCTAATAAAAAAGGAGCTTTTTTTTTTTTTTTGTAATATTTTCCATGTGATAATAACAGTGTTGGCGTACTTGAGTGATAATGGTGATCTCTGTGGCTAGGAAGTGTGTGACATCATTATACAAAAATTTCTGCCAGACAACAGGTCTACATTTATGTGTTTTAAGCTTACAATCAGCCATCATGACAATCCAGTTTGACTTTTGGAATATTTTCTCATTTTTCCTGAGCTTGCTCCTAAATTTACCTGAATTAGTTCCTGCTTCAAATCTATGACTTATGGCCACACTGGAATATTAGACAAATGCCTGTGTCCAGAGAAGCCTGAGAGGTGGCTGTAATGAGATGTTTCCTGGAGAGTCCAAAAGTAGAGTTTTCTAGCCACTCTTCATAATTACTCACCTGATAGTTTACACTGTAGGAGAGTTTCCACTGAGAATAAGGGATAGTGCTATTGAATGTAGCATTTCAGATCCTTAAAACTCACTCTGGAGAAGCTCCAAGGTACTTTGCCTCTCCTTCAAGGAAGGACTACATCACTCTAAGTGGTGGAGTGTTTTTTCTGGGAAAGTAACAAGAAACATGCTTAGAAAATAGTCAGCAAAGGTGAAATGACAATATAGAATCATAGGTTAAAAGCAATTAGCTCAGCTACTGTCGGGAGATGATTTAATAAGATGATTCAGGGAAAAACAATTTCCCTTCCCTTCCCTTCCCTTCCCTTCCCTTTTTTAACTCTCAAGAACACAAAGCAAAGACTGTCAGTAATAGGTAAGCGTGTTGCTTTCTGTGGTGACTGATTTTACGGCAGGTTGAAACTGTCAAGCTGAAAAAATTACAAAGAGTGGGGCTAAGGTTAAAAAAGAGATAGCATTGTTCTTAGTCATATTCTTTCTTGAATTCCAAATGTCTGCATATCATGGACTTAGTTTGGCCTATTAAATATCTAACTTTCAAATCTGGATTGAGATCCAAATCATGGCTGAATTTATGCTTCACTGAAAGGAAGGGATTAGATACAGATCAGTGACCAGCAGTATTTGCTGTGGAGAAAGTGCAGGTGTGTTTACTAAAGGTATTAATTTATTAATCTTTACCTACTGCTTCCCAATAATCTGCTCTTAAAGGTTGTCATTTATGACAATTATGAGAACAATAAGATGCTCTGGACTGTAGCTTTCTGAGTGATTATCTGTAAGATAGTGGTTACTTAGTAAGGCCAACATACCTGCTTCAAAGCTGACCTCAGGCCACTGAAAGCAATGGAGTGTTTTCTATTGAAAATTTTCTGATAAATTGCAGAATGGTGTGAGAGAAATGTTGCTTGTTATCAATAGGCCACTGAGACAAAAGCTTTGCAAAACATTAAAACTGATTTTGTTCTCCCATTGAAATTTCTTTGACTCCCCTTGCCATTTCTGTTTCGATGGTCATGTTTAGTGGTGTAGAATGAAAATAACTTTTGATGCTAAGAATAGTAGGTGACATGGTAGAGCTCTATTTTTTGCCTTAAGTATCTTTTCTCCTTAATTACTACAACAAACAGTCTAGGATGGAGTTACCTCTAAATTAGAAGAGCAATTGTATGCAGTGGCTGTTGTAGGGCTGGCTCGAGAACTTGCTTGGAGAGCCAAGCATCAGGGCTTTGGGAGGATGCCTCCATGGGAAACACTGGATGTTACAGAAGACTGGGAGTCAGGAGTGAAGTGGTGGTCCTGCAGAGGTATGTGCCTTATTTTATCCTTGCAGAGATTCCCTAAGAGCTACAGATGGTGGTAGATTACTGGTCTAATCTACCCTTACGCTGTAAATAACACTTTCTAATGGAGGGGCTGTTTTAATAATACACGAGTTTCTCAGATATATATATATAAAAAAGAATAACAACTTGATAGTTTAATAAAGAACAGTGGTATAATAGTATAATAATTGTGTCATAAACAACAGTACTTCTACTACAAATACATATAACTTTATGTAAAAAAAATATGGCACAAGAAGTTCACTGTTAGCATTATCTAATTATAAAAGATGCAATAGTAGTGATCTGGGTAGGGACCAAAGTATTTTATGATATTTTTAATAAAAGAGTCATAGTCAGCTTGCTGGGGATCACAATAATCTTAGTGTCATTCACATCCCTGTGCAGATTTAGTGACCTTCCCTAGTCGTTGAAGTGAAGATTTTCAAACACAGATGAAGTGCTTATGTCCATATTGTAGCAGTTAATAAAAGTGGCTTGATTTTCAGAGTGTTTGTGTCTCCCCATCTCCTAATTCCACTGCAAATCATGATTACTTGCAACTGAGGTGAATTGGCAGCTGGGACTGTAATTACACGTCATCCTTCCCACTCAGTGCAACTGCAACTGATGTTGGTGGTGTTCTCTGGATTTACTGAGCAAAATTTCACTCTTGGCTGAGCTCTTCAGACTAATATTTTCAAAGGCATCCACTGGGATTTAATGTGCAGATCTCACTGAAAATCAGTATTGATAGTTTATTCCCTTTGATTCTTTTGGAAAAAAGAGCCTTTGTTTGCAGACTTTGATCATTAAAATAGGTAACGAAATTTCTTTTCACTCTGCAAGAACTCTTTATCAGGTCTTTCTCAGAACTCAGAGCTGAAATACTCTGAGTGATGCTGTATTAATGATGATAGTGTAACTGTCTTAGAATCATAGAATGATTTGTGTTGGAAGGGACCTTAAAGATCACCTACTTCCAACCCCCTGCTGTGGGGGTGTGATGTGATTTATTCCTAATCAAGAAAAGAAACACATTTTTTTAGGTGAAGTGCAAAATCGTGTATTATGCTAATGCACTTCCACCCAGCAGTGGGAGAAGATTTTTTCCATTACCTCTTACATTTCTATCCCAAAGGAATGAAATTTCATATTTCTCCAGAACTGGGAGATGCCTTATTCTACAAAGAACTTGGCATTTAGGACTGATTTTGGAAAAAAGGATTGGCAGGGGAAGAACTGTTTTCATTATCACAGGGCAGATGCAGTGCATGTGAGATATGTGATGATAACTCCTGTAGAAGTTGCTGCTGCTCAGTCAACATCATGAGGAAGAATATCAACTCTCTAGTGTTATGGGTAGTTTTCTTCTCATTCTTCACCTGAACAGAAGACAACTGTTTCCTTATCCCAGAGGGATCTCTAACTTAAGGGTTGAATTTTATGGCCAATAGGGATCAGCTAAATGAGTCTGTCCTACTGTCACAGATGTGTGAAGTCTATGTCCAAGCTGCTATCACAAGTCAGTTCATGCAGGGTATACCCCCTCAGAAGACTGCTAGTTTGTATGGTCATGAACCATGGTCATGTGAGGTGATTCAAGGTAGTTGACTTCCCAGGAGACAATGCAATCCTTGTAAAAGGTCTGCAAAAGAAGAAAATTTGGGGTTTTTTTCATTGCTTCAAATATGATATGCAGCTTTTACACTGTGAATAACATCCTTTAATATCTATATTTGGCTTAGCAACTACAATAAATCTGACTCTGGAACATAAGCCTAGAGACCGTCTGTTTCTTTTGTTGGAAGGACTAACCATGATAGTTCTATTTCTTTCATAGGATGTTTTTCAGCTTTCTTTGCAAAACTTTTCATTGCCTATGAAGGGTTGTGTCTGTGTTTGCATCTATCACTGAAGCTTGTACACACTTGGAAGTACTTTCGCAATATGCCAGCAGTCATTTTCCTCTCAGTTCTGTCCATTTCTAAAAGAAAGAAATAAAGTTGGCATGCTGTGGAGCTTGAATACAGTATGTTTCCTCTGTCATACTGTTCCAGCAGTCAGGGAAAGATCATAGATTTTATTTTTCCCCCTCAGATGGCCATAAACCATTTTACATTAGAAGTTTTCAGGTAACTATCACTAAACCAACATACAAGCAGTATGATTTATCACAGTGGACAGAGCTGGCTCAAAAATATTCATAAGTTGGTGAACATTTAGAGCTTGATCTAAAAATGCTGCATGCAAGAGAGAAAGGAGACAATTTAATAGAAACTTCAGGCTTTAATCTCTCTCGGCTTTACAGACATGCTAGCATATGGATTCACATGTGTCTGCCATGTGGTAGAGTTTGTACTTCTCAGAATCCAAAGCAAATAACATTTAAAGCTTTCTTTTTTAGGGGAAGAAAGGGACAAAACATTCACGTACTAATAGCTCATAGTTGAAGAGGAAAAAGCTCAGACTTCTTGATCCATGTATATGGAGGGTGATATCCAAAGCTCCAACTGGCGATGTTTAAATGGACTCCCATGTACCAGTAATGAAGAAAGTGAGGTGAGGCCAGTTAATGCTTCTCTGTGAAACCTTTGGGGCAGGAGATCTGGAGAGGGAAGCTGAGACCTGAAAGTCAATGGGCTGCTCCACTAAGGAGAAGATAAGTGCCTGAAAGGGCCCATTGCTCCAAAGGTGAGCTGGGCAAGGGAACACATGCTGCACCAGCTGGAGAGGGTGGCCACAGCCCCATGCAGAGTTATCCTAAGCATCCTCTCTGAGACCCTGCAGGGCTGAGCTCCGTCAACTGGCAGAGAGTAACTGGCAAATCCCAGTCTGATACATATATAAATATAGCAGTCAGCTCAGAGCAGGTGGACTCTGGCTTTAAGGCAGGATGGGCCTGGTAGGTCTGGTTGCAGGACTGGTTGTTGTTTATTAAGAATTTATTTAGATCTATTTTTTGTAATGTTTTATTATTTAAATGCTGGTTGTGTATTTCAGAAGCAGAAAACAAAAACCCCATACACTTCAGTGCTGTCTTATCATATAGAAAATGCATCTCATTTGATTACAGTTCACTGTTCAAAAAATCCCAGACACTATATTTATTCCAAAACAAATTGCCCTTAGGGATTTTTTTAGATTAAAATGTTCAGGGTGTTCCTATATATACAGCAGAAGGGTTATTAAAAATAAATCAGAGTCTTAATAATGGAATCACTCCCTTAAGTACAAGAGCTGAATGGTATTTGCGAGTTGAAGGATGAACTTGCTGTCAAAGTGGATATTTACAAACTTCTTAACAAACCCAGTGACACTCCTTCCTCCTCCTCCCTTGCAGGAGAGAAAACCTAGTTAGCTGCCAACAGGAGGTGTATTTAAGCCCACAATAATGGCAGTGCAATGGCTGATAGGTGACAACCACATCAGACCAATTGCATGACAGCTGCCTGGGGTCAGCCGCACACTGTAGGTATAGATAGATGCATTCTCCCGGCAGGACCCTGCAGACAGCCACATTCTTCCAGTCTTGTGTTATAGTCAGCTCACTTTCAGTGGCTTATATTGTAATCAACTACATTCTTATATTAATATGTTATAACCCTTCCTCCTCAGGGCTGTGTGTTGCCCTGCCAAAGTCACTTGCTGTAGTCAATCAGACAGACACAGCCTGATAGGTGTGTGAAGGAGACAAAAATATTACTGGGGGAGAAGCACATATGCTACGGACTGCTGTAGCATTATAACCTCATGATATTACCAGACCTCTGTCCTTTAAAATATAATAAAGAGTCAGATGGCATAACCATATGCTGGCATCCATATGTTTTCACTGAAGTCACTTTACTATCAAGGACCATGCTGCCAGTTCCCAGGGGCCTCTTCTCCATCTGATTGCTGGAGTCTCACACTTGATTTGTTGTTTGTCCGTAAGATATACCTCCCTTATTCACCTGCACACTGGTGGCTGTGTAGATGTCACCTAATGAGCAGCTGAGGCCTCTTAAAATTTCTCAGTACTTTTATATTAGCATCCTTCTCCCCTCCCCTGAACCCTGTTCCCTAGGTCTTATTTTAATTACAGGAACTGTCATTGAAAGAAAGAAGAAAATGGACAATTGCCTTTTCTAGGTAAAACCAAGTGAAAGGCCAGGATGGGGAAGAGCTACAAACTTCTCTGGTCTCCAGATTTTAATGAGTCTATTAGTATGAGGAAATGTGCAGAGTGCAGAGTGCTGACAAGCAGGTATCATTCATTAGGTTGTCTTACTATATATAGCAAGACATTACTTACAAAAAGCCAAGAGTTTTGGAATAAAGCTGTTCCCTTTTTCCCTTATAAGTTTATAAAATAGTGGTGGATTGCCTTTCAGATGGGAAGAGCTTTTGACAAGCTCATATCTTCCTGCATAATAACATTTCACATGCTCTAGAAGAACCCACAAAAGCCAAATATCTACCAGTGACAGCAATTATAACCTTGAGATACATCAGGTATTGCCTGAGATGCTGCTGTCTTTACACTGGTCTAATATAAAGGTTGCAGGAATATGAGAGATTTGCTGGAAGTACTATTGCTTCATTTATCTGTTCCTAATTCACCTCCCACTAATACAGTCAGCTATTACTGTTTTGTCAATCATCATTATTTTCATCTGTGTTGCATTTAGGTCATCACTTGCTTCCTTTGAGATGTCAATAGTACTAACTTGCATGACCTTGGCTGTTCCCTTCAGTAGACAATGCTGTGCACCCTAATGAACTTAATTAATTTACCTCTTTAAAGACAAGAAGCTAGTCTATATTTTGCTACTGGTTTAGCACCAGATATATTTTTTATACTATATAAATGCTAATATATTGAGATTTCAATATATAACAAAATTAGTAAGACAATTACCGTACATAAGAATTACTGCAACTAAGGAATGATAGTTCTTTGAGTCAGCAATGCACCTTTAGGACCACTATTTGCTGTCACCTCTGTGTCCTCACCTTTGGGACACTATGCCAGATAAGCTGTCTTGTCTGTATGGTAACAAGACAAGACCATCATTATGTTTGATCATTAAAGACTCCAAAGGCATTTCTTACACAAGTAGAGGTAAAGTGCTTGCATACTGTCCAAATTCCTGTACAGGTAGTTGTAGTCTGCTTACCTAAAATTTCTGTCGCTTTAATAAAGAGTTTTATTGTTGTATGAAATTTCTGAAGCTGCTGCTTAAGAACTGTTAAACAGTAGATGCATGTAAATAAAGCAGAGCTTTGTGTAGCACATCACTTTTCACAGAACTTGGAGATTCCATAGCGTTGAAAGGTGTTATCTAATTGTAAGTTCACCGTCACAAATAAAGTAGTCCAAGCCTCCCCTTATTTACATACAGTGCAACCTTCTTGTTTTTACTGTAGCTGCACGTTGTGCAAATCAGAGTAGAATCTGGTTCATTAATTCTAATTCTGTTCTGGCTGGACAAACAGACAATGTGCCCAGACAGAATTGTCATTGCATATAAAAGAAGTGCTTTACATATTTTCAAAGTATCATTAAGAACCTTATTTGGGCTGCAGTCTAGGACCATCTCAGAACACAACCCCAGTGACATTGCAGCTGTTGTGCTTGGACATTAAAAAGGCAGTCTTTCCTTCCATTGTAATAATTTAAAAATTACCAGTCATGTGCAGACTTTTTGAGCCTGACCCTCAGCCCATGTGAGCCAGGATGGAAGTTAGGGCATGTCTCTCCATTGAAGTGTGCATACTTCGAATCATTCTGTGGATTTTGAGTGTCCGGTCATGCACACCAGGTAGTGAACTGTTAACTGAAATAACCTGAAATGGTTAATATCTGAGTCCTGCATTCATGATAGCAAGCACAGCCTACATGGGAAAAGAGGCTTTTAAAGCCCTTCTGTTAGTGTAACGTTGGAATGCCTTCTCTCAAGTGAAATGAGGCAACTCTTTGGCATTGTTAGCAGCAGGACAACCACCCCCACAGCCTTCTACTCTACAACAGCCCTTTGAATCTTCTGAAATAACGTAGTGGTTAGTCTGTGATTCATTACAATGTGTGAGTGTGTCTCTGTTGGGGGGTGCGGGCAGGAATAACATCTCCCTGCAAACAGCAATGCTGTGAGTGTTACATTATTTTCCAATCAGCATTCCCTTCCACCACATGCTGTATCTGTTGTTAAGTTTTGTCACCTTCCATAACTTTGTCAGCCCTATTTTTGTGATGAAGCGGGGATCCTGTTCTGATATTGCTCTGAATCAGTGTTGCACAACTGTTGAACATGGCTGAGAACTGTGCTGCTCCTGGCAGTAAAACCCTTGTTGCTACAAAGCCCCAGGAAAGGTGCTTCATGTTCTATCTTTATGTGTGGGCTTCTGCTTAAGAGATATAATACAGTGCATAGACATTGCCAAATTGTCAAAGAGTTGCTTGGGTTTTATTTTAAATCACACTGTCTTCAACATATTTTGTTGTGTGGGCTATATAATATATGATTTATAATTTAGAAGTATATTAATTATAAAGACAAACATATTAGTATTTTATGTGGAAAAACATATTAGAGGAAGACAATTCACATGATCAAGATGTGAGCGCATGCATTACCTCACCTCAGTTGGCAGAACTGTAACAACAGCTTAGTAATCATAGACGGTGAATCCTCAGGTTTCTGCAGTAAGAGAGGTTCCTGTCTCATGTACTGCATCACCACCATGTCTCTCAAAATATCCCTGTAGACAAACTCAGGAAGTGTGGACAGTGAGGTGGATTGAGAATTGACTGAACAGCAGATCTCAGAGAGTAGTCAGTGTCACAGGGTCTAGCTGGAGGCCTGTCACTAGTGGTGTTCCCCAAGGTTCAATGTTGTTTAACTTATTCATCAGTGACTTGGATGAAGGGGCAGATGCCTCCTCAGCAAGTTCTCTGATGACACAAGGCTAAGAGGAGTGGCTGATACCCCAGAGGGCTGTGCAGCCCTTCAGAGGAACCTCGACAGGTTGGAGAGATGGGCAGAGAGGAACAGTTTGAAATTTAACAAAGGCAAATGCAGGGTCCTGCACATGGGGAGGAATAATTCCAGGCACCAATACAGGCTGGGGCTGATCTGCTGGGAAGCAGCTCTGTGGAGAAGGACCTGGGAGTCCTGGTGGACAACAAGCTGTCCATGTGCTGGCAGTGTGTCCTTTTGGCTGAGAAGGGTGTGTTAGGAAGGGTGCCTTACAAAGAGCATTTCCAGCAGGCTGAGAGAGAGCTTCTCAGTACAAGAGAGACATGGAACTCCTGGACTGGGACCAGCAGAGGCTACAAACACAATTAAAGGACTGGAGCACCTCTTTTATGAGGAAAGGCTGAGGGAGCTGAGCCTATTCAGCTTTGAGACGAAGTGACTGAGAGTGTATCTCATCAATGTATTTAAGTATCTTAAGGGAGGTTCTTAAGAGGATGGAGCCAGAGTCCTCTTGGCGGTGCCAAGAAAGAGGACAAGAGGTAAAGGGAAGAATCTGATATGCAGGAGATTCCACTTCAGTTTGAAGAAGAACTTTACTGTGCAGGTGACCAAGCAAAATGTTGCCCAGAGAGGTTGTGGAGTCTCCCTCACTGGAGATATTAAAGAACCAACTGGACACAATCCTGTGCAATGTGCTCTGGGCTGACTCTGCTAAAGCAGGGATGTTGGACCAGATGACCACTGTGGTCCCTTCAAAGCCAACTAATTCTGTGATTCTGTGATAGATTTAGAGGTAAATTTAGGTTTGGAATGACCTTAGGATGTAATTTAGTCCAATCTATGCTTTGCAGTTTTCTTTACCACGTAATATATACACAAAGGCAGAGTGGATCTGAAATAGTTTCAGCATCTCTTTACTGTGAGTGGTGAGGTTTTGTTTCCCATAGTGATGCTTCTCAGTAGGTTAGTGGGCAGTGGGTTAGTTGTTCCACAGGAATCAGTAGCATTTAAAAGAGCCACAGCACAGAAACATGTCTGCAAATGACTGAATATAGAGATGACATTCTGGATATAAACATATGCATAGAAGCCTACTGGTATTATGGAAAAAGCATCTGGCATTATTCTAGGACAAGTTCTTCGGAAAGATAAGTGATGTTTTAGGTAGTGAACAACAGCACCTACAAAATCATTCCCTTTCTAACTGGCCTGCATGTAGCTGGATTTTTTTCTGAGATATGCATCTGTCTGAATGAAGTATTTCAGTGCTTTCTCAAATATTTACTGTGTTCAAGCAAGGGTGAGAAAGAACTCATCGTGGAAACTGAAATGTAAGCATTGCAAAGAAAAAAAATGTAGTGAATGTTACTGCAAGAAAAACTGACCTTTCAATTTTTTATTTTGTCATATATATAAGGTTTGTTAGGCATCACAGAATAATGCTGAAAGTCCACAGATATTTCGTAAGTCACTGTGAACACGCTGCTGTGCTAACTGGCTCAAAGAATTTCCACTCTTGCCCATTACATGCACAGCATTTTTTCTTTCTTCATCAACTTTCAATTGAGGAAACTCCTGTAGGATCTTAGATCACCCAAGAACACTGGAGAAAAATTCAGTCATGGGTACAGAGGTCTACAACTGGGCTGATTGGTTTAATTTCCTGAGAGCTGGTGAGTGAGCCAACAAGGGAAGGTGCCCTGTTGGACCTTATGTTTGTGAACAGAGAAGGACTAGTGGGTGATGTGATGGTTAGAGGCCATCTAGGGTACAGCAATCACAAAATGATAGAATTTTTGATTCTTGGAGAAATAAGGAGGGGGGTCAGCAGAACTACCACATTGCCAGATTCTGACCTGTTTAGGAGCCTGGTTGACAGACTCCCTTGGAAAGCAGTCCTGAAGAGTAAAGAAGTCCAAGAAGGCTGGACATTCATCAAGAAAATCCCACAGGTACAGGAGCAGGCCATCCCCACCTGCCAAAAGATGTCTCAGTGGGAAAGAAGACTGGCCTGCCTGCACAGAGAGCTTTAGCTGGAACTCAGGTAAAGAATGAGAGTTTCTGGCCGTTGGAAGAAGGGCAACTCAGGATGACTACAAGGATGTTGTAAGGTTATGTAGGGAGAAAATTAGAAGGGCCAAAGCCCAACTAAAATTTAATCTGGTTACTGCCATAAAAAAACCCAAAAAAACCAAAATTTTTCTGTAAATACATGACAAGGACAATCCCCATGGATTTTGGATGTAGGGGAAAACACAGTGACAAAGAATAAGGAAAAGGCTGAGGTAATAATGCCATCTTTTCCCCAGTTTTTAACATAAGACCACATGTTCTCAGGGTTAACCAGGCCCCTGAGCTGGAAGACATGAATGGAGAGCAGAATGAAGTCCCATAATCCAAGTGGGAAAGTTAACAACCTGCTACACCATTTAGACATACATGGGGCCCAATGGGATCCACCCAAGTGTACAGAGGGAGCTGGTGGAAGTGCTCACCTTCAATCGTTTGTAAGCAATCCTCGTCAGCTGGGGAGGTTGCAGTTAACTGGAGCTTAGCAAATGTGATGCCCATATACAAGAAGTGATGGAAGGAGGATATGGGGACTACAGGCCTGTTAGCCTGACCTAGGTACTGAGGAGTGTCATGAAGAAGATCATCCTGAGTGTCATCTTGTGGAACGTGCGGGACAACCAGGTGATCAGGCCCAGCTAGCAGGGATTTATGAAAGGCAGCTCCTGCTTGACCAGCCTGATCTCCTTCTATGACAAGGTGATCAGTGGATGAGGAAAAGGCTGTGGGTGTTATGTGGACTTTAGTCAAGCCTTTGACACCGTTTCCTAGAGCATTTTCCCGGAGAAACTGGCTGCTCAAGGCTCAGATGGGTGCACTGTTCACTGGGTAAAATCTGGCTGGACAGCTGGACTCAGCGAGAGGTGGTGAATGGAGTCAAAACCAGCTGGTGGCCAGCTGCAAGCAGGTATGATGGTGTTGGTGCCATATGTCTCTGTTATGAGGAATTTGAACTGCACTAACTATGGTTAACGGGTAAAAAAGGCAGCTGGACACATTGCCTCTTCCCTAGGGAAACCCTCCCATGGTTCTCTTCCCTTACAGCAAAGGTCACCATTGCTGCTTTCAGGGAGCTACTTAACATTTGACTGCCTAGACATAGTGTTGGTCTTTCTGGAGACGACAAAAGGTTTTCTTCTGTAACTAAAAAAGTTTCCACATGCAAGTAATATCTGATCAATGACATATGTCTTCAGAGACCTGTTGTTTTTTTGTCTGGTGTTTCTTCTTACTGATTTAAAGTCAAATTCTGCAACTTCTTATCAACACAAGCCCATTGTCTCCGGAGACTGAGAGCAGAGTTTGGCTCTGTCAGAGAGGTCTACCACAAACCATGTAATTTCAGTGTAGGTATGATGTGTGACTTGTAACCTTGTTCTCTGCAGAGTAAGTGGTTTGTACATCTCTTATGAAGACATGGTAAAGAATTCCAGCACTGCATCTGAAATTCATTCTATGTTAAATTGCCCTCCTGCATATGCAAACAACTGTTTCCCTTGTCCACTTCTGTATAAAAAATGATTGTGGTATAAATAACCTTCAATACTTTGTAGACTGAGTGTGGTGATATGAGTGAAAGGTCAGAACAAGGCTGAGAGAAAATACTAGCCAAATAGGATAAAGAATACCTACACAAAAGCTGTATGGTTAAAAAAACCCCAAACCAGTTAATCCCATTCTGCGTTGTTGTCAACTACTCTTCCTTAAAGAAGGAAGTGACATGTGAATCCAAACGGGCTGCAGATTTAGAAGCTTTCCAATTAGGAACTATTATTTTGAAATATCAGTGCATGATGCTTTTTTCAATGAAAGTGGTTTCAAAGAGTTCAAACCCCAAATTCCAAGTAGCATTTTCTCTGTATTTTAAACATCTGTGCTGTTTATTAGAAATGGCATCAGATTTTGGCAATCCAATATTTTTCTTTTCTTTATTTCATTTTTTTTGGTAGAGCTTGAAAGAGTTGCACCACTCTTTTTTTCAGTGCAGTTGTTGGGGTCTAGGGATTTTCTAAAATTGCTAGTAGAACATAATTCTGGAAGTAATTTATCCTAGCTTTTTTTTTAAAGGCAAGGACACAAAGGAGGAGAAGAAGGTATAAGATATGTTCCTGATTTGTGCAACATTACACACAGTGCAGAAATTGTTTGCCACTTCAGTTCTACTGCCAGTTTCCAATTTTCTTAAAGCAAAATTGTATTTTTGCTAAAAAAATAGCTGATTTATGATAACAATTACTGTAATATTACCAACAGTAATATTGTAAATAATAAATAAAAATTCTATCTTAAGCCTTTCTTCTTCAGTTGAGGCAATAGTAAAGAGAGAGGGAAAATATTGCTTTTAAATTATCATTAATTTAAATCTGGAAAGCCTCATTAGGAGAAGTTTAGTTCTGTCTGCAGAAAGTGTCAGACATACAGCTTGTTATACAAAGACAAGACTCAGAAGCAAATCAGAAATGGATATGAAAACTGGCTTTACTGTGTCCTTTGTAGTGCCTACAGTTTAAATACTGTCCTTTTCTTGAAAAATAAGACACAAACCAAATAGTATCTGCAGAACATGTCAACACTTTAATGAAGTTTTGTGTGTTTTTTGCATGCAATTTGCAGAAGCTAGAAGAATCCTCTGCAGGATATTTAATCCCAGTATTTCCAGCAGATCAGACTGATACCACCTCTGCTTAAAGTCTGGCTTATTGTACACTTTGAAACATTTTTTATTTCTTTATATAACCCACTTACCCATTCCTTACGCCTTAACTGCACTGTTAGGGTGCATTGTTGCACTGCCTTCATTTGAAAAAAACGAAGCTCTTTGAGCTGAAGAAGCATTAGCACTTCTCAGGTGCTCGGCTTCTGGAATAACCAGCCTGGGGAAGCCTCCTTTGGTATGTGCAGCTCTGGAGCTGAGGCCCTGGGAACAGCTGGCCCCTCATGAATCATTCATGTGGGAAGCTGTGATGATGAATGATCAGCTGCAAACAATGTGTAACATTTAGTGAAAATAAAGGCATTTCACTGTAATTTCATTTTTTCCCAGAGGTGGGGCAGAGCCCCAGGTGTCTTCATAATGGGATATCTTTGGTTAAGGAGGAACTTTTATGTCCTGGAAACAGTTTTCCAGTGACCTCACAGATCGTCTCAAGACCTCTTTCCAAAAGGAGGAGGCAAAATAGTAGTGATGATAAGGTAAAATATTAAGTACGGATTAGAAAACAGAAACATTTTTTCCTGCCTTTAACTTTTGCTGTATTCCCAGATTTTGGAAAATTCATGAAAAATTAAATGGGTGACTATTTTCTGGCTGGCTGGGGAATGCCAAGTCACATGTTGTTGCTCCTGCTCTTTGACTGGCTGCCTTCTATAGCTAATCAACACAGTGTCATTTTGAAATTCACATCTGGGAACTCTTTGAGCTAAATATGCACTTTTCATAAGCTCTGGCAACTGTAAAGCACCAAATGCTTGAATATTCAAGGAAAATAAACACACATGCTAAGAACGTGACAAAATGGAAATCTGTGTCAAGTTTGAAAGAACAATCTAGGATATCCTCTGCTCCCTGCTCTCCACTCAGCTGTGCTCAGTAGCAGAAGTAGATGGCAGAAATGGGTGTCCCTTATGTAAGATGTGCTCACAATGCCCCTGAACTTTTGGCATCAGTTCAGAATGCAGTTAACTAGATCGTGCCAGTTTAAATATATCTGGTCGTTTTCCCGTACACTGCTCAGCTGTCTACCTTTCAGCGCCCTTGCTGGCATCTCAGTAAGCTCAATCTGCATTTCTGTGTTTTTTAATGCTACTTGGTTCTCTAGTGGGAAAGAGGATATTATTATGTTGAGAGTGAGGGACTGGGAACCATGAGATCTGGAGTAATTTTTGGTGGCTATTATGATTTCCTGCGAACTTCTGGAGACATTTTTCTGGCTTTTAGTATTTAAAGAAGATTCACAGACCCTAGTCTATTGAAGCACAGTTCTAGTTTTGAGCATGTGAGTAGTCACATAGCAGTTAGAGGAATGAGGCTTTGATTTCCTTAGAGTTCAGTTTACTGCACGTATTACACACTATCTCAGGATACTGAAGTACAACAGTATTTGGAGACTATTGGGAGGGGTCATACAGTCATGGGTCAAAATGACATGCTTAAAATTTCTAAAAAATCTGAAGACTTTGATATTGTTTGTTATTACTTGTACCAGAGGCAAGAAGGTCCTCCTGAGTGAAAGAAATGTTCTCAGGACCTGTTGCTCACTACATCAGGCTAATTCCTCATCCTGTCCAATGGCCCCATGATTCTTTGCTTATATCCATTTTTCCCCTTTTTACTATATTCCAGTGTGATTGTATAGAGATGTGCACAAAGGCTGTGACAAGGGTGGTCTTCAGTGGTGCAATTGAAAGGTAAAAGTCACTGCCTGCAAAATTTCTCTGTCCTGTGGAGAATAATTCATATACCAACCTGCTTGGAACATCTCCAGTTCAGGTCTTCTACTGTTCTTGAAAAGGTAATAAATAAGTTTCATTAATAATAATCATAAAGTACAAGACAAGCATGGCACTGATGGAAATGGTTAAACCCACATTCCTTGCTGTGCCTGAATTGAAGTGCCCGTCATGCCTTTACAGGTTCTGAAATTGAGCTGAATAACTTAATTTCTAGTTGTGGATTCTATGGATCTTCCTCGTATACTGCAAAAGGCCAAATCAGAAGATTAAAAAGAGCAGTGCCAATTTTTTGGGGAAGTCATTGTTTGTCCGCATTTAGCAAGAAAGGGACACCATTTGGCAGCATGGGGTGCCACCGCCTTGGTTCCAGCTAACGATCACTGTGAATTGAGCTGTAAGCAGAGCTGCCCATTGACCAGCACTGATTGCTGTCCTCGACAGGTGCTAGTTTTCAGAGGGTAGACCACAGCTGCTTGCACAGTGTTCCCATTATCCTTTGCTGGGTATTAATTCCCCCTGTGGGATGTTTCCTTCCTAACTGTCTTAATTTTCAGACTATATGTTTGCATTGGTCTGTGCTGAGAGGGGCAAGCAGAGGTGTCTTGGCTATGTTTAATGACCTTCATGTTCCCCTGCTCCCTCCCTCCCTCAGCAATCTCTCAAGTCTTTAGAGACCATGTCTGTTGGGATCCAAGTTTCTTTTAATTATGGTGCACATTAAGGGACAGGCTCTATGAAGAATACCAGTACTGCTCTTGTAATTGCTTCAGGTGCACTCAAAAATTAATCAGAAAGTACACAATGGGGTTTTTGTTTTGGCGTGCTTTATTTTGAATCCTTTCTAAGTCTGAAGACTTGCTGCCTGTGTGTAGAGCTCACACAAGTGTAACAGGGAAAGGATGGGGAAGTAGTTTGTGAAGCCGCCAGGGCAGGGACTGTTGTGTCCCTTCAGCACCATTTTGGTGCTGCACACAATTAATTAGCTGATGGACCTCAATTAACATCAAACCAGGATGATAGTATAATACATTCATTTTGCATTGGTATAAATATCTTCAAGGTTGAGTAGATATATGGATTTGTCTTTCTGTAGATGTGTGCATAGTGCTTAGAGCTGTGTTGCGATCTTGCCGAGTCTTCGTACTACATAAAGCTGCTTATAAGAATTGTGCCTTACCTCCCTACTTCAATAAGTCAAAGAAGGCTAATCCAGAATTTTTTCAGAGAAGGGAGTAATGACGCATGACAGAAAAAATATTCGTCCACTGAGGATTTTTCTTTTTTTGGCAAATATAACCATGTCAGTGCAAATGTTGCCTTCACATATGAAGAAACATTATTAATTTTATCTCTGTAACAGGGAAATTGAACAATTAATTTAGGTTCTCTGAACAAATTATACTTTTGCACTGATAAATAGACACCAGTTTCCAAGCCTTCCTTAAAGCATCTTTGTTTTCTGCGGTCCATAGAAAGGAGAGGGTACCTCTGAACCTAGTTAGCCCTAGGGCTGAAATAGTTAGGTTGTGGTGTTTCTGTAATCAATAACAACCAAAAGATGTATGTAATTATCTTCAGGTCCCCAGTTTAAATGGCTAGGTAGTCATTTATAACTGAATATCAGGGTGGGTCCAACACTTGGATTAAAACTTCTGTAACCATTTTGATAAAATTTGTGAGTTCCTTGTGGTGTCAACAAATGTAACATTATTATAAAAGTGACTCTTTGAGCTTTGGGGTACCAGAGTGGTTACCTCACCCTGGAAGCATGAAATCCCAAAGATTGTATTCCAACATTAGGAATTTTCTTCTTTTTCTAGAACGTGTTTCCTATACTCTATGTGCATAGCTTTGGAATGGTGTAGTCTACAGATATGAAATTTGGGGTACCCTTTTTAACTCTGGCAGGTTCACAGTCCACCTTACAAAGATGATGCATGTGTAGATGGATTAAAAAAGGATGTGAAAATACACAAAATAATATATAATTGAAAAGAAAATAGTAGGGGATTTCAGCAGCATCTGAACTGCAGGGAGAGGATATGTTCCTCTTCTCATTTTTCTACTACTGAAGTTGCTTTACCTTTAATGCACAAGGGTTTCTGCTCATCTTGGTTTCCCAGGACTGCAATCGCTTCTGTGGTTGCTGGAGTGAGTAGCTTGTGCTGCAGTGCATGCAGGATTGAAAGAGATGGTTTAAACCTCAGTTGCAGCACATCAGCTCATTTAAGCAGCCGTAGTGATGCAAGTGTGGACAAGGGTACAAGTCATCTCATTAACTGATAACTGCTGTATGTTGGAGAGTGCAGACTTAAGCTACTCCTGAAATGAAAAAAGCCATCTGTTTAAGATCAGCTGGGACATCAAATTTAAAAAGTAAATGGAAAAAAAAAAAGAGAAAATCCCAGCCCAACAGAGAGCCTGAGTCTGCTCTTGCTAACGCTTGAATAACTCAAGAGAAATGAACAGGAATTAACACAGTGAAGGCAGTGTAACAGCAGTAAAAACAAGATCAGAATCTGTGCCCATAAGAGACATCATATGTGAACTTTGTAGAAAGAAGATGAGTGGGAAGAGAAATGTTGGTAGGGAACGGGTAAAGACAAGGAATATTTATTATCTGCATACTGCAATGCTCTTCCCCCTTCATGGGATCAGAAATGTGAAAATTTTTCCTATTATTTGTCATACTTTGAACAGTTGCTTCCCAGTGTGTTCAAAAGGAAACACCTTAGTTTTCTTAACTGGGTTTGCTTTGTGGGACTGACTCTTCTCTACAGCAGAAGGGTACAGATCTGGTACTGCTTATTTGGGACCCACAGAACGGCAATGATGTAAGGGAAGCGAAAGGGGAGAAAGCTAGGCTCTGTGGCTGGAATGGAAACTGATGAGTTAAAAAAGAATTATTGGGGGGAGGGGGATTAGAAAAGCAAAAAAAATAAATTAGAGAGTTGAGAATTCAAAGAGGCAGGTGAAGCTGGAGACAAAGCTTTATTGAAGGGAGTGGTGAGATAGTGCTCTGTGTAAGACAGGAGTTAGCTGAAAGAGAAAAAATAATTAAATTCAAATAGAAAGCTAATTAAAAAAATAAGAGGGAGAAAAGATTACATTAAAAATGGAAAAAGGAAATAGAAGGAAATATGAAATAAGAAAATGTAAGTACTGAGAGGTAAGAGATGAAGAAAAATATCTTTATCCAAAGCAATTGTACAAAACAAAAAGCAGCAGCAATTTTATAAAAGCCTTTACCTTTGGATTGACAACAACCCTAAAAGATCTCCAAGAAAAGTAATTCAATTCAAATTTGATTCTACTTAATTAAGACACCAAAGTAGATTACTGAGTTGGGCAGCAATTCAGTGCAGTTGTAGTAGAGTTGTCAATCAGTACAACTGCATTCCAAATTAGATACCTAAAAAAAAATGCAAAAAGAAAAATAAAGACCTTGATCTTATTTCTCACTGACTTCAATGGGACAGGAAGAAACCATTGTAAAGAAAAAACCCATTACTGGGCAAGAGAGAAAATTACAGAGGTTAAAGAGATTATTTGGGCTTCAAACCATGATGTGAAGATGGAAAGTGAGAGCTTCCTTCATACCAGGCCCTTGTTGGTTTCTGGTCTCTTCTGGCATGCTGCCTTTAGTTCAAGTGGAAAGCTGAGGATGGGACTGTATTTTCACAAATTTATAAAATATCCTGAGTTGGAAGGGACTCACAAGGAACATTGAGTCCAAATCTTTATTCCACACAGGGAAACCTGAAAGTTAAATCAGGTGTCTAAGTGCATTGCTCAAATGCTGCTTGAATATCCAGCGGGCCTGTGGCCATGACCTATTCCCTGGGGAGTTTCTTTCAGTGCTAGATCTCACTCTCAGTCAAGAACCTTTTCCTCATATCCAGTCCAAGCTTCATCTGATGCAGCTTTAAGCTATTCCCTTGTGTTCTATCACCAGACACCAGGCAAAGGAGATCAGCATCTCCCTCTCTGCTCCCCGCCTTGAGGGGATTGAAGACAGCAATGTGGTCACCGCTCAGTCACCTCTTTTCTAAGCTGAACAAATCTAGGATCCTCAGCCAATGCCGTAAGTCATGTCCAGCTGTCCTTTCTCTATCTTTGTTGACCTCCCTCGGGCACTTTCTAAAATTTTTATATTCTTCTGATATTGTGAAGCCCAAAACCACATACAGTACTCGAGGTGAGGGCCTCACCAATGCTGAGTATAACGGGACAATCACTTTAGATCAGTTAGCTACATCATCCTCAATGCACTCCAAGTATATGGTTGGTCCTTTTGACTGCACATTGTTGACTCAAATTGAATTTATCATCAATCAAAAGCCTCAGATCTCCTCCTGCAGGGCTGCGCTCCAGCCTCTCATTCCCTAATCTAACTGCATCAATTTCTCTCCTTTCTTCAAGGCAACCAGCATGGACAGGATAGTAAGGAAAACAGGTCTTCCCTCAGCTTGGCACACACAGGAAAGAGGTTTCATGACATTTTAGAGCAGTGATGCTGAGCACAATACTTCCTAGAGCTACTTCAAAGATGGTGCAGCTTACTCACCTCCCCTATTCCAAGCATTTCCTGAAGATGCAGTGTAATGCCTCAACATTAAAGGGACAAAGTCTTGCAAATTCTTGAACATGCAAATTATTATGCATGTATTAAAATGGAAATAATCACCTATAAAACATGTCACATACTGATGTTCCTACTGGTTGCAGCAGTAACGGGTCTGTAAAGCAGCTTCTAGCCAGGATGCTGCTCATGGCTCAGGCTGCTGGAGGAATTTGCTGTGTGCAGGTCATATCTTCTGTGTGTGCATCAGTTTAACCCCAGGGAATTAAGTTGCTCTTTTTCTTCTTCATGAAGTTGCTGTAAGAATAAACCTGGGACATTTTAGGGTAGAGCGATAAATGAAGCCATTCCATCTCATGGCATAGCCACACAGTAAAGGCTTGTAAGTGTCTTCTGAACAAATCTTACTTTTGTGCAGATGGATATAACATGGGCCATGTCTCAAAATGTCCTGTTAGTCATTAGCTGCAGCTGCAGAGCTTTGGTCTTTGGCCCTTGCTAGCCAGGGGAAGCAGGGGCACACTGTATGGCTCAGGTACAGAGGTGTGGGAGAGGCCATGCTGCTCAGGGGGAGGGGGTGTCCAGGTGTAATTCAGGATGGTAAATAGCCCAATGAGTTTAACAGCACTGTTTAATGACATCGTTACCATACTACACAAACTCCCATTGAAATTAATGGTATTTCACATAATAAAGTACTGTGCAAATACTCAGTTATGTAGAATATTAATGTGCCTTTAAAAAGGTCATAAAACTAGAAAATAAATTTCATCTCTATAGTTATATTTGAAGTGAGGGCTTATAATAGAAACACCAGCACACCTAGAAATGGAAGTCGTCAGCTCCTGAGGCTTGTAGTCATTTGTTCCCTGTCACTTTAATCCAGTTAGAGATTTTGAAATAAGAATTCTTTCCTCTCTGTTTTCTTTTTTTGCCTGTCAAACAGAGTTTCCCCTTGGGTTTCTGCAGTGCAACAGACAACATAAATCTATGTTTTTTTGTTTTCCTGTGTATATGCCCAACTCACAAGTGATGCTAGTAATGAAGTATATTTTGTTGTTGACTGAATTGGAAAACACAAAATGAAACATTTGTTCTCATCCAAAACAACATTTTTTTTGTTGTTTCCTCCACTAAACAAAACACCAAGTCTTTAGAATTCACAAATTTAAATATGTTTTCCTAGAAATCACTATTGGCAAGTATGTGAGCACACTATTTTACATTTCAAGTATACAGGGTGGCAGGGATATATTTATTAATACTATGTCATAGGTCTCAGTTCAGGTTTTTTTTTACTCCTTACTTACTAGCACAAGATAACTGTGATAAATCCTATATACATTTCCTTGCCTTTTCCTTATTCCCCTGGTACATCATTTAAGCTGAAAGCAGGTACTCTTTCTTCTGTTCAGATATTTCTCTTGTTTTCTGAACAAGACAGTGTTTCCACATCTTGACCTGATCCATTAGCTAAGTCAGATCCTCCCTATCACATGAATGTACGTTTCTTTTTCCTATGAGTTTTTTGACCCTTCTCCTTCATTGCTTTTGTGTATGTCTCTAAAATCCTTCTGGGATTTTTTTTTTATTCCTCATATCTCTTGACAGGCAGTAAAAGCTGGTTCATCAGTCAATCTCTTCAGCCAAAATTGGTAAAATCATGGCTGTTTAGATCAGCATTTCCTCAGAGTTCCTCATCTTGTGAGAACCCATGAGTTGAATGCATAGAAACATTTCAGAGCCCACCAATTTGCCTTGTAACTTCATCAGTGAACAGAGTTTGTCACTTTTACCAGGGCAGAGTCAAAAACTCTTCATGGAAGGCACCACCTCAACATATTTCATGACCTCATCTATGGAGGTTTCTTAACAGAAAACTGAGAACTATAGTCTATAATGAGAGAAGCTGATGTCAAAGGAAGTGGGACTTGCAAAAGTATTAAATTACATGTACCACTATCTATATGCAGATACAATTAGATATATGAAGATTGAGAGCGGGAAAGCTGGCATGCGTCATTCCTGTAACAGGGCACATGTCTGTGATGCAAGACATCAGTCCCACAGAGCTGGACTGCTGCACAAATCTGGCCTGTAGCCTTGTGAGACAATTCATTCCTGACACACACAACTGGAAGACAAATAGTAAGATCTGAAGAATTGCATAAGGTACACTGAATGCTCAGAAATGCTCCCAGCAGAGCAGGTA
Source organism: Eulacestoma nigropectus (assembly GCA_013397775.1). Classification (NCBI taxonomy): domain Eukaryota; kingdom Metazoa; phylum Chordata; class Aves; order Passeriformes; genus Eulacestoma; species Eulacestoma nigropectus. Next base: position 2,366,563 of record VZTE01001600.1, on the reverse strand, counting down.
GTGATCCTCTGTGCTTTGTTTGGGTCTAAAGCTCTAGCACAGGACTATTGTATTACTCTGTTTTCAGTTCTATAATCATCACCCCAGAGAACCCAAATTTGCATAAAATCAAAGGCAGAGTCAGGAAGGGTATTACAACAGAGAGGAAAAACAGACTGTAGGGAATTGAGAAGAGGGTTAATGCAGGAATTGAAAGAGTCAATGGAGACTGAAAAGTTGTTGAGGGAAGAATCATTTAAGTTAAACTTTCCCTTGCATTACTTACAAATATAGGTACATAATGTACATGGTTCCTATGGTACAGGTCTGAGGCTTTTTTTGTTGTTGTTTTTTGGTTGGTTGGTTTTGGTTTATTTTATTTTAATTTTTGGAATAATCTAAAGCATATATTTATGAAGATGTATTTACTTTTTTAACCTGAGCTCAGCTGAGTAGGAGTCAGTACTCTGCAGCTGTTCCACAAGCAACCAGGAGAGTGCTAAGATTATTATATATCCCCAAGGAATTTGGGAAATGCCATGCATCTAGGACCTCACTAAAGGTCTGAGGAAACATGCTTGCATTCCAGTTCTGATAACAGAGTTATGTAGTCTCCTTCAAAGTATATGCAGCAGTGTCTCCCAGGCCTGTATCCAGAACTCCAATCATAATTGTGCAACTAAAGAAAGAAAATGTTATTCTCCAGGGAAAAATTGCAGGTGTCCTTTGGCAGTGGTAAGAACTGGACTCTGGTTGCTTTTAAATGAATCTGAGTTCTGGGAAATAGGGACATGAAATTTCCCGTGTCTTCTGGGAAGAACAAATTCTCTTGTTCTGCTGGAATATATTGATGCTCATTTTTAGCATCTTTGACACATTAGACATTAGAATCTGAGTTGAATCTTGTAGTTCAAAGGAGTTTTCCATTTTTTATTACTGAACTTCAAGACAAAGACTGCTTTGATCAGCACTTTTGATTTTTTGATATTTTAATTACATTTTGCATTCTTAATTTATTTCACATATAAAGCTCGCCATAGGTTAACTTGGGGTTTCTCAGTATTCTTCTGTGTTTTTCTTCTGGGATTCCATGACAACTGCTCTTTTATCAGTTAAATACTACTAATTCAGGTGCTCAGGCTTAGATTAGTCACCAAATCTTCCACAGCTTTGCTCCCTTTTTTTTTTTCCCACTTCAGATCCCAAATAAGTTTTACATATTTTCTTTCACTAAGCATGCTACTTACTCCTGCAGTAAGTCTGCTCTTCCTGACTTCACTGAAAATTTTAAAAATTGTCAAATCCATCAGGGCTTGGAATTGATCAAGATAAGATAACCTGGGTGTTTTTCTTCTCATTGGCACCTGGTGTTTTCCAAAACCAAATGCACTGTTGTTTAAAAGTCACTTGTTATCATGTTTCTGAGTGAGTTTCAGCTCCATGGGAACTCTTACTTTGGTGTTTTTCTTTCAGAAGATTTTGACTTCTTATTACCTCCATTGCCTTGCAGTAGTCAATAAGAGCTTTGGGCCTGGAGTAATTTAAACAATTCTTATTTGGGCACAGGATAGTAAATCCTTCTGATTAACAGAAGAAAAGCCCCAAAGATATTCTTCTGCCTGGGTTTTCCAGTGTCTGGAGTAAAAAGTACAAGTTACCAGCACATTTGATCTTGCAGGAATGAGAAAATTTTCCTGCCCATAAGGCTGATAAAGGTTGGGAAGAAAACTCTGCACTCAGTAAAGTAAAGGAAATTAGAGTAATCTGCCTGAACTGTAGCCCTGTAGTGTTAGATAGGAGTTCACGATCAGCATGCTCCCAGGTTCCAGCTAGCCCATATATTTCATCTAGAGCTATGAGGAATGGCAGCAGTGATGGCTTTTAAGAGGAAAGAAGGGCTGGTAGAACTTACTCTCAAGGCTAAAAAATGTGCAAGTTCTTAGCATCCTTTAAACCAAGTTATAATCATGATAACATCATTCATCATAACAATGCCTCTCCCTCCCCCCCATCAAACCAGCCCCTTTAAACACAACTCTTCCTGCTGTATAAAGTTATTCAATGAAAGATTTTATTACTGCTGTCTGTACTATTTTTCCAGAGTGCTACCATAATAGAAATCAACACAGCAAAATCAGTAATAATTACACATGTTTCATATTGGTTCCCATGTGGAAAACATTTCAAAGGTGTCAGTGCCTGGAAAACCTGATGGTTTCATTGAACACCAGAATGAAACTCCAAGGCAAACCCTGAGGAGAGATTAACACTTGGAAGTATAAAATTCAGGTAGTAATGAGAAGCCAGGTGTTCACTGTCAAGGATTCCAAGTTTCCCTAATTATGGGCAAGTATCTGACTTTAACTGCCTCTCTCAGGTGAGTTAGTAATCCTTTGTTGACAAAGATTTATAAAGAGAAAAAAATAACAATAGGAAAAGAAAAAGAAATATGCTTCTGTTTGCTGCTATGGAGAAAATATTACACCAGCAGCCCTATTTCTAACTAAATTAAGACGAGAGAGGGAGTTGGAAGTCATGTTGCACCCACAGTGATCATTCTGCAAATTGCAATATGGATCTAGAATTTCATGTTAATTACATTTTATTTGAAAAGTGCTGCACTACCCAGTATTTTCCACAGCAGTGGAGGCTTGATTCTGCTCTCAATTATGTAGGTGTAAAGTGGAGTATCTCCAGTGAAGCTAATGAAGTTAGAGTAGTTTAACACTGAAATGAGGAAGATTGCAATAAGGCCCTAGAGTCTGCAATATTGCTACTGCAGTTAATGATCATTACTGCAGAATGCTGTAGTCCGGGAATTATTTCATTCGTGCAGGTAGAAAGATACACAAAACTGGCACCAATTGTGTCTGTAAGAGAAATAGTTAAAAATTTTCCAACCTAATATTGTCTCTCCAAATTGCATTGCAGATTCCTTTTTGTGTGTATTGTGGTTCTGTGCAGAGGGGAGTGTGTTTGGATTTTGAGGAGGCTGTTTTAAAAGGCTGCATGGAAACTGAGTATCAAAGTGACAAAACTGTGCCTTCTGTTTCATTAATCCTTTAGGCTGCTCTGATGTCTGTTGCCATTATGTGGAAACCCCATTATTTTTTCTTCTTTTGGAGTGTCTTGATATACACTTTAAAATACAACACCTTAGCCAGTCCTAGTTCAAACCACTTTCCAAGTCTTGGTTTACCAGCCACAGTGTTAAATGCCACCCAGGCTTTCCTGAGCACCATGTGTGGGTGTGTTTAGGACAAAAAGTGGACCCAGATTTTTCCTCCTGGAATATTGAGTGGAGCAGGCCACAGTGAGACTTTGTGCTGACAGCCCAGGACAACAGTGGGTATCTTGGGTTCATCTCTGCCTCGGCAGCTGAGGACACAGAAGCTACGTCTAACCCGGGTTGGTAGTGTATGCTCAAGCATTGATATGCGATTTTCCACACATAAACTGCCAGCAAAGTCCCTGTAATGGATTTAACCAGCACATAGCTGGAGATGGATGGGACAGAATACGTAACACGAATTATCCCTAAAAAGCAGTTAGGATATGGCCATCCTGTTCAGGCCTTGACTATGTTAGAATGAGGGCTGGGCCATGCCTATGGAAAGATCTCTAGTCTGAAAAAGATCTCTAGTTTGCTCATATTTGCAGAGCTGTAGCGTAACACAGATGCAGCTGGAGCAGAGATAGGTCATTGCCAATACATTTTACGTTTTCCTTGGAGCCCTGTAGAGCCAAACTCAGGTACCAGCCTGGTAGCCCTGGGGTAACCCAGTGGTTAGCATTGAGGAGCTAAGATCTCAAGGGCTGAATTTTATGCTTTAGGGCAAAAGGATGCTCCACATGGACAGGTCTGGATGCTCTGTACCTGGTGATAACATCCAGCTGGCCCATTGTCTGAGCAACTCTGAGCCACCAGCCCAAATGTGCTACCTAGAGAGGCTCCAGCATTAGGGGAGCAAGGGTGCAAGGGAGCAGCAGGCAACCTGATGAAAGATTTGATGTGAGTGGAGGGTCTCACGAAACGGACTCTTGCCTGTTCCTGGGACTGACCAGGTAAGATACAGGTTCATGTGGCCTTGGAGTAACTGGTGTGAATGTAATAAGCTGGATTAAGGCACCTAGCATTTTAAATCATACTTCAACACAGTCTAAGTGTATATCCAGTGCCAACCTCTTTGTTAGTCTAGCTATCTAGATCATTTATTCCTCATATACTAACATATTTCTTTTTAAGAGGGCTATTTTTTGTGACTGATTTCTTAAAAACTCCCATGCTAACCTGTTTTCTCCAGCCAGATGACACAGGCTTAGCATCAATACTTATAAGGAATTTTGAGCATATTACAACATATCAATGACAAGAGGAGAACAGAAAATTGGAAAAGATCTTATTAAAAGATTACTATCTTCAGATAATCTGTTTTCAGCAATAGTGCAGTCCAGGTGTAGCAGATTTCATAATAACTCTAACATCCACTACATTTGGAGGGGAAGTTTTCAAAGGCATAAGAAATGAAAAGGTGCCCAGATCAATTTGGCCGGGAGAAGGGAGGTTGTCTTTATGTCTTTCAGGTTCCTGGAGATTTCCCACCTTTGTACTTTACACGGGGGATGGCAAGTCCAGAAATTGTTCTGTAGCTGTGCTTTGACAGGCGCACTTCTGCCGTTCTGTGTTTGGAGGTGTTGAAATGCTGCTGACTTGTTTGTCACAATATTACTCCTAATGCCTTTTAAAAATTACTGTGTATTGTCTGCTCTTTCTTCTCTCTCAAGTGATGGCGAATTAGAGGGGAATCATGGAACTGAGGTAGATTTGCCTTTGCAAACAGCTTTGTTAGGAGGCAGGCAGGGACTGTGATGGTTTTACATCACAAGGCTTGCTCCTTTTTTCTTTGCTTTTCTCTGAATGGAAATGTACTACTTCACCTCTCCCCAAAGAGAAAGACAACACAAAATTTCATCAGGCAAAGGGTTATGAATCTCTTCTCATTAAGCACTCAAGTACCTGAGAACTGAATTCTGAGAGGCTTCTCCTGAAAGGGTAGCCAGCTTTATCTGTGAGATAAAATGCAGCTTTTCTTCAGGAAGGACATCACAGTTCAGCTCAGAAGCACAAGCTGGAAAAGGCATACTGAACATGTTCATCATGTAATCAATCTCCTAGGATGCACAACTTGAAAAGAGTTCGTATGTCACCGCAATATGTCCCCTTGTTTATCTTCCAGACAGACTTCATGTATCATGTTGATAAATTGGGCAATGCACAGGGCCAGTTCCCTCCTACTGAGGCGAATGGGAGCTGCATGGTGCCTGATACCAAAGCTAGGGAATTATTCAGATTGACTATCATAGCTGAGTGCATGCCAGGCTTGTTTTATTTTCCTTGACAGATCTCTTGGGGAGTAAAGGAACTGAGGGGTGATTGACTTTCCACAGCAGAAGAAAGGCAGGTAGTACTGCTTGCTCAGTAGAACCCCATGTATCACATGCATGGGTGGCATTGGCAGTTTGGAGAGCAGCTCAACTGGAAGTGCAAGAGGCTCCAGGTTCAGGGAAAACAAAATGTCCCTTGTTCTGCTGGAGCTATCGCTTAGGGTTTATCCTTTTTAGTATGTGTCCTGGAGGGTTGCTTAAGGCATTACTGTGACATAAACAATTATTAATAATGATTCAGCAACTATATTACCCTGTGTAAAAGAAAACAAAACCAAATAAGGCTAATCTTTTGCAATACTACTTGCAGTTTCCTACAGGGACTGTTATTTATCTTCCAGCCATAAAACAATTAAATCTTACTGTTTTCCAGTTGTGAAGGAGCTGAACTCTGAGGATTCCATCCTCACATGGTTTATGTCTTTGGGGCTCTGGGTCAAATATTAAGATAATATTTTACTAAAAAGACTTTTATTTTTATTGTTTGTTTGAATACTCAAACAAAACCATTTCGAAGCCAGTTCAATGTTAGTGCAGTGAACAGCATTCACGTACCTGGACTCTGCTGCACTTGTTCCTCACATTTGTGGAGTGAAACAGGGACCATTTTATTCAGTGGAATCCAACACTTAACAGCAAGCAGTGTGTCCAAGCAGCTGCTGAGCAGTGCACATCTCTTCGTGTAGCCCATCTGCAGCGCTGTGCTGTATCCATGTCTGTCATCTCTCGGGGCTCACAAGGAGAAGACCTCATGTGCAGTCTCCTGCTGGAGGTTTCTCCCCCAGCATTTGGTGTTTGCTCCAGGAGCACTCCCTTTCCATAATGCAGGCATAACATTGCTTCATGTGTTATATGGATGATTTGCTCCTTCACTGATGTATATTGTGCTGTAATGGATAGAGGTGTTCTAATGTAATGGATGCTGCTGATCAGTGGGCTCTGCAAGACTGTCTGGGATAGAATCCCACTTACATGTTTGGGAATGCGAGGGAGAGTAAGTCCAGACGGGTAGGGGTGGAGGGTTATAGGGGTTGCGTGACTGTCTCTTTTGTCCCTGACACTGTTCTGGTTCCATAGATGTACCTGTAACTCCAAAAGCTTTCCTAGTGTCTGGCTAACAAACACATTTATTTTGCTTCAGTTCTATCAGAAAACAAGAAGGACTTAACCCAAATGCTGTCATCATTATTGTAGAGACAACTTGGAGAAGGAAGCAGCTAAGTCACTAATTCCTTCTGAATTCAGCCTGGTGATGCAGAGAGAAAAGAATGTGTGGCCAAGAAGAAGAACACTGTGTATATCAAAACACACATGAAAAAATTATCTCGAGAATGGGAGATGCTAAACATAAAGAGAAAAAACCCAAGAGAATAGAAGCAAAGATAATAAACAGCCACAGCCAGACTCAGATGCTCTCTCTCCCATTAGAGATGACTTTACCAACATGTACTACCTCACTGCAAACATATTTAGGCAGGTGTGATTCAGGATCAGTCCGAATGAAGCTTATTGTTTTATCTATATTAAAATATAGAAGTGAATAGCTGTATATTGTACCTGAATTAGTAATTGCAAGGGACTGGTTCCAACAGGTCCTAGGGATTTATCCACGGAAATCCCACTGACCTTCAGCAGTGCCTATGCACCTACATTCCTCAGGCGCTTTAGAAAATCTGTGTGTATGTACTGGGCTCCAGGGAAAAGTCCACTGCTATTATTACGATTTTGATACCTTGCAATGTACTCAATTTTATACAAATTTACACAGTAGTATTTGTCACAGGGTTGTTGCCACTGAATTGGAAAGCTCAAATTGGTGTGAATTACTGAGACTTAACATTGTACTTTGAATTATGTTTTTTTATATTTACACAAAAGCGTCCTTTGAGTCACATCTGGTTTTTGTGCTGTTTACAAACTGCTCTAAAAAGCTGAGCTGAGAATATTCGCGGTTAGTTCAGTATGTCAAACAGAGGAATAGAATTTAGCTCTATTCTTAAACCATGATTATTTATGTAACAGGCATGTTGGCCAACGAAAAGAATGAAAGCTGACGGGCATGAAAATAACCAGTCTGCTCATACATGAGATTTGCTTGCAGTGGTCCCAGAAGGAGATTGAAGAAGACTGTGTAAATTGCGAAACAAAGGGTATATAGTTAATGCATGCCAGAGATGACCATTTGTGGGGCTACTTAATGCTACAAATCCCACATGGTGATAAGGCTGTGAAAGAAAGAGCAGAAATCGCAGACTGGGTAAGGTTGGAAGGGACCACAGTGGGGCATCAGGTCCAACCTCCCTGCTTAAGCAGGTTCATCCTGGAGCACATGGCACAGGACTGTGTCCAGGTAGTTCTTGAATATGTACTCCACAACCCCTTTGGGCAACCGGTTCTGGTGCGTGGTCCCTTGCATAATAGAGTTCTTCCTCAAATTGAGTTGGAACCTCCTGTCCATCACTTTCTGCCCGTTGCCTCTTGTCCTATTGCCTAGCACCACTGAGCAGAGCCTGGCTTCATCCTTTTGGCACCCTCCCTTCATATGCTTATAGACATTGATGAGATCTGCTCTCAGACACCTCTTCTTGAGTCTACACAGGCCCAGCTCCCTCAGCCTTTCCTTGTAAGAGAGATACTCCAGTCCCGTAATCATCTTTGTAGCCTCCGCTGGACCGTCTCCAGGAGCTCCATGTCTCTCTTGCACTGAGAAGCCCAGAACTGGACACAGCACCCCAGATGTGGCCTCACCAGGGCTGAGTAGAGGGGCAGGATCACCTCCTTCTACTTGTTGGCAATGCTCTTCCTAATAGAGCCCTGGAGAAAGAAAGAAAGAAAGAACTCAGAAAGCTACAGGAGCGTATGTGCCCATGTTCTGGGAGCACATGGTTGTTGGTACTGAGTGTGGGTTGGTGCATCAAGTTACCAGTTTAGCCTTAAAATGCAGACTAAGTATAAGAAGACATGTAGCTGTATATATTATGCATGCCCAAAGATAAATTAACAGAAGATTACATTTAAAACAACTTACAGTTGGGAAATGAGGTAATCAGAAGTGTGAACGCATTAGTATTGTGAGAGCCACAGGCCTTGATCTGATGCCTGCAGACATATCCATTGGCACATGTGCTATGAAAACTATTATCTGATCACATAAAATGGTTTTTCAAAGGGTGCCTACATTGGTTATTGAATGGCATGGACAGAGACTGCTGGATGAGACAGATGATCAATAATTAGTTTTAACCTTTTTTTCTTAAGAAATGAGTATTTTGTTATTTTCTGCTGGCCAGTCTTCTCTTTAATGACTTTAAATCTATTGGACCACCTAATCTAAACTTGACATGGAGAAGGGGGAAATAGTGTGTGTCCTCAGAACCTTGCTAGGTTGGCTCAACCAGCTTATTAGGCATCAGAGAATTGCTCACTCAAAATGAAGCAGGTTCAGTTAATACTGCATTTCACAGTCTATTTGTCACTCTTAGTGCTCCTCATATGCAGTCCCAGCAGCAGGCATGCACCAGATAAGGAATTTTCTTTTGGCAACTTCTGGTCTTATCAACAAAGTACCTTGCAAATACAAAGTAAGCTTTACAATCATAAAGGGAAAGATAAGTGTTATTATCTATATGCTATGGAAAAGGATCTAAATACACAGTGCCACCAATTTTGTGTGCTTCTATAGTCATTTGTGTAAAATGGGACACAACTAGATTTTTCTGATGTTCCAAGCACTGAACATTTTCAAGGAGAGCTGAAAAAGGTCAGAACCACTGATAGGGTCACCCATCCTGTGACCTTGAGGAGGCAGATCTCTCAATGCTGCTCTTTTGCACCAGTGTGTTGTATCAGTGCGTCTCTGCTAGAATATGTACTGTTTTGTGTGACTTGTCCTATTTGTCTCTACATAATACTGTGGACTCAGGTGAGGCTGGACACTGAAGAAATTTGGAATAAATTACCGCCTTTTCAAGACAGAGTGTAAGTTGTAGAAAGGTGAGAATCTTGGCGTTGAGAGTGTGAAGAATATCTTACTCCACTTAATAACAAGCTACGATGAGAAGCAGTTTGTCCGCTGTCAGTATCTGACAGTGTCTCTCGCTCTCTATTGCATCCACCTTTCCCTAACTCATATTTCTGAAGTCCTGCAAACTCTTCAGTCTTCCAAGATCCATCTCCCAATGCCAAGGCAGGTTGAGGGAGTAAAGCAAAACTTTTTCCTTTAGCATCTATATTTCTCTTACTGTCTTCTTTTTTTCCCTTTTCCCCATGGGAAAGAATCTATGTGATGAATGTTTCTCGGACATCTCTCATGGTCCTGTCTATGGGAGAAAGGAAAAAGGAATAAAACAGACAAAACATGAAAACTTTTGCAAAGATGAAACCAAGAGGGTATTTGTTACAGTAAAAACACAGCAGGATGAACAGAAGGATCACTCTGGGACAATTTGCTGGTATGACCATCTCCTTGATGCTGGAGGTTATTAATTTATGGAAGTTTTTATGGGATCAGAATATAAAATATTTCTCGTATTTTGGCTACTTCTATTAAACTGTCAGCTCAAAATGATCAGAGTTTATGAATTAATTTCTAATTGGTCTAATTTCTTTATATATACCATAGAGTCATCTATAAAATCTACTAAAATATATAAAATATATGAAGTCTTGGTCTGAATAGGCAGTTGGAAGCTGCATTTTAAAGCTTATCTGTCCTGTTCCTTACACAGGAAACCTTCTGGTATATTGCTCTTTTCATTACTTATATAGAATTCTGTCACATACAGCAAATCATATAAAGTGTAACTCTATATAAAGTGGGAGAAAATGAGACAGAAGACTGCAAAGGTTTTGTTAATATGGTGATGAAACCAAAAGTCTTCTTCTAAATCTGATACTAAACTATTTTGGGTTTTAGAGGTACATAATATTATGCAGTCAAAATGAAGGTGCCTTATACCATATTGCACTGTTATTGACATAAATAAAATTTATGTGCAATATTTTATTTAATTTCATAAAATTAATCCAAGAGCAAAACTGCATAATCTTGTGCGGCAACATAACTTTGTATTCATGGCTGATTTTTTCCCCTTAACACAGAAAAATAATGTGGGTTGATGCAGTGTCCTAACACAATAGGGGCTAATGAATAGAGCTTGTTGTGCTCAAGAGACTGCAGTTCAATTACTAGTGGTGCCAATCAAGTCAGAAATATTAACCATGGTAACAGCAGTTTTGAGTTACACGGAATGAGGCCGTGGCTTCTTGGGGAAGATCACCTCTTGGGAGGGAAGGGGATGTTCACAGCAAGAGTTGCAGAAGGTCAGAGACTGCTTCTTTATGGCAAAGGAGAGCAAGACAGCTCATGCCACAGGAAGGTTTCTGCTGGTTTTGTACCTTTTCATTGCAAGTGCACCTGAGAGTTCATAACACGTAAGTGTGACTATGAGATCAGTGCATAACCTATAGAATTGGATTTCTTATGTATAAATGTACAACAATTAGTTAATCATGTGAAAGATAAATTACAAATCAGATTAGGTCCTAAGCAGGAGTAAAATGTTGCTGAAGTCAGTGTGACCGGGCTGAATTACACCAATCGATACTGTAGCCTTTTATGAGGTTTTACTTAATACAGTGCATTTGCTCTGTTGGCTGGTGATCAGAGTGAGGATCCCTTGATGGGATACAATGGCAGTGTCATGTACTAGTAGCAGGAAGCAGCTGGCATCCTGTTCAGAAAACAATCTCAGTTTTTATTGCAGAGAACAATATTGAAAAACTGTGTGTGTGTGATGGGCCTAATCCTTAAAAATGTGTGAGTTTGGATACTGTCACTTTTAATTGACTAGTCACTTCTGGACTAAATCTAGATTCATCTCTTTTCACAGAAAGCTCTTCTGCTGTTTGTCCTTTGGAATACAGAGAAAACCAGCTAGAGCCCCAAAATGGCTTTTTTGCACCTGCCTGCTCCCTCTCCCTCTCTTCCAGCTGGTGAGTATGCTCAGTTTTGGAGTGCTTTTCCCCTTCTCTTATTCATGAAGAAATGGCACATCTTTTTGGTCAGCATCACTGAAACATTTTCTATTCTTTGTCTTGGACACCATTAAAAAAGCCAGCTGTTGAGGAAGGTTACTGTGTTGTTGGAGCTTAGCTTCATTGTTAACTGAAACTTGTGTAAAAATTTAGGATGGATTTCTTAAGAAAACAGCCTAAAAATGAATTTGAATCTGACTGCAAAGTGGTGAAAATAGTGAAAAGGTACTTGATACCTTTTCTGAAGATTTTGGAACACGCAATAACTATCACGATATCTCTGTAGGGCAAACAGGCGTTGTATGTGGACAGGGCAGCTGGATTATAGACGTTTCTCTTGTGTAGTTCAGGCATCTGAAATGAAGTCATCCCAGTTCAGTCTCACCACTATAGGCCCCTCTTTTAGTCAAATACTTCCATCTGGAGGGATGTTTGACCTCAACCATCTTAAAACCTATCCCAGATTAAGAGGAGGAAATGTGTCCAGAAATGGAGCTTAGGGACAATTTGTCAATGCAGGTTTAGGCTTTAAAGCCAGGTGACAAGAAGTGGCTTGAAGAATGTGTCTGATAAGGTAGGAAAACTAGCAGCAGCAGAAGTGAGGGCAGGCAAGACTTTGTAGTAACTGAGTCTGTGTTCCAGCTGACAGGAGTTGAATTTTAATTCCACTTTTAACCTACCGTCTATTTGACCTGAGACAGGGTCATTTTCCATCATTATCTCCTTTTTACCCCTCTTCCTCCTCCATGCTTATTCTGAGTACTGATCATATATTTATTCAGTGTGGGAGACATTCCCTCTTTTCTCCTAGAAAAGACTGAATCCTGGTGTCTTACTCATAGTACAAAATGTGAGCCATCTGGTATAAATGCTCTTAAGTCATTACTGTTTCAATTGCATTAATGACTTTATCAGTGGAAGAGGGTGAGAAGCCACTTTCATATTTCTTAGAGCAGTGGCCTAACCACTGGGCTAAACTGTGATTTACTCACTGGGTTGATAAATAACCAATTAATGTGGGAGATCACCAGAAACAGATTGAGGAGGTTAGTGTTTAGGTTGATTGGCAGTCTCTTTTTAAAACATTTGCTCGAAGAAATGAAAGATTTTAACATAATATTCAGGTCACGTTATGACTGGTTCAGAACAGTCCCTGAGGCTAAGGCAGCCTACAGGCTCAGTAGCCATTAGGCTACTGGGTTTTTTTCTTGTCAACTCAAGGAATATTAAAATAACAGTAGAGAGTGTCTGAATAGTCTAAATGCCTAGTTCAATGTCTAGGACATTTGCTTTGGAGAAAAGTGGTTTGGGTTAAAATTGTGTTTAGTGAAGGACAGAATGGAAGCAGTCTCACGTGTCTGGGTGTAATAACTGGAAGAGAGTGAGTAACCAGAGCCATAGATATCCACATTATCAGCATCTAGCTCTCCAACCTTTATTGCACTTGCTCACTGCAAATCCAGAAACAATTTCAGGATTCCCAAAATTATATTTTTTGGCAGATTCTCTGTGTTTTTTCACCTGATCTTGATTTGTCATATAATCAGCCCACAGCACCTATCGAGTTGCTAATAATGGTTGCTTTAGTAGGCAATATGTGAAAATACAGGAAACAAAAATTTGGAAACTATGCACCCTAAATTGCATTCTTGGTTCTGTTGGCTTCAGTGGAACATTCTGAATTATCTAAGATCTTCATTCCTTTAATTTCTATTTTTCTTCTTCTCTAATGAATTTTATCAAATAATCTCAGCCATTTTGGCAGTATTCTCCACAGTAAAAGTTGTCAATTAGCAAATTAAAAGGCATCCTCTTAATTTTTAAATTTTTTCCTCAAAAAAATGCAGTTAAAATAACTGTTTTTTTGGAGCCTTTCCCCTTCACCTGAATGGAACTGTAGGAGCGGAAATTTGTTTAATCTTCACTCTCATATTCTCCTGATTCACCTGGCTGCTCTTGGGAATATAAGGGAAAACAGTTCGGCATGGCAGATAAAAATTAGAAACTAAGTTTTATGCAATGTTTTAGGATGAATGAGAGTCCATTGTTATTGTCCCTCACTATTGCTTCTCCTCAGCTCCTGTCTGCCACATGAAAAAAAGTGCTAGCAAAGTGTTTGTGCTAGAATATGGATTTAATAACAGGGTAATTTTTATTTCTGACCTTAGAGCTAAAGTTAGTTGAATGATATTCAGGCCAGATCTACTATCAACAGTGTATCCTTTGTTATTAACAATATTGCACTTTCTATAAGGAAGGAAAATATCTCCATAACAAGGAAAAAATCCCAACAGGCCAACCAACCAAATAAAAATTGAGGGCCTTGAGTCTAGTGTAAGCCTCATAAATTGCTTCTCATGTATTATATTTTTTCTTATTTAGAAAGGTTAGAACATTTTCCCTTCAGAAAATGTTTGCTATCAAATAATATAAGATACTCAGTTATTTTCTTGTCTGAAACCACAATTCATGATGTCCAATATGATTTTGCTCGTCCTTTTAAATGATTGCAGGTTACAAGGTTTCAATAGTGCACTTCCTTGTAAAAGACACTTTAGCTTCAATATGAGGTTTATCACTGTCTTGTGTCTGAATAGTCACTGGCAATAGTCAGGCCAGAATGACAGCAATGCTGTGCTTGGTTGAAATATGCAGGATGTTCCCATGTATGGAGCTAAGTTATTCTTTTAACAGGTGAAAGTGAATTCTCTGGTTTAAACAAAAAAACCCATGAGCTTCACAGAGGTGATACACCATAAGCTCAGAGGCTGGTGAGCCTGGCCCTCAGCTGGCATAAAAATGAAAGAATTACTGTCTCAAATCAGCATAAAGAGCTGAAGTGAGGCAGAGGCAGATTAGAAGAGTGTGGAAATGGGAATTGCCTTACTGCTGCGACAGTAATTTACCTGCACTGCAGCTATCTTACAAAAATAAGATGTCAGCACCCCATGTGAATGAAGATGCACATCTCTACAAGGGCAAAGCACAGCGTCTACTTGAGGCAGGAGTGGGAAAAACTATGAGCTGCCTATATCTTACCACATGACTTTTAGCTGAAATGCTTTCTGCTCCAGAAGAAACTCCTTGTTTTAGAAGACTTATTATTTTCTTGTGTCTCCATCTGAGTGGTTGTAGAGGTGACATAGACTTTATGTCCAGTCTGCCGCAGAGGAATTGGGAACAAAAGACTTGACACTGTAGCCCAGAGGAGGAAAACTCTCTAGTGGACAAAGAACAGCCAATACATATCAGCAATTTGAAGAAGAAGATACCAAATAATTCCATTGCCAAGGTAATCAAATATATTAACACAAGTTTCAACACCATAGTCTTTCCTATTTAATAACTAAGAATGGAATAGAAGATATAAAAGTGAATTAGATAATGGAGGGTAGAGCTCAGTGCAAAGTGTAAGTGCAATCAGACATCCGTGTGCACAAATATCTTTCTGAAGCAGAATGTAACCTTGTTAGCAAAGAGAAGATTCCTCAGTGCTATTATCCTGCTGAACACAAAGAGTTAGCCAGGATGTTATTTTGTTATGTGCTTGTCTAGTTGTTAATCTTTCCAAAAAGACAGACCCACAATCTAGGCCTTGGAACAGCTCAAGAAGAGTGGTTTGAAGAATTGTGGAGGTGCATAAATACTAAACTGTTGTAAATGGCAGGGGAATGATTCCATTTTTAGAAAAGAAATGTGACTGCCATTATTATTGTTTGTTTAAAAGTCCTGCAGTTTCTTCACAATTTGTACAGATGTGTTCAATTTCAGTCATTTGCCCTGTCAGTTTTTCTGATACATAGTACATCATTTTCTTTAAGATGCTTAAGTGGTGGTGATTAGTGGTGTGTGATGAATGGACAAGAAAACTTACTTTAAAAGGAAGAATTCTCTATGTGTTCTATATGTGAAAGTAAAATGTAGACTCTCCATTGTAAATTATATGTTGCTGTAGTTCCTGCTTCGTGTTATGTTGAAACACCACAGCCCAAACAACATTCAACATGTGTGATGGCTGTAAGATGTTAAAGTAGAAGCGGAGAGCCATATATCAGAGTGTCAACATCCTTAACACCCAGTCATTTAAACCCTAGCAGCCTCTGGTACAAGTTAGATTACCCCGGAAATATGTGTGCAGTCTCTCTTTTTAGCAGGATGTCCATGTAAGTATGAGCTTTTCTGATGTAAAAACAGAAAACAAACTATTTTAAAAGCATTAGCACTGATGTTGAAATGCTTTGGCTCATTTGATTTACTGAGTTTAAAATGATGGCTGTTGAAATGTTTAACTCTGCCGGTCTCTTAGTGACTCTGCAAAGGAAGAGTAAACTAAGATGTGGTTTTCATGTCCTTCAGGCTACAAGGACCTGGCTGTGAAGAGCAGCTAATCACTGACCTATTCAGACTGGAATATCAAGTTAGAGGGACTTTGGAATTAGCTTCTCAATCAATCCAACAGAGCTGATCTAGGGATGCAAACGTCTGCTAGATGCATGTGCTTAGTGATGCCTCATTTCCATTCTGAAAGGTCTCCTATACTAAAAAGTACTATGAGAACAACTATAGCTGGTAGATTATTTTGGTGGTGATTTTTTGTAGGTTAACATTGAATTATTTCTACATTATGTCTATGGAAGTGCAAGAGTGAGCCGTAGTATGGATAAATGAAGAGAGAAACCAAGTTTTGACAGACTATATCCACTGATGAAAAGTGGATAAATTCCATCAAAATTTTTGAAGATTCACACAGCACTTGTATCCCTTTCCTTGGCTTGCTTTGCCTTGCTTTTCTTTCCAGAAAAAAAGTCCATCTTATCCAGAATTCAAGCAATTTAACAGAGGATGGAATTACAAGATCTACTCTGGAGTAACAAAATAAGAGCAAAAGATGTATCTGTATGTATAGTGCTGGACTATGATTTACTCAATGAAACAAGGCAGGCTCAAAATTTGAGAGGAGGTGACAAGAGGCAAACCTCCATCTCTTGCCTTTACCAGGATATTGAAATAAATATAGAAGCATTCCAGGACATGTAAACATCCAGCTTGGTTCTCCCTAAGCACAGATAAATCTAACACTGATGAAGTTACTGAGAAATTAAGCAATATGACCTACTATAATCTACGTGGCTACTTTCTCTGACTTAGGTACTTCCAGGATGCAGATGATGAGGAACAAATGTCACCAGTTCTGCATACAATAGATCAGTATATTTATGTTCATCAATGGCTCATGGTCAGTCAGTGGAGTCATGGGAGATGCTCTGCAGATAAAATCTGGAATTTTATTAAGAATTTTTCTATTACCTTCAAGTAGATTATAAGAGCGTAGGGTAATTTGGTTTAATTTGAAGGACAACAGTGATCCACTGGCCCTAAATGTTTGGGAACCATCTACTGAAAGGCAGTTTATCCCAAAGAAATGCTGCTGACTGCATCTAGAAAATGACAGATAGTGAAAAAAATTTGTGATTGTTAGGGTTAAAAAGCTCATGAATGACCAAGAAATTGAAAGAAGGGAGGACTTTGTATCAGGATTTTTGTCATGGAAGTAAAGGGAAAGAGAGTTAGAAATATGGTCAATGAGGACAAAACTCACTGTTTAAGGGACTGGATACTACTAATAATACTATGTCATCTTGGAAAAACTATGTCAGTTTTGGAATCCAGACAATTAGTCAGCTTTTCTGGCAATGTGATATTATTTCAGTCACATTACTTTTTGGGAAGGAGCTAGATTTATGGCATCAGCATCCAGTTTCTTGGACAACTAGAAGAATACTCATATGTCACTTCATTTTCTCCTTTTCTCCCTCTGAAATGTCAACATGTCCCTAGATGAAGTGCTTTAGAGAGAGGCCACTGTGAGGCTGCACTGTGATAGCAGACACATGTGTGGACTTAGTACCACAGGACACCCATAATTACAGCTACTTGGGCTTCTCTTTTGAGAACAAAAACATCCACCTGGAAAGAAGAGATGATTCTGGAACATGCTCCCAATTTTCTCGTTCTCTTTTTAAAAAAGATAGATGATAGAAATAATGTTGGTGAGCAGTTTCTCCAAGAACATTATTATGTTTTATTTTGTTCTTGTAACAATGAAGAAAGAGATTGTGTGCCCCTTTCTCTTAGCCTTTTAAAACTACTAGCTTTTCTAATAGTAATAAAAAAATACATTCATTGTTTGTGATAAGCCAGATTTAGGTTTAATATGAGTTACTCCTTGCAATTAGAGACCACAGAAAGGCATGTAGAATGATAAAACTGCCATGCACAGCATTGTAGTCTGGCTTCATGAAAAACATGTTTTCCTTGTTAAACACTGACTTATATTGACAGTGGAGCTGAGATGCCTTGCAATCAGGCATTATTTGATCAGGCAGTTCTTGTTGTAATGTACATAGTTTCTTTAAATACAATAAATAAAAGTAAAATCTTATACAAGGCAGCACAGCTTAGTAATTGCTGTTTTGGAGCTCACGCTGCTGCAGTTATTTAGCTCAGCATTTCATCTCCAGCTGCAGCACAATTTTTGCCAAATATAGATAAATGAAGTTAAAGTTATTGGCAATGACTAGTTCTGTATCCCTGTTTTGAGTTCATAGATTTCATAGGAGAGGCCTTCCTTTATTTTTGTAGCAAACAATTGTTTTGAACTCTGAACTTCTTCATGTTCCAGTACAACACAGTGTTTTCAGTTCTACTTTATCTACTGGTAAACAGAGAGAATGAGCAGGTTCCCTGTTTGAGAAATACACCACATGAAATGTGAGGGAGGAACAAATTCAGAAACTGAACCTCACTAAGCATATTTTAGGAGTTTAATGTAATCTTGATGCTGAATTTGAAGTCAGGGCCTTTCAGTATGGGATGTCTAATTCTACAGTGAGCAAATGTCATTACTCTCTATGTTGCATGAGATGATCTGGAAGCGTGGTGTGCTGCAGACCCTCACTGCAAAGTCACTACAAACTACATAGAGATGACTTTCTGGTTTCTTTAGACCTTCTGTAGAGAAAAACTCCTTTCATTTGAATTTAATAAATGAGACAATACAAATAAATGATAGAGACATAATATGGAAAATATTCTAAATCTCTATAGAAACATTTATTATTAAACAAACTCAAGACTTTAAAATTTGGATATATAATTCTGTTTCTTTAGATTTGTTCAATTCTATTTCCTCTTGCTCTTGTGAAAACATATTGTCACTTTTACAGCTGTCTGGTGTTTATCTGTAAACAAATAATGGGGTCAGGAAATGCTGGTGTTTCCCTCTGACCCACCTGGCTGCTTTCTTTTGATCTATGATCCCTTCTGTTAAAAGGGAAATGAAATGTCTTACTATCCAGAAAGCAAACTCATGGAGCTTTTATTTTGAATGGATATGCACAGCAAAACACATCTCAAGTACTGCTGTGAAAAAGCACTTCCTTCTTTATGTCCAAACACTGGCCTGGAGTTTCTTTCCACAGGGTTTCTATACTAAAAGCATGTGCTATTTTTTTATCATATGCTACTTTTGGTGTGATAAATTCACTTGGGACCATAGCTTCAGAAAGTAGTAAACTCTAAAATTACATTGGGAAGATGCCTGAAGTTTGCCAGCGAGATTTCAAAGGAAAAACATATTTTCAAAATTAGAAGAGCAAGCACTTATTAATTTTTTTTGTCTGTGAAATTTGCCTGATTCATTCAGAGTGACTGGTTTCAGTTAAAGAATAGGCTTCTCCTTTTTTGTGATTTCTCACCAGCTTCACTTTATATTGTGAGTTTCACTTCCCAGATCCTATGTTACCCCATTTTCCAAATGAAGTGAAGTTATAGGCTTTTAAATGGTAAAATATTCCCCCAAATACAAAAATCTCTAAGATGTCTAACAAAATAATTGGTGCTGATAACACAGCAGCAAATGAAAATCAGATATTTGTATTTTCTTCCATATTATGAAGGAGAGCAAATATGTTTCATTAGTTAACACAGAAAGATTTTCAACAGATGTAATGGAATGATCCACTTTTCAGATTGTACTGATTTAGACATTACTTTAGAAAAGTTCAGCTAAGAACATCTCCTATCTCTTTTGAAATTCATGGGGCCTCACAATGTATAACTTCTTACAATGCTATAAATATAATATTTTATACTACACTCTTTAATTGAAAAGTGAAGCGTATTACAAGTAAAGTGAATTAGAAATGATGGTTTTTTCGCATAAGAAATGTTGATGAACACAATATTTTTCACTTTAAAAAATATTTTATTACAAAAATAAAACTTATTTTAAAGACAACATCTTTTTCCTTGAAGGCTATTTTATGGAAAAAAAGGTACTGTTTCCCATGGAGGAAAAGAAAAATATTTCTGTTTCAATAAATGCCTATAAAACACCAATAAATTTCCAACACAAAATTCAGGATTATTTTAATTTGGACCACTGTTTAAGCCTCATGTTCTCCCTGTAATGTGTGGATAATATGTATTTTACAAAGGACTGGACAGAGATATTACTAGTTATTTAGGCTTATAAGGTGAATCATGCAGTCAAAACAGAACTGCCTGTTTTACAGCCCTATCTCCTGTTCACAGGACTAAAACAGCTGAAAACAGGAATTTTTAAATATGGGGAGAAACTGGAGCTTTTCCCAGTATGATTCTCCTTTCTAATGAGAGCAACAAGTAATAGCAAATAATAGTTTTGATGTTCCAGCCAATTTCTCTAGGATTGTTATTCCTGTTACAAATATCGGTGAAACTTCTCACCTGTGGACTCAAAAAACTTTTTTTCTGAACATTTTACATAGAGTATAACTCCAACTAATGCAGCTGTCTCTAATTTATACCAATAATTAAGGGAGATAGGGATCAGGCTCTGTACTAAAGAGGAGGTATTTCTTAGGGCTGGATGAGTATCTCTGTTTCCTACTGTCTCTCATGAACTTGACTGCCTCAGATAACTGTACTTTCTCATGGCTACTCATACATATCATTGCCCATGGGATCCAGAATGTATTTTGTAATATTTGAGTCTTTCTGGTTTTACTGAGGAGGGCATTGATCCATGCTCTCCAAGTCTGCCAAAACCCGTGTATGGCCAGGCATAGTTTGGTGTCTTATGGTCAGAAGGCAAAGCTTCACAGTCAAATGTAACCATTTCTTATCCTGGTTATTTCCCTTATAATTAATCAGCCTGACTAGAAGGTTGATCTGGTCTCATCTGCTACATAGCTGGGAAGCAGAGAGCAAAACCAGAGCCTTTTTTATATGGAGGCTGCATTCCTTCAGCATGTCCCTCCTGAAGAGCAGTTTACCACAGGGTCTCTTGTTCATACACATAGGGCTCATGTCTCCCTCTGAGTGACATAACAACAGCACGATGTGAAAAAAAAGTGAAAAACTCTCAGGAACGTTCCTCTGCAAAGCACATGTGCTCATACAAATGCACACAACGAGGTCAGTTGCACACTGAGGCAAATGCAGGCATCTGCACACGCACAGACTCACGCCCTGTCACATTTGGCTCAATAGCCAGCGTGGTTAAATAATGTCAATAGCAGAAACTCTTACAGTGCTGACACTTCCTCTGGCTGTAAAATATTTACTGTTCCTTTAAAACTGTGAATAAAAAAAGGTCAGTCTGTATACTGAACAAGGAGTAAAAAAGAAAATTCCTTTTTTTATTAGAAAACACTTGAAACTTATCATGTGCAGCAGATGGGAGTAGAAAATGCAGCTTGAAGACAGTTATATAAATATATCCTTGATGTCTGTTTTGCTTTTCAATTTGCAGTGAAAAGTACAAAGGTAGAGTAGAGCGCCAGTCAGGGCTGCACTGTGTCTCTTGATATCCATTCCAGATGTTGGCTAGACTTCGTGGAGCCAGGCTTATGGCACTGAGGCTGGAGCTAGTTGTCTTTTCCTCCAGGTGTGATGCTTCATGCTGATCCCCCCACATGCTAGCCTGTCTTATCCAAACAGTCTAAGCTCTGTGACAGGCATCTACCACCTTTTTGACCAAAATTCACCTCCCTTCCCCCCCACCTCAACGTTTTCCACCCACCCCAACTTCTTTCAGCTTGATGGGCTCTGCAGACAAGCCCACTTGTCCCTGCCTATCATTCTGCCACTTCAAAAGCAAGCCCCCCTAAAAAAGTGAGCTCTGACGTGGTGCTCAAATAATGCTAGTCAGTTAGTAGCTGCTTTGAATATTCCTCTTTGTGTTTTGAGAGTGTCTGGAGGTACTATTTGACACCGAGTATGTCTGCCAAGCCTCTAATGGTAGTTCTCTGTTTGTGCATGCTTGTAAAGGATTTTACACTGTAATATTTTAACTCCCTGATTAAACATTGCTAAGCACAGAAGTATATCATAAATCTCGCAGGCGCCAACTCCATTTATCTGAATGTTAGTTACTGTCTACGGTGGGTAAACAAATTACAGCACAGTTTATTACAATATATGGGGCCACGACGTAGCTCTATTAATATCTTGTACCCCCTGGAAATATATTGCTGGCTCACAGTCTGAATTTTTTCTCCCAAACAATTAAAAACAAATTCTGAATGGAGGGTGGGAGGGTGTGTGTGAGAGGGAGGGGGAAGCATCAGGCACTTCCAAGAGGAAACTTGCCGGGAGTAACAATAATGGACTGCAATATCAAATTACTACTATCCTGGGTTTGAGGTCAGTACATATTGAGTTAGTTGTAAGATATTGAAGTAGAAAATTTTCTAGTTTGGAATGCATTAATGCTGCTTAAGCTGCCAGAAAGACATCTAGAAAACGTTTGAGTTGCAGAGGGCAGAAACAAAGAAGAATGTTAACAAGCAAGAGCATTGGAGTCTCCTTTCCCAGCTACATGCAGCACATTTGCAGAGATCATTCTCATTAACGCTGGCACGTTTGAGGTGCATAGAACCTCCACTTGTACACAGGAGGTGAGCACTGGAGAGGTTCAAATATTTCCAAATCCATTTACAGAAATAGTCACGTCTAATTTTTTATCAATTTTCTTACCCCACACAAATAATCCCAGTTATATGAATGTATAGCAATCAATGGGAGCTCTGTCTTCTCAAAGTGAAGCATAAATGACTGAATAAAGTAGGAATTCTATTGGGAGGCTTTTGGAGGGACAATTTTAATGTCTTTTAAAATGGTTTGTGATGTGTTTCAATATAGAAGTAGGAGTAAAGAAAGAAGCACTATAAGGTTAAAGAAAATTCATTGCAACTACTGAAAGTAATTTCAATACTAAAAAAACTAGACTCAAGATAAAAATAGTAAGTGTAAATCCCTGTTTACTTTTGATGTCATAAAAGCATGACTGCTACTTGTCCTGGAGCATGAAGTTGTGGCTAACAAGCTGACTATTAGTGGAGCTATCAAATTGGAGACTACTTGCAGTAGTCATGATGGTAAAATAAAATAAAGGGATGCTCCTCTCCTAATTCTGCACTGATGCCTGCAGGGGGGTTGCAATCTCTGATACAAGCTGACAACACTGACAGCATGTTCAGTGGGAGCGGGAACAGCTAGCTGCTATCTCCCTTTCAGGAAACCACAAAACACCAACATTTTACAGACTGGAAAAGAGTTCATTACTTGCAGGGGCAGGGCAGGATAATATTCTGATGTTCTTAGCTGGGCTCCAGTGGCCAATAACACAGACACCATCGTTCATAAAAGCTATTGAAGCTTGGTAAAAATAGAAATCCAAATATTTTTAAAGTTTTTGTATATTGTCAATACTGTAAATCATCATATAAAATTGTATAGCAACTGATGAAAATATGTCTGTAACTAATTAACATCACAGACTTTCACTTAAGGAGTTTGTCTTCACATCAAAAAAGAAGTAAGGCTAAATTAATTGCTAGCCTTTTCCTACTAAAACCAGTAGGAATCAGCATTTAGGCCAGGGCTGAATTCAGTTATGAGATTCTTGAAGAAATGCAAGTGTTATGTTTGTGTCAGTTTGTAAAGATCTTGTTTATATACATACTCATTTCTTGATTCAACAATGTGTTTGGCATTCTGGCCTGATCCACCAAAGCATTTAATCACATGTGCAGGCATGTAGGCGATTTCTTTCACATCAGTTAAAGTATTTACATGCTTAACCTTAAGCACATTGAAGGGCCAAGCCTGCAATGGAATTATTTTTTTTAAAGAAAGCCATGCAAGGAAAAGCAGTGCAGTTTGCAAAGGTACTGTCAGGGCATGTACCACCTCACCACAGCAAAAGGTGCCTGAAGGTGCTGAGCCCCACTTGTCCATGCTCTAACTGACTCCATGCAAGTAAGGAGCTCCAAGGATCTCTCACAATGTGTGTAGGACACAGCTCTTGATCACTGAGGTGGAAGGTTCAAACAAAATAAGTCCTGACTTTTAAAAGATTAGGAACATTTTAAGAATAAAATTTGATTCTGCAAATTTTTTGGGATCATTTTGATCCTGAAATATTTTGGGTAATCAAACCAAGACTTTGGAAAGTGTTCTGATCCTGGAAGGACTCACCCTGTACAATCCTGTGAAGTAGGGGAGTGTTTGTCAGAGGGATGCCAAATAAGCCAAAGTGTAATTTCCTGTGGTTGAACATTTGCACCTCAACTGGAACTGATTAAGAAGGTTGAATCTAATAACTGGAAAAAGAGGGGCAGGATGGGTCACAGGCTCACAGAAGTTTTTTGGAAAAGTCAGTTGCTGGTGAGGGGACCCTGTGGGGACCTCAGAAGATATTTTGGCAAAATCTGAGAGGTGGAAGAGTAGGATAGGAAAGATAGGAGGAGAAATGAACCTTTTAAAGCTGACAAGGGAGAACAACAGAACAGGACAGTTAAGTGCAGGAAAAGGCTTGAAGCAGGAGAATAAGAAGGTGGTGTGTATATAGGCTTCTCCCTGGAAGAATGAATGGACAAACCAGAAAGCAGGCTAGCTGTTGGCCTCCTCAAGAAGCTTCCCATTGCAGGCTATGAAGAGTCACTAAAGGGCTTACATCTTATGGGTCCTGTAGAGAGGAAGGAAAATGTCATGGTGAAGACTGAGGTGAGCAAGAAAAGATAATCAAGGTCTTCAGACTGTCTTAAAATAAGAGATTCAGAGGAGACAGAGGAACCAAGCAGAAAGAGCTGGTACTTGGGATACTGTGTTGATGTACATGCTGGAGCATATTAAGATGTAGACCAAGAACATGGCTTTGTGCTGAGACTGCAACAGCTGTCAGGTAAAGAAAATGAAAAGCTCCCAGTAAGGATGGCTTCATCTTATGCTATTTGATCAAGAAATTTTGGAGGAAATAAAGAAAGGGAATGACAAATGGCAGTCCGGCTAGACTGATCAGTTGTGACATGGATCATTTTTGTCCCATTTTCAAAGATGTGAGTCTTTTAAGACTCTGATCCATTTGGTGAACTTAAAGTTTGGGTGGTTTCTTGATTTCATATTTACAGACTCAATGGCAAGAGACAAATCTATCAAACACCCAAAAATGTTTGAATGACTTTGTGAACCACCAGTGATCACAGTATTGAATGGCATAATCATGGACTGGTGAGATTGATGAAGGTTATCAAAAGGGACTGTAGTGTTTATTGGTACTATAATATTAAGCTCTGTTCTGGCTATATATTGGATTTTCATGAATATTCACCAAGCATGTTAACTGGCAAAAATATTTTGATGCACATTGTGTAAATATAATTCCAAATGTCATTGTCAAATTAACAACTGTTTGTATTTGCAATGAAAACACTATTGCTTTAATTAAATCAGGGAACAAACCCCAGTAACATAGGATCTCGAGTTCAAACCTAATTTACATCACTTTTGAGTTTTCAGGTGCTATGAGATTTTCTAGCATCTCTCACAACAAAACTACATTGGAGGTAGTGTATATCTGACTCAAATCTATGTTGGTTTTTGCTTAGTCAGCAAAGGGATTTTGGATCAAGCTTTTGAACACATGCACAATTTGAAAGTTACATTCATTTATCTTTTCATTGCTACTTTCCCAGAGGTTTTCTGGAGCAATGCTGAGTTTTAAGATGGGAAGAGTCAAATGAAGTAATAGGCAAAAGTTACTTCAAGTGCAGTGGCCTGCATGGTAGAAAGCATGGAAATGCTCATGAGAGAAGGGAATGAAATGAGCCCACAGTCTGAACCACAGATGCAGTGACGAGTTAAAATCCTGAGCAGAAAATCAATCAAGCAGTGTTAACCACAAAGTTAGAACATCTGGCTTATGAAGTAACTTATCTACACGGCACTAGAAGCTGGAATGATGTAATAGACAAAATATCATATTGTTTTCCTAGCATTTATACTTTCCTTAACCACCTACATTTCACTGCTCTTTAAAGAAACTGCTGGATGGACCTTGAGTTTGATTTCTATGCTGTTCTCAAGGTCTGTTCTGGGAACTCCCTGTCACACAGATCTCTTCAAAACATTTGGTGACAAACATATTTGTGGGAAATCCCTCACAGCTCATTCAGCTCAGCACCAGCTTAAAAAAAAAGTTAAAGAATAATTTACATAGATTAATTAATGATTGGAAATGCTTCCTTTATTTGAGAACTCATTCAGTGTCTTTGTGACCAATTTTCTACAGATGAATTTCTTTCATGACTTTTGTTGTTGAAGCTCCATCTGTATTTTCCAGGGGCTGTGTTTGTATGTTTCGAGTCTTAAATCAACATCCTCTTATTTATTTTTTTTACTTTAGGATTTAAAATTCTATGCTCATGCTGAATGTTGAAAGATGACATGTTGACAGAACGATACAGATCTTCCATAGTTTCAGTAAGTTTGAGAGGAGAACCATGTCATTCTCCATGAAGATCCAGGGCACTCCAGGCACATTGAGAAAAACATAGCTCAGCCAGCACTGGTGGAGGAAGGCATAAAATGCTGTTCCACTGGTACTGTAGTGAGAGGTGTCCCCAGAGCCTGCAGCCAGACCAAGGGAGGGAAGCTGCCTGCACCTGCGATCCAGCTAGTCATGTTTTTACATGGCCATGAAATGCAGAAAGTTGTACCAGGTGGCTTTGCTGCTGCACTCAGGAAGTCCATAGACTGCTTGGGTCCCTAATGGATGCTTTAGAGAAGGTCAAAAAGGCCCCTCTCTCCATGTATTGCACCTTGGCATGATTCACAAGGGCAGTCAAAATTCAGGCCTGTGTGAAGATGGGCTGTTGTGAAAGGGAGAGCCTGTAACAGAAATACTCTTGTGACTTATAACAAGGGGAGCCAGTGTGCTAAGAAGGGAACACATAGCTGCAGGCTAGATGAATTAATTTTACTAGGACCGTGTGTGTCATAGCCTTGATAAAGCTCAGTTCTCTTTGTACATTCCAAGCTGCTGTGTTTGGGTAATATTACAAGATATCTAAATATTTTAGGCTTTCTTATGATTTAGCCTCAGTAAGATTTAGCCTCTTTTTCTGGCAGACTTCTTTGATATGTTCTTTATCTACTATTGTTTCAGAAAAGGAAGACTCCTAGAGCCCATTGCCTCCTCTCCTACTTCTCCATGCATATCTTTTCCCAGAACTCCACATTATGGTCAACATAAACCCACAGTTTCTTTTCTCAAAGACATGGAATAGCTGAGGTGAACAAATAGGTGATAAAGATTATGCCATTTTCCTTCAGCTATCATTAGAAGCACACATCTGTGGACAAAACACTTCCACATTCAGCCTTCTGCTTCAGTTTCCTTTTTACCTTGGATGGTTCTGTCCTTTGGTCAGAATTTTCTGGGTTGTCCATGATATTTCTGCAGTTTCAGTCTGAACCACTGAGTTTTTCTCGGTCCTATCTGCTCCCTCTTTCTTACTTCTGAAGTAATCTCAGAGGAAACAACTTCTTTAAATCCCTTGCTATACCTTAGGTATCTTCAGATAAGGTATATCAGATGATCTATTTCTTGGTAACTAATCTGTAGTTCAATTACTGTCTTTCCTGGGAATCAGACTTGAAATAACCATTTGCTCTGGATAGCTGCCATCTTTTATCCAAGTGTGCTCCATTTAAATGGGGGATCATCAAAGTTTAATGGCTCAGTATTTTTAGCCATGAACCAGGTGCAAGCAACTTTTCTGTCACCTACTGTGGGTTTTATGTCAATATGGAAGCAAAGGATCAGAAGGAGCGGAGTGTGCCACATTCCTGCTGGAACTTACATCCTGACAGATGTCCATAAGATTCCAGTGTCAAGAAGAAATCATAGTAGAGAAATTCCCCAAACTGTCTAAATCTAAAATGCTGTTTCACCATATGTCTTGTTATAATTAGTGGTAGTAGGATGCATGTATTCCAGATCTGAGTTGATAAAATATATTCATTTTGATAGGATGATTTTATAGAAATCTAAAATATTTTCTGCCTGAGTGTGGTGTGCAATGAGTGTGGAATGCAACTGTCCTTGCCAGCGATCTGAAGTCAGTCTCTTTGAGATGCAAGCACAGCCACAGGAAATGGTGCGTAACTTCACAAAACACAGTGATCTCCTGTGGCTACACTTTATTCCCATCCCTGTCAGCAGTCTACAGGTCTCTGTCTAGGTCCATGAGCCAGGAATTGGTCTGGGTCCCTTCTACTGTCAGAATGAGAGATCATGTCTGCTGCAGAACTGATTATCGCTTGCTTTACAGGAACATGCCTGTTCTTTATTTATCAGAGATATGAACATTACATATCAAACTATAATTATTTTTGGGTGGGATAGGAACAGTTACCAAATTAAATTATGAATTACCTAATCATTATATATGCCTTGCACTTGAATGCATGCAAAGTATAGATGCAAGCTGGATGGGCAGTCCAGACTCTGAAGGATTGGAATTCACACATTTTTCACATACAAGGTTTGAAAGAAATGAACTTCAGAAATTCTAGTTCAACAGGTCCAAATTCTGAAAAATATTTAATCTAGGATTGTAGTGAAAACATATTGACTGAAGAGACCAGCTAATTGTTATCACTGTCATTCTTATGTAAGAAGTGCCTTCGGCTGCTATGTGAAAGGAATTAGAACATAAATTCTTGACAACTTTAACACATGCTACCTGAATACCCATCTGCTTAGCTTAAGAACTAAAAAGGGGTTCATTAATGTAGTATTGAATAAATTAAACATGCTGCTCTATGTGTTGAAATGTGTTACAGTATTTAGCACTGCTTCCTTTTTTTCCCCTTTTTAAAAACTGTATCTTAAAAAGCCGGCTGTATTTTTCATATGAAAACCAAACAGCAAATTGGATCTGCATCTAACAAAAGAAATTCATGTTTTGAAGTTTCCAAGTGGTGGCTGACCACTCATACATACGGACTGACTAGAAATGTTGCTTAGAAACACCACGTTATCAAAGAGAACCCAACATCAGGTTGGAGTGCTTCCCAGACAGCCGGTTCGTGGCGATAATTTGCAATGGAAAATTCTAATATCTGTGCCAACAATTCTTTATTTTCTAGATCTTCTTATTTTTCCCTTTTGAGATTATTTGTCATTAGACTTTACAATTTTCTTCCAAACTCTGATTTGGAAGATAGCATAGAGGTATGTGAACTATGTTTATAGATTAGTAAGTTCTTCAGCAAGTATCAAGAAAATGCTGTTCAGCTGAGTAAAATATATGAAAAATCCATACTGAAGGAACTGCAGTGTAAATTAATATTTCTGACATGAGGACTGACTTAGCTAGATTTAAATATATTATTTCCCCAGTATACATTAATAGTAACTGCTTATTGTGGACTTCTAGTTCTAAACATAATAAAAGAATTAAAAAATTCTGTACCACTACAAAAATTATCCATCTAAACCTTTCAATCATCTCCTGGGTAGAACAAGAGGATGATTTTATATTTTCAAACAAAAGTTATTCAAGTAGGGCAACTAAAGAACTGCATTTGTCATGTCCTGTGCAAACAGGAAGATTTAACAGATTCCCCTCATATTCAAAAGCAATTTCGTATTGCCATAGCCTGTTGTCTGCTCCTCTGGTCCATTCCAGGCCCCACAGCATCTGTTACTCCAACCAGCTGGAGTTGGAAGGAAATGGGTCACACTGAGACATACAGAGAAAGGGATCTCCAGGAAAATTGGGTCCTAGCCTCTTTAAATTTTATACATATTTACAGCTTGAATAGAAATGTTTTTGTGTGTATGTATATATTTAATCCCAAATCTTATAGAAGACAATTTGACCCCTTCCCCTCAGAAGAACAGCTTCTAATCCATATCTGAGCCCCTGTGTTGACTCGGGAAGGAGTGCCATCTACTGAGGCTCCCTTGTGAGTTCGCATTTCATCTGCCAGGGTTTCTTTCAAGATCCTTGGGGGAAGTGCCCAACCATAGTACAGTAACTTCTGTTTTTCTTAAGAAGAAACATTTTTCTTAAGCATACACTGTAAATTTTTGGATTTCCCCAGAAGCCCTTCTTACTGCCAAACTCAAGTCTCTTTCATGTGTTTACCTACTTTCACTTTTTATTATTTTTTTTGTTATTCAGAGGGAAACACACGAAGTAGTGCCACATTAGTTTTAAAGCTGGTTCCCTGATCAAATCAGGTGGTGAGTCTTAGCAACATTTTTTCTTCTCTCCTATCTTAAAATAAGGGAGTTCTCTTGAAGCCACCACTGAATCATGTGCAGACAGACCTCCGCTCTCTTCTAGGCCTTCATTTGCATTTCAAATTTCTTCTGTGGAACAAAATAAAAGTTTAAGTTTTATAGGCAAACATGAACACAGAGAATGGCAGAATTGTGTACTTGGGGAGTTTAACAGACTGTAGGTCCCATGTACAATACATTGTGTTTTCAAGGCCGTAGAAGCCATGCATTTCCCCATTGCTACAAGACTTCTGTCAGTTTTAGTGTAATTAGTGCAAACTCAAATTTTCAGGTTACTTACAATATAAATGTCTCCTGCCAGAGATATCCTGCATGTGGGAAGGTGAAAATGAGTTGTGAAAACAAAGCATAGAAAACGTAGATGACAACAGAATGTTAGTGAGAGAGGTGACACAAAAAATATTAGGAAAATGCAGATCCACATTTAAGATTTCTGTATACCCTAGACTACTAAAATGAAGTGGGTGCAGTCTATACCCCAAATTAAGGTATTTTAATGTTTCCAAATGTAGCAAGAGGAGATGAGTTACCTGAAGGAGAAGAACCAAAAAGCCGTATGTCCACACAGGGCAGGAGCCCTCACATTTTCCATACAGTTCACATTTTGTCTCCAGTGTCTAAGTGCTAAGTCCCATGGCCACAGAAGAAAATGAAGTACTTTAGATTTTTTGTTGTTCCTATTGCCACATAGATCTTGTAGCCCACTGTGGATACCACAGCATGAGCAGTTACTGCCCTGGGACCACCTCCTGTCCTTGTGGAGCTCAGCTGTAGGGTGAAGAGCAACACTGGCACCGCTGTCTTGGCAGCCAGGTTGAATCTGCTCCTATAAACGTCACAGAAAGAGTTGGAAATTGCAGTAGATATGATGATACTTCTTTTCCCAAAGAAAATAAAACAACTGGAAGATATCTGAGTGGAGAAGATTTCATAGTATAGTACTATAAGCTCACACTCCCAACCACTGTGCAGATCAGGTTGAAGCTGCAGGATTTAGGACAGCTTCACAATTTCATGTAGTGCAGCAGCCAGTGTGGTGTGGGTCTGGGATTAGCAGGTGTGCCAATTAGTGTGGTGCTGACTCTGTTTTGCTTCTCCCAGATGAAGCATGGATCCTTTCATAGTGTTATGCTGCACTGAAGGAATTTAAAAAAAAAAAAAATTAAACCAAAACAAACTCCAGACATTTAAAATAATGCACAAATGCAGAGGGCATAATTGGGATCTATGTAAATGAAGATGCCAAACAAAGATAAAAGAGGCAAAAAGTTAAACTGATGACAGCCTTGCTCACAAGAAGCAGTGTGTGTGGCTCAGTCCTGAGCACAGGAATGCAGCAGCTGCGGATGCAGGAGCTACAGCCTTGCACTTCCCATGGCTCTGGCCCCATCCGCTGGCATTAAATAGCTGCCTGCTGCTGCTGCAGATTGACTTGTCTCTGATGAGGGCTAGGACTGCTGTCAAGAAGAAATAGGGCTTAGGCATTTCCATTTTTAAAAGGTTAATCCTAATTATTTTTTTTGCTTTTTAGCACACTGTGACAAGCACAAACTTTGGAGAAGCAAAGGAGCCCATTGTACATTGATCATCCATCATCATCATATTTTTAGAAAGCCTGATTTCCTCTAAGGTCACTCTACACTTATATACATACACCCATGGAAATAAATGTGTATATGCATATGTAGGGATATGTAGATACACACAGACATGTTTACATACCTGCATTTTTTGACCTTAGTTTGGTCAATGGAGGTTTTCCATTGTTTTCAGCAAGGGAGGTTAAGGACTTAGAACTATCTAATCTTTGAGTTCATCTATGTTAACCTTCCTTTTAAAAGTGAAATTCTGTGCATTCTATATATGCCCAAGTTTTGGCACATCTGAAGTATTTATGTCCATAAGGCCACATTCAAATTTAGACATGTATTGTGTAATATATCCCTGTACAGACAAAAAAAGTGCTGAAGCAATAGCTAAAGATATTTCAATACTTGGTGTGACATATTAAAAAAATGTATGTTTTTTGTTTTGGTGGGAAGTTCATTCCTGGTGATTTTTGCCAACCTGGAAACTTTGTTGTATGTACAACCCTACCATTTTTTTTACATTCATGGAATTGCAAATGCTTCTTTGCTCACAATCAGGCCAAATTTCTCTTAAACCATATGTTTTTTTTTTTTTCAATGAAATCAGAATCTTTTTCCTACAAGAGACTAATTTAAACAATAATGATACTTTTTCAACTAAGTGATTAAAAAATATCATCTTCATTTTAAAAGGTTAAGCATTGGTCAATCTCTTAATAGTTCAAAAACCTTCTTCTCAATACTTTCAATTCTGTTTCAAAAATTTCTGTTTCTCCCTTGAGCTTGCTCATGAATCACTGAAAGAACACATTATTCTAAGAATAATTAATTTCAAAACAATATGCAAACAATTTAAGATGTAGGATAGTTTATATAGATTAGCATCAGTATTTAAGTATTTGAAGTGCTTCTGTGAGAATTTTAATTTTATAACACCAGTGCTGGGATAGCAGGTGGTTCTTGCAGGGAATCACTAGGTGGTGCTATTGTACGTGTCTGCCAAGTTATTTT
This sequence comes from Eulacestoma nigropectus, assembly GCA_013397775.1. Classification (NCBI taxonomy): domain Eukaryota; kingdom Metazoa; phylum Chordata; class Aves; order Passeriformes; genus Eulacestoma; species Eulacestoma nigropectus. Next base: position 2,333,860 of record VZTE01001600.1, on the reverse strand, counting down.
TCTGTGTTTGAGCAAATGTTCAGTCTTGGGAAGAAATGCAAAACACACTATACCTCATTAGAGGGAATGACAGGGGTGAAAGAGCCGTTTGCTTTATGCTGCTCCAATATCCTAAAGTTTTGAGACGAAGTTGCTTTCAGCCAATCATGCTTTGCTTTATACAAGAAATTCTGAAAGTAGAGATGTACAGTACCTCTATTCAATTCAGCCGCTACTCATCCAGTGTTTGTGCATGTATGGAAGTAAAAATGTAAACCCTAATATTCCCAGGCTGTCCCTGATTTGTCACTTCTTATTTACTAGGAAGCTGACCTATAAAGCACTAAGAAATTATGGCTCAGAAAAGGGAAACATCAGTATCACAGAGACATCAGAGACACCGGTGGCCTTTCTTAAACTGGATGCTGTATTGTAAGCATACTCACTCCAAGTGAACATGGACAGACAATACACATTAAGAAGGCATATATGTCTTTTCTCTAAATGGATATCAAATTCAGCACCTAGGAGATGGCAGGCATATCCAGCTGCCTTTGTTTTTCCCAGAAGAGGTGTTGGGGAAAGAGCTGGAGACCTGGTTGCAGTTCAGACACTGGCTTGTGCAGTTGCAGGAACAACAGGTAGAAGAAGATTGCAAAAATGTCTCAGGGCTGAATGGTTGGACTGATTGAGAGTAGTGGTGCTTAGGAATATGGCAAGTGGAGGACTTGCCAGTGCTAGGTTTATGGTTGGACTTGATGAAATTAAAGGTTTTTTCCAACCTAAAGGATTCTATGATTCTATGAAAATCTGATCCTAGTTCAGTCTTCCTGAAACTGCATATTTGTTTGCTCTGCAATGCCCTTTTAAAATGTATAAAACATTTACATAAAAATGGATTATTTACTTTAATGCTTGGTTACCTGTTTGGCCCAAATGAACAAATTCGTATTGTGGACTTGTCGAAGACTATGTTGGACAAGTTTAGTTCCATATGATAGTATTATTGGTTGTAAGCCTATATGTGGGACATGGAAGAATTTTAACTTTGTGAGTACAAGGTCTGAAAAGCAAGAAAATATAATTTTTAAGGTATTTAAATAACATTAATTCACTTGTTTTTCATATATTAGTTAAGACAGTTGACTAGAAACCAATCACCTATCTCTTATAAAGTTTCATATTTTCAAACAGAAGTTTTGGATCTAGTGTTCAAAGATGCTCCAATTTCAGAATATTGTTGAAAATATGTTTACTGTCGAAATATGCTTCTTTATCAGGAAATTGTTTTTCCAAATTGATATGCTATAATGATATGACAGAAAACTTGAGAAGTGGGCCCACGAGAACACAACGTAACAAGTCTAAGTGCAAGGTGCTGCACCTGGTTCAGGGCAATCCTAGACATGGGTCCAGACTGGGAGAAGTTGCCCAGAGATGTGGCTGCCCCATCCCTGCAGGTGTTCAAGGCCAGGTTGGACAGGGCCCTGAGCAAGTTGGTCTAGTGAAAGGTGTCCCTGCCATGGAAGAGGGGCTGGAGTTAAAGATTTTTCCAACCCAAGCCTTTCCCTGGTTCTATGATTCTATGACCCTGTTTAATTACAGAGTACTTGCGTCTTCTATTTTAAAAAAATATTACTATTTATTTAAACAAGTCCTTAACTTTAAAAAAATTTATTTTGCTTCATCATCACTTTTATTTAGTGCATCAGAGAGGTTATGCACTTGCTTGAACCATGTTTGTTAAAGAGCATTCTCTAAACAACCTGATCTTATAAGTGGGCATGGACAAAGAGCCAAGGAGTTGCAGCAAAGATGGACAGCTTTTTGGCTCAAGAGGTGTGAGGTAATGCAATTTTACTCTGTGATTACACTTCTCCACAGAGTTCTTCTGTGACTAAGAAAGCATTGTTCAAACCTACAGTTTTACTCTTGTCAATTCTTATATAGGCCATTCTTGGCCTTTCTTATATATAGGGAGCTTAACATAGGATGCCATTCCAGGTTTACAGGAATGCTGACTGCTTACACAGACTTAGTTAGACACAACTAACTGTTGCTACATTTGAATACACAAAGATCTCTAAAACATTTATTATTATGAGACATCTGGTTCTATATGTCTTAAACTAGAATATTCAGCTGACAAACATTTCTAAATAGAAAATTTTAGTAACTCATTAATTCCTAAGTTGTATGTTATTATTATTATTGATTATTATTATTATTGTTTTTTTTTTTAAATACCCTGATGGTCTCAGGCAGATATATTCATTCATGTTTGAGAATAATTCAGTTACTCTGGCGACAAGCTGGCCATAATGCTCAGAAGGAAGTTAATAATCCTATACCCAGCACATGACTTCATGCCATCACATACTGAGTGAAGAAGGCAAGGAGAATAAGAACAAAGAGTCAAGGTCCCAGGCAAAAATAGAAGATGGTGCAGTTATACAATCTTGTACTGCCTCATGATGTATATTCCCAAAGGGAGGATGAATCAAGTTTTCATGAACAGTGCTAATTCTGCCATTTGCTATTTTTTGAGTTGTAGGTTGTGTCTTTTATATATATTTGAATGCATACATTAAGGAAATTTAATTCTGAGATTACATTATAGTGTATGTGTGTGTTCAGCCAGATGTGTGTCCGTCTATATTACATAATGCAATGTAGATTCAGAATTACATGGAAAATCAAAACAAAAAACATGCCAAGAACAGTACTGGTTTAATTATTTTAGCTAAAATCTAATTTCCTAACAAATGATTTCTGATTAAAAAATGTTTCTAAGTCAAAAAAGCGTCAGTCTCTGTATTTAAAAAAAAAAAAAAAAATTGTTGTGCTAAGGAAGGAAGAGCCTTTCTTTGGACTGAGGAGGAAAAAAATCTCAGCTGTTAGAGATCCTGAGATTTCCAGCTTATTGAAGCAAAGGAAAAAGGTTTCAGACATGACTCCCCTCCCAATACACCTTATTAATTTTTTTTCCAGATGCTTGTAATGGAGAGGAAAAATGAAGAGAGGAAAGATGTAGTTATCTAGCTCAGAGAAATGTGGCTAGCTGGTTCCAGATTTTCCTCATTTCTGCCCTTTCACTCTGATAACCCTTGCACATTGATTTGTATTTCACATAGACACTGCAGACCTGTAATAATGATATGTACATTGTGCAGCTGACTGATTTTTTTTTTTGTGTGCGATGCCTTGCTTCTCCTGCACAAAGTGAACTCTGTTCAAACAAATGTGTATCTTAAAGTTTTCAAGCCGCACTATGAGTGGTAATGATTTGGACAGAGACCAGCAACTTGAATGAATGCTTAAAATTTCTTGTCTGTCATTGCTATTGTTATTTGAGACTACATTTCCAGAGGTTGGCATTTATTATTCAAAATATGAAGGACTACATTGTGTTATCAGGAGTAACTTTAATCTGTTATTGGGGCAGGCTTAGGAGGCAGTACTGTTTAGAGAGACAGTTGTGAGGTGTTGCGTCTGTGCTCCTTCTAGTAGCAGTAATTGATTGCTGGCCTTTATATACATGGGTAACTGTACACATATGCTTAGTTATTCTGGCATGCAAGTGAAAAATGGATCCACTGCTTTTCTGTATGCTCCACAAAGGGAATATGGAGCGCAGTCATGTTACAAAACACTCTGCATCTGGAGTTAAGGCAATAGTTACTCACAAAGGGGTGCAAGTCACACAATAGGCTACTTTCAGTAATTACTCTTGAGTTATTTAGCCCCCAAGTGCATATAAAATGAATTAAAAGAAATAAATTTGAATTGAAGGTATTATATGCCTCTCCTCTTAATTTCTGTGGAAACCTTTAAAAAATCCCAGCACCCTGCTGTTTTGGAGAAACAAACCTAATAGCACCAAGCTAATATACATGAACCAGAAAGAGAGATTGGCTGGTTTCAGTTAAGTCACAGGCTGAAAGCTCTGCAAAAAAGTGGATTAAAATAGACCGCAAAAGAACATAACTGAGAAACATGGAAGATTCCAAAATGCTTTCTTGTTGTGGCTTTAATAGGTAGGACTGTTCTCTATTTTTTTAGGAAGTCTTGATTTTTATTTTTTTCTAAAAAGTATAAAATCTGAAGAGCTATGTCTAGAATTTTTTGTCTACTGCCTTGCTTCTTACATCACATAATCTGTCTTGAGCCTATGCTTTTCATTTAGATTATGAACCTTTTAAAACAAGGATCTTGATTTTTAATCACTAGTAAAAATTTCAGAGCCCTGTAAATAATACACATTTAGAAAAAGATTTTTTGTAAACAGTATTTGCTTACTGGAGTAAGTGTCATACTGACATAACAATAGACTTCTGAATGAGTGATTATAAAATAACAGCTAGAGTTTCATCCTACGGTTCATGTTATGTCTGAAACATATCTAACACCATCATTGCAAAGGCAACACATGAAAGTGCAGCCTGACTGGTGAGAGTGAACAGGCACAATCCCAGCAGTGTGGCTTTGCTGTGTGTCTGTGTATGTGCGCACCTCCGTGTGCAAGCCTGCTCCCCATGATACTTTAGCCATCACACCTGAGACTTACTGAATCAAAACAGATTCCTTAGGGACTGGGAATCGAGTTAGTTTTTTTTCCTTCCCATAATTTACTGCCAGTGGGGAAGATGCAGAAGTGCATATGCCAGTAGGTACAGCTCTTTTCTAGGATCCCACAAAATGGTCTCAAGGATGGTTACAGAAAGGAGGCCTTGTCCTTTCCCATAGGTTGTGTCTTTACACTGAAACAAACTTTGTCTTGTCCCATGTGTATTTCTGGTTATGTCTCTGTGCTTCTTCTGTGTAGTCTGTTCTTGTCAGAAACCCATTTTTACTTCTGAGATGTGTATTTTTATTTTAAAAGCGATTTTTTTCCATGAAGTTATATTAAGTCACCAGAAATGGATGAAACCTGTAATTTTTGATAAATGCTTTTTCAGGTGAATACCTCATGTTATCATTTTCTCCTTTGCCCTTTCTCTGCATTTCTTCTGTCTTTTTCTATTCTTGAATTATACTTGTCCTGCACTGTCAAACACAAGATTACACAGATTTTCTAGGGATGCATTTTAGCTTTACTCAACTGTGCAGTGAGCACTGTATTTTTATAAATGCAATATAAAATTGCATTACAATAAAAATTCTATGGCATTTGTTCTCACTAGGGCCATAATTTGGTACGAATATGAACTTTTTTGAATGGTTATGTATGGTGGAGTGAGAACTCAGGCTGTCTCTTGCATGCTGCCATTTGCTGCGGTCCTGATGTCAGAAATGCTGGCTTGCTCTCTGGCCAGCTGCCGTGGGAGGCGAGGGTCCTTTTCTCTCTTGCATTTTTAATTTCTCTTGCAGAGATTCTTACCTGAAGGAAAATTCTTAGGCTGCTATGTGGTTAGCCAATTTGTGAAGAGGAGTAAGAAAACTCCTTTTGTTTCTTCCATGCCTGTTAAAGATTTTTCTGAGGAATGCTGGAAGCAACTGTGTTACTCTGGACTTCTGTAAATGGTACTTAACAGTACTCCTGTGAAGTACTCCATTCTCTTCCTCTTTCTATGTAAGTGGTATGTTGTGGTACGTAAATGATTATATTTTTGGATAGCAGTTATGTGCCCACATTTAGTTCTCCAAAAAGACCATCCAATAAAAAAGTTTATAAAAATTATCACTGTATTTTATCTAGTTAGGTGTATCTTGCAGGACAATCATTAGATATACAGCGCATGTAAGTCGATCATCTTTAGCCTGTGCTGGTTTTGGAGAAGGTCAGCATGAGCTTTTCTGATCTGTATTCCCTTGGAACCCTGGAGATCAGCGTTCAGAGACACCTGTGCCGGTCTGCATGGAGTTGGATGAGGTCCAGGTCTGGAAAGCCTTACATATTTAGATTTAATACTACCTTTTCCACAGCTGATAGCAGAAGTGATTTAGATAAATAGAAGGGTCTGACACCTGTGGAGCTGGGGAGCCCCGTGAGGCACTGAAATAGCAGGTTTTCTAAGTGAAGCTCCAGAACTGAGAAGTGGGAAATGCTGCTTTCCATGATGTAATGCATAACAACTGCAAGTCATTATCCATTTACAATGTTTCTCTGTACAGTATTGTGATTTCACAGTATATGCTAGAAAGCTAGGGTTAGGAAAAAAATAACATTGAAATAACTTTGATTTGATCAGGACAAATCTAAAGGCAAATCTTATGATTATAAAAAAGGAGTTTCAAAGCTAATAGTTAATAATTTTATTTGAATTAGCATCCCCTATGATTTTGTGCAGAGGTGTTTATATATATTAAATATGATTGATGGCTGGTGTTCAACAGATTATAAGAGGAGAATGGACTAGTTTCTGTGAGCTCTTTTAAATAGAAATACAAAATTTAGCACAGAGAATGGATGGATTTCTACACTGTGGGCATAGTGCTTTTGATTCCTGCGTATTGAGACAGAGAACTTCATGCTGTTGGTAAGATCCTTCGCCTTAAAACTTCCATGGCAAGTCTCTCTCATTTTTCAAACAGAAAAAATGGCCGATTCCAGGTCTGGCCTGTGACCAAGGACATCTTTGTTTCCCAGAACAAACTGACCAAACAATCCCCTATGAATAATTATACATGAAGCCTCTGTTTCCTAGTGAATTACCAGTTTCAGCATACAAAACCAGTTACCAGAACTCAGTTATCCATGCTGTCAACTTGTTAGGCTGATCACAGGCATGGATTTTGCCTGAGCAAACTGGCATTCTCCCAGATAATTTTCAGATAGGAATGCAGAGTTGACTTTACCCAGAAAGCATTTTAGATGCAACCACCTTGCGTTGGAGGGTAAGAGAGCCAAATATGGACACAGACCATTCCAAGTTTGTCATCCTCAGTGCTCAAAGGTCCCAGGCATGTTTGATTTTGCAGAGATGCTAGTTGAGCTAACGAGAAGAACTTGTCTCCTGTGTTGAAGCTGAACTTGGATGTCTTAATGCAGCTTGATACGCCTGACTTAAGCTATGGCTTTAACTTCAAAGAAAAGCATGACTAACAGCTTCACTGCACATAGATTGGGAACTAGAGATGTCTGAAGCAACATCAACCCTAAATGTTAAATCTACCTTACTTGGTATCCCAAATTGTGAGGCTGTATAGTGGTGTTTACACTAGACTAAACTCAGAAGTCCTTTTTTTT
>VZTE01001600.1:2156089-2326606 GCA_013397775.1 Eulacestoma nigropectus | reverse complement strand
GGTTGGGGTGGGTAATTCCAGCCTTTTTTTTTCACCTGGTATCATCTTAGAAATGTCCATATTCATGTTTTTAACCATTCCTCATGTCTCTTGTCAAAAGACTGTTTCTGGTCAAGGAGTTACTGGCACACACACTGGTTCGATAGGAAGGCATCATTTCCTTTCTAGAGTGCAATTGCAAGAGATTTTTATGCCTCTTACATGAAGTACACATATACATATACAAGAAGTCATGGTAGTATTCCTCCTGCTGTGATTTTTTTTTTTAATCAACTGTACCCTATAACTTATCACAAGTAAAAGCTTAATGAGTCTGGCATAATCACTCTGATCATTTTGAAGAACAATATTTGGTTCTCGTTTGTGAGATGCTGTCAGGATATCCTCGAATAAAAATCCACCAACAGAAACATGCAAAATTTGGGCAGAGGTAAAAAAGGCAATGGAGCTGGAGTCAGATCTGAATGTTTTGTTTGTTCTACCCCATATAATGTGCAAATTAAAACCTAAAGTCCAAATGCCTCTATACTTTGTCAGAGTATGAAGTGGGTCCTGAACTCTGCTGTTTAGACCTATGTCTAGTTAAGGACACAGTTTATTTAGGAAATGTGGTGTATGAAATCACTCTTGGTATATGAAACAAAAATCAGAGGAAAATTACATTATTTTAAATACAAAATGAGCAAGAAATAAATTGTTCCTGACCTTTTTCTGTTAAGGAGCACAAACTTGATTAATTCTTGGCCTGGATGTTCCCTTACCTCCAGCAATTACATGCCACTATTACAGTGATTATTTTATAAAAGCTAATAAACACTATCTGGAGTTAATATTTGCTCCCAAGGAAAGTTTGCCAAGAGCTTAGAAGAAGTTTACAGAAGATTTTGCCCATTAGGTTTGTGTACAACATTTGAAATGCCAAAATCCTTTTAGCATCATTAATCACAAAAATGCAATGTAAAAACAGTTGTACCTAATAAAGCTGTAATCTGATACAAAAATAGGCAAACCCTCAGGAATTTAACACAATTGGCCAAACATTGTCCATTCCAAATGAGTTCCAGTAGTACCACTATTGATTCGGCTTTGAATAGCCTTCTGCTGTTTTAAAACAAATATATATAGATAAAATAGGATTTCATTTTCTGCAGTACAAATGCATCTGTTATTAATAATTTCTTTCACATAGGATTTTGGCTAATGCTGTGCAGGAAAGTTGTTTTGACCAGCTTGCCACAACTTCTTTCTTGTTCGCTAAGCTTACAGCTTCCTCTGTCCTGATGAACCCACTGGGGTTCTCTCTGTCCCTGACTCACAAGTTGCTCATGTGTGGGGTTCACCAGGGGCTGAGTCTGTCTGGCCACGAGGAAAAGGAACTGTCTCTCCCAGTTTCTGACTATGGTATAGGGCAGGTGTTGTGAGGGACTAACTGTTGTCATGCTGTGGTAGTGCCAGAACAGGGAGCTGAGGCGGTGGAGCGAAGGAGCAGGGTTGTATAGGAAAAGATGTATTGACTTCCTGCAGTTTGATCTGTGGCTCCCAAAAACCTGGAGCTCCACATGTCGGAGGGAAAGTGACATTTTAGACAAGGCATCACTCCCTTGCCTCACACTGTACTCACCTATTCTATGGTCATCTCAGCTTAACTGAATATTTATTGCCTGCAGTGATCATTTATTATTGTGTATCCTATTTTTCACTTTTACGTGGACTTGCCTATGAAACTAAGCACAATTAGCCGGGCAATGGGTTAAGCTCTCCAGAAAAAAAGTTGAAGAGACATTTACAAAAAGTAAATAAAACATCGGTTTCTGTTGTAGAATACATACATAATAAGACATGTTCTTATTTGTTTAATCCCCCTCATCTTAAGCTATGTCTCAACAGACCACTGTTCACCTTGTGATCTGAATGCCAGACTTTTGCAGGGTCTAGGTTTAAAGGTAGTACAGAAGACTGATGGCCTTCCCTTTTGAGTTCATCCGTCCCTTTCAAGATGACTGTGTGCTCTTTTCTTCCTCCTTCTCTCTTGCTTTTAAAATTAAATTTCCTTAGATAGAGAACAATGCATTTTGATCACTCGCCTTTTTTTTTTTCTTAGCCAATGGCAACATAATTTTGAGAGCTCATAAGCCAAATTTGATTTTAAGAGTTATTTTGACTTGACTGACTTTCGTTCTCAGAGAGTCAGAAACTCTCCTTATTCACCTTCTCCAAGTCTTCAGCTGAAGCCTTAACTAGCTCATTTTTTTCTGGTGAGGATAGTTGAAAAACTATCTTCATGAAATTCCATGAATTAGATATTATAAAAATTATTATTTTTGCAATACTGATGTTATTCCCACAGTTCAGATATTGGAGACCACACGCATCACATTAATAATGTGAATGACAGACTGTTAGCAACATGCATTGTAAAAGCTAATTCCTTCCATGCCTTTTTTTCTGTCATAAGGATTTTCTATCATTTTAAAAGACATGGGAAGACTAGATCCCTTTCCTTTTGAGACTGACAAGAACTTGGGAGCTCCATTGCCAGGTTCTTGCAAGAGAAACTAAGTGAAAACCTCTTGTTTGGCTGAGAAGACTCATAAAGGCAGCTACAATTCTCATCCTTACTCTTTTCTTTTACAGTCACAGTAGAAGATACCCATTCTGGGGAGCTTTATGGCTCTCCTCTCCAGATAAACATGAGAAACTTGATGCATGGGAAAATGGGACTCGATGATAGCTTGACACTTTCACACCTTGAGACTCAAACTCGGATCTGTCAGAGGCGCATGCTATGAATATGCTGATGAAGCATAACCCACACAGAACACATCACAACCCTACTTAAGAGGCTTTATATTTGTCTACTACAAGTTATTCTTTCATCCAACCTGCACTGAATTGCATCAAAGAGTTCTATGATAAGGTTCTCACCACATCATAAGGACAACATGGAGCAGATGATTTGACACGTGAGAATATGACAGCACCTAAAACCTCCTGCCATGTTGCTGGCCCTGAGACAGCACTTACAGTACTGACACTTGCATCTCCCACAGACTCTACCAGCATTTCAGGCTTAATAGTGACAGGTCTTCATTTGCAGCTTTAAGGTTATCACGAAATCTTTAGCCCACCTGACGCACACACAGTTAGCTGCGTATTCAGATAGAAAGGCTATCCAGTAGTCCAACAGTAACTGATACTTGCCAGCAGTTATTTAAATTCAGCTGTCAGACACAATCAAAAGGAATTGATAGAAAGCTGCTTTATTATAATTCCCCCATTTCTAGCATTTAACATTCTTATGTGGAGTTGGATTTTGGTCTGGAACAGTGCAGTAATGTGAATTGATAGCAAGCTGGGAATGAGCCAGAAAGTGAGTGCTTAACCCAGAACCAGCACCTCTGGGAGCAAAGACTTCTAGAATCAGATGTTTTGCATTTGCATTGCTTCCAACTTCATATTGGAGGAGGGAGAGAGATGATGGAAACCATCAATAAGATCAATTTTAATTTCATCTTTAACATTTCTCTTTCCACACTTTATCCAGTTGGGAATTTCAACCAAAATCTAGGACTGTGTTCTTAGTCTCACAAGTTGCAGACTAAAAAGTTAATGAAATGTAGCTCTAATTTAAGAAACATCAGTTCATTTGGTATCTGTTTGACAGGGAAATGGTGCTAGGAAGCTACAACTGGAACAAACCTGAAACAGACAGCAATGATGCTTTCAGTTTTCTGTGTGTGTGACTTGAGATTTTAGGGCTGCCAAATTTCACGCCTTCCTACATCTTAACAGTCACAGATTGAGCCAGGCTTCAGGGATTGATCATGCTGATCATCAGGAGATTGCCTGGTTCTTGCCCAGTTTTATGTGAGATATGGTTTCTATCATATTTTTAATAGCAGCAATCCCTTGGGACACTATTTTCTCTGAGATTTTGCTGTCCACATTGTAGGCAAGAAACATCTTGTAACCTTGCTTACACATATTTCTTTCCCCCTCTGTAATTTAAACCAGAAATCCTTTGATAATGAAAAAACAAGCTTGCTTTTAGTGCATGAAAACATAATAGAGAAAACAGTATTCTTGTTTACATAATACTTTTCTCTACTTGAGTCCCTTGCTCTGTGCAGTTCTGTAGATGAAAAAATATTGTACTGTTTGTTATTTATATTGTTGTGGCACCTAAGAGTGACAGTTCTTGACTCCATTATGCTTCACTGCACGGAGAGGATGGTAAGATGTCTTTCTCTCAGAGCTTGATTGAGAAGCCTGGAGAAATGAGAATAACATGCTGATTGGAGAAAGAAGAGAATGTCACAATTTACTCAGTGCTTAACTACTGTTTAGATTTTGGTTTCAAGGAATTTAATGAAGTAATTTTTGGATGTTTACTGGGAGACCCTTTCAAGTTAAAGAGAAGTACAAATCAGGCATCAGAACACTTTCATAATTCCATCATTAAGATTAAGATTGTTTGTCTAACATGGTTACAAAAACTACTTAATGCTTTCTGAAATCCATGGTGTAGCAATGAAGAAACCTGTTTAGAGGTGGTGCAGTTGAAGGTAAGAGAATATTTACACTGCTCACTTGTAGCTCTGTGCCTCACTCTGTGTAGTCAATAGACAGAGAGGTGCTCCGGAGAGGTAAAACACTCATGCTGAATGCGTAAAATCAACTTGAAGTAGAAAGCATGAATAACCCTTGTAAGAACTCATACTAAAGGATATTGATAAATACTGAAATTTTCCACACATTTCTCTTTCAAATCCCTCTAGTAATATCTCACTAGAATATTTATAATATGTTCAGGGATTTAAAGATAAAGCCATTTCTAAACCAAGTTAGACTATTTAGTTTACCTGGAATATATATATTAAAGTGATTCTACATGATTTAGCAAGGATCTTAGCAAGTATGTAATTGTACTCATCACTTCTCTTCATAGCTAGTTTTTAGGTTGTATCTAGGGGCCTGCTTTCTGCTGTCTTCTTTCAGACATCTATTTTGGCTGATTTAAACGTGGGGATGGAAAAAAAAACCCACTATAGAAATTCCTACAAACAAAACCCTTTTTTGAAAAATGAGGTGTCATGTATAGTTTAATTTAATCTTTGTGTGGTTTTCTTTGGCATATTGCTCACAGTTGGGATTCATATGGTGTATCACAGCAGTTCAGTTTACAAACCCACTTGTTGCTTTACAAATGGTTATAAAAATTCCAAGAAAATGCTGCAAAAGAGCAAGTTTGCAATCTTGAGAGAAGTAAGTGACAAATATGTTCTTCGGAAGAGATAAAGTTGGATTTCTGGAGCACATACACTGTGAAAAGACCTTAGACAGTAATTTCAGTAAATAATTGATTGTCTTTTTTCCTTCTGCCAATACTTTCTCATTTCACTTCTCTGTCTTTTGGTGTCCATCAGCAGAAATATCAGGTCACAGTTCATGCATAAGGAAGATGTCACATACCTGAAATTCATATGTATGCTGTCAGCTCCTTTTTCCACCAAGAGCTTGATAATCATATTGCATTGGAGACATAAGGGCTTGTTTTCATGAGGGATTTCAAGCCATACCCCCTGAAATGTATGGCCTTTTGTATATGAAAAAGGCAGTTTACCCAGTTGTGTAGCAAAGACCATATTTTCTTACATTTAGGAACAAAGACATGTCAGGCTTTATTGAGCACATCACTAACTATATAACTAGCATTAAACACTCTATTTGCAACTGTTGCTGTGTATTTTGTGTGTGATTATCACCCCTAGATCTGCATCCTATAAAAAGATATTTCTGTTTGCTTAATTATAAAGCTCTTTATGAACAGGCTCATCTGTAAATAGCTTGGTGCAGCTGAAATAGAAATATAATTATAATGAAGGCAGATGTTTCTGAGATACTTCTCATGAAACTTGTTCTGAATATACAAAGGAGGAAGGCTTTTCTAGCTGGTGGAGTGTTGGCCAAATGTAGCCTAATCATCCAAATGTGAGGGGGGGGTTCACTTTGAGGGAAAAATCTGAATAATAATAATGACAACAGTAACACCAACACTACTAACAACAATACGAATCATATTTCCAAACCCATATGCAACTGCCTTGTCCCTCGGTAAACATCTTTCTTCCTGAATCCTGAAGGGGCAAAGAAATAACTTAAGTAATTTATCTCTGTGGACTAGTTGCCAGAAAATGCTGGACTTTTCTTCTACTTTTTTTTTTTTTTTAGACTGATGAAACTCTTATGGAGGCACAACGTTTAGGGTCATTTGTATACAAATACAGCACTTCTGTCTGCCTCATTGTCTCTGAATGTGCTTTTAAACTGTTTAAATCCTGCCAGTGAAATACTGAGACAATTTTTAAAAATTAATATTCTTACAACCAAGGACTTAGGAAACTACTGAATCCTATTTCCCATGGAAATTCTATTTCCAAATCTTTAGAAAATCTCACCTTTCAGTCAAACCACAGGCTTCCTTCCTCCTCCATCCCTTCCTTCACTAATAGTAAATGCTTGTGCTACGGCAGCTGGCTGAGAGGTGTTGATCCAAGTCTGAAAGTCCTCACTTCAGTGGAGCTGCCATCCTGATCAGCTCCCATTTGTCCCATCTTTAGTAACTCACCAGCAGAGCCGGTTGCTGTCCCAATCATCTTAGCATAAGGGTGCCCAGGCAGCTACAGCCATCTGGCAGGCTTGTGAGTTGGAAACAGCCAGTTTAGTCCAGGATGAACTGCTACAAACTAAGTTATGCTGTGGAATAGCACGCTCCAGACCAGGACAGTCTTGTTTTACTCATAGCATGTACACAGGGGAGTGACTGGTTAGCACTGCCAGTCTGCCCATCTTCCTCTTCCTTATCTCAGACTGCATGACTGAACAATGAAGTATGGAACTGGGCTGCCTTAAAATAGGAGAGGAGAGTGTGAAGCAGAAAACACTGTTAAGGATGATCTGAACTGAGCCAGTAGCACTCCTGCTATCTCTATTGTGGATATTTTTCAAACATAAACACAGGCCTCTGACTAAAATTTACAGAAGCGGAATATGAGCATTTGTACCACGAGACATCAGGGATTTGATTTAAAAGGAACACGGTGATTTTAAAGGGTTGGGTATCAAGTTTTGAATGTAACTTTGGGTAGCCTGTAGTAATTTGTTTTACTCCCCCACTTGGGTGGCAAACTTAAGGTAGCCTCACCTGGATGAACAGAATTGGAGAATATATATTTCTTTGCAGGCAATATGTCCTTAAGCATAATGGAGCAGAATCCAGTTCAGAGCAACTCCTCTTGAGATGTAATACCTGTACTTCCTGCTCTCATTTGTGAACAACTTTGATGTGTCAATATCAACTACACTTAGCATGCCAGGAGCTGGCTGGTGTGGTTCTCTTTGAATGGTCCATTGGCAGTGCTCTGGGTTTTGGGAGACGCTTTCATTAATAGTATATACCAAGCATATTTCAGTTTAAGAACGCATCGCAGTTCTCATTTCACTAGTTGGATCCCAGGTCACTCCTCTGCAAAACACACTCTGGGGAGAGACTTTCTCGTCTGGTTGGATAATTTTGCTCTCTATTTCTGATATTCTTAATGAAGCAACAACAAAATATCAGGTCTTTCAGTGTAAGGGCATGACTTCCTTTAACAAAAACAAAGATTATGTACGTGCTGAGGATGAGAACGAAGCTCTCAGACTGTACATACTTGTGCCTGAGGCCAGGCCTTGGGGCCTAACAAATCAGCCTGGCTTTCTGGTCTCTTCTGACCCCAAGGGACTCAGTGTAACTTGTCTACACATATGGGATAGAAAAAGACACAAATGAAAGGTGTTGCACTTATCTAGAAAGGAAGTATTCAGCAGTAACTCAAATGTAGGAACTGACAATAAAATTGATGGAGTACCTGATGCTACAAAACACATTCTATTAATGAAATGAACAATTATTTTCAATTTTATGCAGAACAAATGCATTAAGAAAGCTGATGACAAATATTTGTGCATCAGAAATCATAAATGCTGTGATAGGAAGAAAATTACCCAATTGTTTCTTTTATGAATGGGAAACTGAGGCATAGAGATATAATTTACTAGAGATCTCTCTTTCTCTCTCTTATACACACAAAGGAGAATGGGTGGCTTTTTGACTCCTGTGCAAATATCAATTTTTCTGCATTTGCTCCAAATTTGTGAACTGCACTTGTCCTCAGATTCCCATATGTGTAAAAACGCCATCCACAGGACTGCTGCTAATAGAAAGTGTCAAGTCTGAGGCAGACATTTAACCTACCAGCTGTGAAGAGCACCTATAGCATCTCTTTGCATCTCCACCCTCACCTTTTGCCTACTCTTCATTGTCTTTTTCAGACTCTTTCTTCTGAGAATATCTACTGGAAATTGTGTCCTTATACAATGAAGATGTTAAAAAGCTACTCTGGCTACTAACGAAATGAAAACAGTTAATGACTAGCCCTTGTCCTTATTTGGGAATAAGGTAGAAAGCATTCCATTTGAATTCTGCATAGAGGAAAAGTATCTGAAAGTCTCATTCCCTGAAAAAGAAATGTTTCCTGTTTTCCACATTTCTCTATAGTTGCCTCTCTAAACTGACACTGAGGCATTGCTGTCTTTATTAGCTTGTTCACTCTGCTATATCATTAATATAATTTGCTTTAGAATAGCTTGTTAGTGAAAAAAATGCAAACACAAAATACCTTGCTAAAGTTATTTTGTACTTTGCTACAAATTCAGAATTATAAGGCAACAAATTAATTTGTCAATTTTGAATAAAACCTAAGTGTGTCTGACTTAAAACATTTTGCTCTCATTTTTGTTTTCTAGTTTCCTGTTCTGCTTTTATGGCTTTGTCATATTGATGACTGTAGAGAAATGGAAGAATTTCAGAAATGTCTGTCATGAGATTAACAGCCCAGTTTTGCAAATGTGTGAGATGAGGAGATACGATTATTCTTAGAGATTCTGAGACAAGCTTGTTCTTAATTCTTCCGAGGATTTACAGAGGGGCATGGAGGCATGGGTTTTGGACTACATTGTCTCATTTAAAAGAAGACATAAATGGTCTTTTACCACTTATAGGGAGTGCTGTGTAGCATCATTAGCAAATCTGTGATTTTAAAAATGAAAAAAGCAAGAATTCTTCAAAATGTTGAAAGGTAATGTTGCTGTATTTCCCCTGTATCACAAAAAATTAGTTTTTCAGATCTGTAAGTTCCTCATGTCTAAAACTATTTAAAGTGATGATTATTTCAGGCATCAGTTTCTCAGCTGACTCCACGTATCCAAATCTATGATCTCTATAAAGTCTAGAGCATGGCACAGATATGATTTCAAGCCTATGGACTGATTCATTATTCCTTTGTCTAAACTCATGTTCCTGATACCTGTAGCTACTATTATGGCTCATACATTGCAGTGAATCATCACATCCCCAGCTGGGAATACCATAGCTGGTACTAGTGTTTACTTAACCAACAAATAGTTAAGGATCATGAGATGGATGTGGAATAAGAGGAAACATGGTAAGACAGCTAACAGAAATATCAAAGCACTTCTAAAAGTGTACATGGGACAACAAGAAAATTGTGGGTAGAGGTAGAACAGCCCCAGTACTGAAAAACTGAAGACATTATCATGTTGGCTGCTATTTACCTTGGGTATGGCTGACTTAAACAGATATTGAAGCACAGATCCTTTCCCCATATACTCAATATAGATTATTTGAGTTAGAGAAGTGGTGATCTGAGTTACACATTTTGTCTTGTTTTGTTTTTTCCCCTCTCCTTCTAAATAAATAATTGAATCTTTTAGAAAAAAATAACAATTGGTATATAGAGAAATCTTCAGCAATTTTGGAGAAAATTATTCAAGTGAAATAATTTCAAACTGTGACTCGTGATCTTTTTAATGTATATTCAAGAGATATCAAAATTGTGTAAACAAAAAGCTTATTCCCCTAATGTATTTAATAGTCTTGTTTGAAAAATCAGTGATCTTTTTCTTGACTTGTAACAATTTGTATACAAAAAAAATCCTGTATGCCAATGTTAAGTGCTGAGGACCTCTGAATTCTCTTTATGCCGGTGTTCCTTCACATCAGTTTTACAATGTGAAGTTGAAACTTAAGAAGGTTTTTTTGAACATGCTGCTAAAATGGGATAAAGATGTCTGAGGCCTATGTTTGGTGGTCAGCTCTTAAGTAAAGTAAAGGGAGCTCTAGTTGTCTGTGCAGTTTCTTTTTCACTTGCCATATGTAAAAGTACGTTCTAAGGATATTGATAGCATTATACTATGCTCGTTATTAAATTTCATTTATTTATGTGTGTAATCTATATAATCCTCTAATAACAACATTGTATATTGGCTATATAATATAAAATTAATATAATATTGATATTGTGTTATTCAAAATAGTATGCATTATATCATGTAATTATATAATCCAGATGCTGATAAATCTACATGAAGTCAGTTTTTTACCACTGTAAATCTACTGCAGCAGGAAATTTTTTCTGAAATCTGGCTGAAAAGTTATATCCTGTAAAGAATTTGTGAGCTATAATAGTAAATTTTTGCACTTGTAGGACAATTCAAGGAGATAGGATCTGGATCACAGCCTTCAGTGGTAATGGGCAGAGCAGCTGGGAAGGGGACAAATCAAAGAGGTTTTACAGTGTGGGATCAGGAGGATTGCAACAGCTGGGGAGGGTCAGGCAGGTTATGACATTTGGGGGAACTGTTGGGTAGGGAGCTCTTCAGTGAGGAAGGATGAGAAGTATGGCAGCTGGAACTGAGTTGGTGTTGAGACTTATGATCAGGAGGAACTGGGAACAGTATAGCATCTGGAAGCTGATCAGGCAAGGGGCTCATATTATCCAGGGGATCAGGAAGTACACAACAGCTGGGAAGGGTCAAACAAATACCCAACACACATGGAACTGAACAGCAGGGCCTGGTGCCACATACGGCTTCTCACATTCCTTTTTTATGTATTGCTGCTCTCTACCTTTCTGTAGATTTCCCTTAACTCATGTTCAAAATGTGTCTTTGTGCAAAAATAAAGAGGCAGAAATACATATAAAGTTCTACTAAGAAAAAAATGTGGATAGCACTTCTCAGACAAAATGCGTCTTGCCAAAGTCCATGTAATTCTAACTACTGGCTAGTAAAATACTTTCTTCTTCAACCCTATTGCACCCACTGTCCTACTGTGTGAAGATTTTTCTGAACCTTTTTTCCAGGAGCTCAATGAACTAGAGGAATTTAACTTCCTCCTCCAGTGGGAGCTTAACATATGGAGGCTCAAATTTTTGTGATACTGCCCAGTGATACTGAGGGAACTTCATGACAGATGACACTGGTGCAGGAAGATTCATATCTCTTGCTTGGCATACACCACTCTAGCTGAACTGGTCTGTTTCTCAAAAATTTGTTTACTTAATGCTTCCCTGGTCTCAGATATTGCACTTTTAGCTATCACAGGTAGAACTGTACATTTGATATTTTTTTCCTAGAGTTTCTACTTCTTATCTGAGGTTTATTATTTCTTACATTCATGTCCTTCATGTATGCTGTTTCTGCCCTGTCTTTTTCTCAATTAATTTTAAAAGTGAGATCTTTATGATCCCATACTACCACACTCTCCATAGGTTTACTTTTCTTTTTGTCATTTCTCTCTGACCTTTGCTGACATTCCTAGACCAGCCTTTTTCATTATACCTCTTTGCATCTGCACCCAAATGTTTTGTTTCATGCTGCGTTTCGATTGTAAGCTCATTTTGCAGAGATTATTTTTTAATTCATATTTAGATAAGTACCTAGCATGATGCAGTCCTTCACAATAGGTCTCACAGGTACTAAAAAGAATAATAAATGGTAGTAATGAGTTGTTGCATATCTTTGACAAATTGGGAAATTATGTCATATATATTAGGCAGTTGTGACAAATACGCATGGGGTGGATGGTAAATTGTTGTTTTACCTCTAGAAAAATCTGTAGTATTCTCTTGTGTTTTCCATAGCTGCTCATATTATTTTTTTTCTTCTATAGGCTCTTATTGCTTTCCAGACATGCTGTGCCTTGTCTTTGCCAATTGTTGCCATCTGTCCTGATGACATTGTGATGGAGGTTGAGTGTGTTGCTGAGCTTCTTAATAATGTCACAGTGTCATTTTGCGTTACTTCTGTCACTCTGCTGCTGTTATGCTAACTTGTCTTCCTTCATCTTTTCTGTTACACAACTCTTATACTCAAGGCAGTCTGAAAAATGCCCTCTGGATATAAGTTATTCTCTTCTTTCCACCATATCCAATATCTCATCTGTTCTCTACAGCTGCTTTCTGTGTTCTGTATTTATTCCAATCATATTCTATATGGTAGAAAGTGCTGCTTGTAGGACAGATTTTTTTAATTTCCTCTTGGCATTCAGTAACACCCTATTAAGTGGCTGTGTTTACACTGCAGTTGTCAATGATCTTTTCCGGGTCCTCTGCTCATTAAGCAATAAATTCAACTTTCCTGGCTAGCAGTGTTTTGAACAGTGCTTTTCATGTGGCAATATGGAGCCAGTCCCACAGGGAATGGTTTCCTCTTACCAGACTGCTCCCTCCACGTGCTATACTCCCTGTTGGGTTTATCTAACTATGTCATCTCTAGGAAGGATACTTGAAGCAAGCTGTTGCCTCTTTCTTAGTCGCATGCAGGTTGCCAGGGAGCCTGGGGGACCCACCATCTGACATTCATAGCACTCGGCTTCTAACAGAGTACGTCTGAGGATCCCACTGAAGCATGGGATGACAAGTTCCCTCTTTCCTTTTTGTAGAATTATTTCTCATCCACAATTAAGGTAATAAAATGTTTCTGCCAACCTGTTATTTTGTTAGCATTCAGATTGCTATCATTCACTGCAGAATTATAAAAATGGTCTAGAAATAGTTTTTCAAGAGCATCTCATAAGTGACTTTGTTTCACATTTGACTCCAAGATTGCAAAATGTGAAAAGCCCTGTTGACCTGAGTCACAGAGATGGCACAGCAAAAGCAGTAATTACTTGGGCTTTCCTTTGCTGCTTCTGTATTCTGCTTCAACTTGGACACAGGTAGATCACATCCAGAAGTGAGAAAATAATTCATTGCACAATCTGGTGCTTAACCTGCCTACTAAGACAGAGAATGAGAGTGCCAATTAGTGCCAGCTGTAACAGTGCTTGGGAGATGTGGACCATCCACCAGGAGTTGGACCATGATCACAGTTCATTTCAAAAAGGACATTGAGCAGCCATCAGAATGGTAATAATTTTCAACCACTCTTGAATTAGGACAGATTCAGACTTAATCTGAGAGAACTGACACTCTTAAGAATACTGAAGGTTAACACTGGGCAGAGAATGATGTCAGAGGTAACATGGAAACAAATACAGGGACAGGAAAACATAACAAACCTATAATCTTTCTTTAAAATGAAAAAAAAGGAAAAAGAAAAAGAGAGGCTTGACCCACAAAGAGCCTAACGAAAAGCAGGGAGTGGACTTGCAGTCATGCTGGTGTATGGTGCAAGGGCAGAAAACAATAAGTTATGTTATTTCTCGCTATCCTGGAAGGGGAACAGAGATCATGCAAATAGCATAAAGTATCACCACACAAAATACTATGTTTTAATGTGGTAGGATACAAACCCCAGAGCTCAATCACAGTGATGAAGGATATGCATTATTAATGGTTTATATCACCAAGTTCCCTCCCTTATACTCTTCTCTGTGTTTGACTCTAGTTTCCACTCCTGTAAACATGCTGATGCCTTTTGCTCTCTCCCTCATTCTACCCACTTACATACCAACTTAATTTGGTCTTCCTTCCTTCATAGTCTTTTTCTCTGCATTAACTTTCATACTCATGACCCACCTAAGGCCTTATATATTTGTTGCTTGTTTCAGCTCTTCTTTCAACCCCCAGCTTTGGTATAACTCTCCCGCTCGTCAAAGGGCTGTTCACATAACTCCGTCCTCAAGGGTTGTTCCCTTTTTGGCCTCTGATCATGTGCAAGGGGCTATTTCAACATTCATTGGCTTTGACCCTCTCTTGGTCTTACCTCAGCATGACTCTGCCACTTTTCCACTCACGTAACGTAAGCCTGCCTGTCATCATTTTCAGTGCCATCAGTATTGTTGCCCTCTCTTCTGCTTTCAACAAAGGCTAAGTGCAGATCTGTTAGCGTGCTATAGGTAAAGTAAGTTAGAAAACATGAATTATGAACTGCTCAAGAAAAAGCAGCTGTTGAGCTTGTGTGCACAGCGAGGTTTGTTTGCTGCTGATCAATAAAAATCAGAGTCAGGAGCTATGCTACCAGAGAGACCATCTGTGGCTAGAGAGCCAGAAGCTTGCTGACCGGGATAGACACTGCTGGCTCAAAGGAGGACAGGGACAGGTTATATTCATATAACCACCCAAAGAGGGACATATTTAACTATCAGTGAGTGCTAGCTGGCAATCTGTGTGCAAAAGCACCTTTCTGCCCTGCACTTCCTCTGGGAGGAAAGGGCTGAAAATCATCAGCAAAGTACCGGGATGTCCCTTTGCTATGTTGTTAGTGTAATAAAGTAGCGTGGCTAACAAAACAGAGATTATTACTAAAGAAGTTTGGTACCAAGTGACCAGAGAGGAATAGACGGACAGAAATTTCTCTCTTCTCTTGAAGAAACAAAGATAGGGATGGTTCCTCTCTTATTCTTCTTGTGAAACTTGTGCTAATGTCTCCTAATCAAAAACTTCACTTGTGTCCCCATTTCCTTTTTCAGTTACTGCACCACTTTGTATTTCACTCCAGTGTATGCTGTCTTGTCACTCCGTTTTTGTTCCCCAAGCCCAGAATAGATTAATCTCATTCAGATGAAATTACTCCCGTAAAATTTAAAACGCCCTCTTGTTAGCCAAATCTCATACTCAGTACCATGTGCTATCAATTTTCATCAGATGTCATTGATATAATCAAGTATGCTCTTCTTAAAACCCCATTATCTACTGGCTTTTGAGGTGTCAACATGTTGGTTTTCCCTCTTCCATTTCTGATAATTCCTCAATTCTTTTCTTTTATAGTTTCTTGTCACGGATTATCTATTAATAAGGCTCTTTTTTCTTCTCCTCATTCTTCTTCCTTCTATACTATATCTCTGAATAACACATGCAAAATCAACTACTGTTTTTTTGCAGGTGACTCACAGACAGACCTCTCCTTCAGATTTCTCTCCTGTTCTACAAACAGAAAATACTCAACTATTACACTATATCTTTTTAAAGGTCAGTCTCAGTAAAAAAATGAGTTTTACCTCCTTAATTGTCCACAATACTTCTTTTCTTCATCTCTGTGACGTCATCCTGCTTGTCTCTGATATAATTCAGTGTTGTTTTTCACTTGGCCCTCTCTTCATGTTCTGCCATTCTGGGTATTGCTAGGTCTTGTAGATGCTTTCCTGGAACATCTGGAAGGTGTGTAAGCTATATTCTCTCTCACTGCTCCTCACTGTGAAAAACTTTTACAAGCACTTTTCCTTAAATCCTTATTCCTAATTAATTCCAACATCTTTAACTTCAATTAATAATCTCTTTACTTCAGAGTTTCGGTTTTGCCCTTTCATTTTTATCCTCTCTCTTCTGTTGTAAAGGCACATAGATTCTTGATTTGAATTCCACTGTGAAAAGGAAATTATATCAATTCAGTGGTTTCCCTTTTTCTTTTGTCTTTGTTTCAATTTTTTTGTGTGCTTTTTTTCCTAAAGACTTCTTTGTACATAGAGGAAAAACCATAATCATCATCAGTACAATTTCCTTGTCCTCCTCCAAAACTTCTCCGTGAAAAGAAACCACCTTCCTCTGCTGAGAAACCTACAGAAAATATAGGAATAATTTGGCAGCTTGAGTGGGAGACACCTGCTCAAATGTGTTTCTCACACAGAAGCTGCATCTGAGCTAGTCCCAACACACTTAGTAGTCAAGTCAGATGAGAATCATGGATTTATCTCATCCTAAAGTTCACATCTCTCTATACTGATGGTACAGAGAAGTAAGCAGATATTTCCTGTGAAGGCATAATAGATATATGAAACCCATTAAGTGTACACAGGATTAGCTCACTATGCTAATTCTTTTTATCCCCCTATTTTCTGTTATTTCAAGTCAGATATTAGCATTATTTTTCCTCACTTGTCAGCTCTAGAGTAGGAATTTTCTATTTTTCCATCTTGGTTAAACCCATAATATATCATGGCTTACTTTCATAGTTTTCACAATGTGATAATATACAAAGCAGCCAGAGAGCTCAAATAGGTGACTTGACACATTCATCCTTTTTATGAAGCACTTGCAGAATTACTCAGTACTTTCAGCTGTTAGACAAATGTCTTCATGGGATAAATATTAATGAAACAAATTGTTGTTACTTCAGAGCATTTCATTTGACTAATGTGGTAGGAAATCATATCTGTTGATTTAATTCTAACAAATAAACAAATTATGTCAGAAACAAATTAGGTGGGAAAGCTGCTGGATTACTCAAACTACCATACAGTCAATTTCATGAGCCTAAGAAACCGTAGTCAGAAAAGAGAGCTTTCCTATATCTGAGTGTAGCACAGATCCTACTTTTTTACTAGTCACAGAAAACTTCCTTAAAATGAAGATGAGATAAGAGAACAAAGAAGAAAAAAACAAGTAAATAGGACACAGTAAAAGAAAGGAAAATAACTAGTCTTAAGCACAGAATAAGAAATAGCTTGGCAATTTGTTTCTGTTCATACAGCAATTACTGTGCTAAATTAAGGGCGTTAACCAAATGCCCCAAGTGGCTTATGCCATGTTGTAGTCAATTCAACATATGTGAGGTCTTCTCAATTGCACCAACATGTTACATTTGCACAAGTCGCATTTTGTGTCATTCTCTATTGGAAACTGAGGGCTGGGTTTTTTCAACTATAAACGGAGATATGAGCAAAATAATTTTACCCACTAGCAGTGTATATGTTCCCAGAAACATAGCATCCATCTGTCTTTCATGTATTCTCACCGTGTCTGATATCAATTTGGGTAGATAAATAGTTATTTTGAAGTGTTTTTCCATAGTTCCAGATGTGTGAATTTTTAATTAGTTCTAATAATTGCCTTTTCTATGAACCATGATGTATAGCATCTAATCCTTATAAATTACATCTAAAGTGAAAATTTAAAAATCAACCTATTATATTTATTACAAGCTGAATTTCAGCTTTCTTGCTACAGACAAAAGTGCACCTGGGATATAAAGGTAGTCATAGAGTAACTGTCACAGCTAATGTTAAAATATAACATACATTAGGGCTGAAGATAATGATTTGTCTTAGTAGTGTCTGTAGCAGCATGGTTGGCACTGCAAATCATAGTAATATGGGAACGATTTCCTCAAAGAAAAAATAGGTGCGTCCCCAAGAAAAATAATTCTGTTTTTCCACTTTGACCTTTAGCCTTCTCTCTTTGGGTAGTGTTCAATCAAATACTGTTTCTCACTCCTCTGCTCCAGGCATGTTTGGAAGATGCAGACTGCTGAAAGACTGCTGACAGACTGCTGAAGAATCACATCTTCACTGCATGGAGAAGACCAGAGGTGCTTTTCAGGGACATCATCTATCCAGAGAATAATTTTAAAGTGTTCCCCATGTGAAGATGCTGAGGAGGAAAAGGTTAGTAGAAGTAAGATGATCTTTGTTTTAAAGGGTTCTAAAAACTTTCATTTGAATAATGAATATTTAGCAAAGGGAACAAGAGTATTTAGACCTATATCATGTCCTGTAGATCATTATATAGTTGTCCACAGAGATTTAAAAATTTGTTTGGATAAAAAAAATTAATCCCTCTTGTGGTTCTTTCTCCCTTCGTTTTTCTCCACTAGCTTTGTAAGGAGGGTGACTTAAGTCTTCCTCTTTTTAGTTACTTTCAATTATTTCCTTTTCCCGCAATGATCTACCTTGATCCATTTATTTTCCATTTTCAATCTTCCCATTCCACTGAAAGCATGCCTTAGAACAAGGAGACATCAGATCCTTTGAGGGTGCAGTGGAATACTGTTTGTTGATTTGCACTGGCATTACATCTTCGTTCTCTTTCTTTTCATATAATTACAAAAATATTATTTCAGAAGATTACAGTGAAAAGTTGCAGAAAATACATTAATGAAACACTGCAATGAAATGCCATTAAAATTAATATTGAAAATGGAAAGGTCAAGGGAACAATGATAAGGAGGAAATAGCTCCAGGCTGGACCAATGCACCTAATCTGCAACTAAAACATTGACAGTGCCTCCTTAGCAATTGCCTAAGTATTCCCATTAGTCAATAAAAAGAGAAATAGATTTTAACCACCTACGTGCCCACCACTTGGACAGCTTGGGGAAACCGATATCTTACTGACCTTTTTGGAGACAAAGCTGAAGACCATGATGCTAACTTTTTGCCTTCTAGATACCTTTGATATTTTGTCTTTCTTGGATCCCTGTGACCTCAAAATTTGTATCTCATTCAACACTTTGTAAATTTGCATAATGGGAAAAGTGTGTGGATTATACAGGTTCCCTGAGTGGTGCAACTCTAGTTTTTCTTGATGCCTATGTAGAAATTTGAGTTGATGTACTGTGGCTGCATGACTACGAAAACTCTACTTACAGAAGGAAAAAGTAATGAACATGGATTTTACTCTAAGCTAGTACACTGCACAGAAGAATAGGAAGTCCTACACAGGTTTACATGAATTGACTTGTTCTCCACTCCAAAGAAGTTCTGTTCCAAGCCTCAGTTAAATGAAACAAAAGCAGGAAAGTATTGAAGAAAGCATGAGACAGTCCTTAAGGACTTAAGAGATTGTTTATGTTTTTGAGACCTCAGATTTTTAGCAAATACTTTCATGTAGTAATCAATGCTTCCATTCTCTCCAATAGATTGGGGAAAGGAAGGATTGCCAGAAGAAACCCCAAACCAAACCAACAACAGCAACAAAAACCCACCAAACCCCAAACTCCACCAAAACAAAAAAAAACAACAAAGGAAAAACCTCAGAAAGCCAGTTTCTGAGGTTTTTTTGGTAAATGTAGTTATTATTATAAAAGCCACTGGTTCCATTAGGTCTCAAGGCATGATTTGCATTTTATGCTTTATTTGATGGACACTAGACAAATATTTTAACAAAGCAGTGCGCCTACTTGTGTATCACACTCTATTGGACCCAGTGTTTCTTGAATGTAACAGGAAATGTTCAGTCTGTAAAGCCATAGAGGAACAGAGTTTTTGCCTGTGGGTTCTGGAAATGATAGTTTTTACAATTGTAAATTTCAAAGCAAAAGCTCTTCTGAAGTGTTTAACAGTACACAGATCAGAAAACTGATACTGTAGATTTGTTAATGACGCACATGCACAAAACTAGACCAAAATGCAGTTTGCAAAAACAGATGTTAAGTTTGTTGGTGGATTGTATGCAACAACATACTGGACGTGACATGGGTTTACACGTGTTTTTAACCAATGAATCTGTATCAGCTGATTCCAGTGAATCCACATCATGTGGAAGATAATGCTTTAGTGCTTCAGTGTTATTTTTAGTAAAACAGAATAAGTGTTGCCCTCCACCACACTACACTTTATCTGCTCCCTCCACCAGACTACACTTTATCTGCTCTCTATTATAAATGGTTTAAGGGAAAAAGACTGACAAGGAAATTCTCCTTATACAGAGAATTATTTTGCAGATTCAATTTCATATTAGTCTGAAACAGAAGTTACATTTATCACCAGAAGTTTTATGTGACTGAAGAAACTTGTCTTTATAAAATGGATGTAACATTTTAGGGCTTTTCATCATACTTGACTGGAAATTAGCCCATTTTTTGTGAAACAGGCCTGAACACATGGTGGATTTCTTTTTTTTTTCTCCAAACAGGAAGTTCCACTTCTTTGAATGCTTAGTAATTCATATCATTTATTCACTGCTAACTGTAAACTTGTGGAACAGGACGAGATTGGTGTTTTTACAGTGCCTGTGTATGTGAATGAATCCTCCAGACACTACTGCAATGGAAGTGACAACACAGTGAGCTAGAGTCATCCTCATGTCATTGAAATCTGTTTAAAGTATTTTCAAATTGCATTCAGAAGGCAGGGTCTACACTGGATGTAGCACTGCTGTAGAAAATGGCAAGCTGGAGACCACTCCTCAGCTTGACAAATGATCACACTTGGGAATACATCAGTTTGGAATGAATACTTACACTGGTCTAACATTTTATTTTCTTTTCGGTATCAATGTAGCAGTTTAGGAGTCTGGATGTTTGCACATGGGCTTAGAACAAGGGCCTAGAAACAAGGATGCCCAGCTTCCGTCGAAGTTTCTTGGTCACAATATAGAAATTATTATTACCAAAGGCAGCAGGAGCATTGTACAAGACATAACATATTCACCAGCCAGATCACTATTGGATGTCAAGCCTGTTCAGCCTAGTTAGTTGCTAAATGGCTGGGCTTGCAATTTCCATGTCATTTTCTCTGCTAATCTTTAAGCAACATTCCATTACATTCCTTGTGCAAATGAACGATGTTTTTCTTTTTACAAAGACGAGTTATAACATGGAGTTTCAATTGCTGCGTAATGGAGTTGTTCCTGAGAACAGATGACATGAAGACTTTTGAGCAAACAAAAGGAAAGTTGCTGGGGATGTGAGAGAAAGAAAGATATTACCTGGAAGGACTTCAGCTAATTTGTAGAACCATCCTGTGAAAAAATGCTCTCTTGAAATAGACAAACCTATTAGTATGACTTAAAACTGAATTACCGAAGACTATAGCTGTTACATTCTGCAAGACTTTAGAGATGAAAACTGTAAAGGTTTCTTATTTTACTCTAGAAGATATCAATTAATCACAAAGTAACACACAATAAAGCTTAATTTTTCATAGAATCATAAAATGGTTTGGATTCAAAGAGACTTTAAAGATCAACTAGTTCCAACCCCTCTGCCATGGGCAAGGACACCTTCAACAAGACCAGGCTGCTCAATTTTCGTCTTAATTTGCACGAAAAATAGGGAAAGTTGCTTAGGAAAAATCAATAACAATAATCTACTGTAGTGCCTTTAGTCACCCCTATATCAGTTTGGCTTCCAGAATGAAAAGGTCTTCGAAGTTGCAAACTCTCAGCCACCTGAAGTACACTGCAATTAAATTAGAGGACAAAATAAAGAGCATGGCTTGATCTATGTGACTGATTTTTACTGGAGCCTCTAACATCCCCAAATTAGGGCCACATTCAACTTGGGCTAAATGCTGCACCAAACCACAGAAATAGAGGACCGAGAAAAAAAAAAGTTAATAGCAAGTATCTTGCAATCCTTTCCCACCATTTTCTATTTTATCAAGAGTGGCTTGTGGGAGGGGTTATTTTATTTATAAACTTTCTTTTACGTAAATATCTGATGTTCTAGAACAAGACTGGATGTTGCTATGATTTTTGTGTCTGTACTAGGGCACAAAGCATGACCAGTGCTGATGTTCCTGTTGCTGAACTCTGTAGTCTTGGCTGGATGGTCTCCTGACAATGATCTCTGGCACTAAGCCATGGCTGGGGATTTCCTAAAGGAATTGCCAGCTAGGAATGGATCAAGCTCATTCCAGGGATGTGCCAGCACTTAAAATGATGCATGATGTGTTTGGCCCTGTTTCATTTACTGCTGGAGATCTAGCAAAGTGCCTGAAGCATTGCCCTGGTCTGAGTGCGCTCCAATGCTGTGTAGGAGAGACACTCTGTAGTCTTTACAGTCCTAGACATCTCATCTTCTTCCCTGTCATCCCTTCAAGAAATCTGCTTGTGATGGAGAAGTATTGTCGGTAGATTTAGACAGGAGCTCTATCTCTGCCAGTGAAACCCTGGGTATTCCAGCACAGCCAAGCAAGAATATTTAGACAAGTGAACACAAGGGTTTAACGGTCTGCTATTGCTTGTATTGCACATGTGGAGTTACGTTCGCAGTTCTCAGGTCTAAGGACTGGAGTCATCTTCCCTTTGCACTGTGATTTCCTACCAGGTAAGACCTGTGAGCACACTGTATTCCCTTGCTATCCACTCTTGGAGTCTAGGAAAGATGAAATCTGATGGAAAACAGTCATGGTGACCTCTATGCAGATGTTATAATCTGGTCTATGAGGTTATGAAGGCTGTGGGAAACACCATGGGATCCCCCTAGTAAAGACAGAGACCTATAAGCATGGCATCCAGGGATAATTATCTTCCAGTTATCAAGTGCCAGTGGCAATGCATTAGTCTGATATCATTAATGAAATGTGCCAAATAAAATGTTGAGAGGAAGTGGATGTTGTCAGTGCACCAATTTTCAGCCCTTGGATTTTTTTCTAAATGACTCTGAGCACTGCTAGAAGCAATCCATGTACTTGCTTCTTATACTTCAAAAATACTGAGCATCCTGCTGTGTCTTTGTCAACAGTTGTTGCAGCGCTCCGACCGCCCACGGCCAGCTCCAAGTGGTCGGGCTCCCTCCACTTGGGAGCTGCCGGTGGAGACCGTCTGCGTCGCGGGAGGGCTGGTGAGATCTCACGCAGGGCTCGCCTAACCCCCTGGTGGCAAGGGTGCAGGAGGAGGCAAAGAAGGCAGGAGGGGCTCTTCACAGGGTGCAACAGGGAAGGTTTATTAAGGGCGGAGTGCAAAGAACCAAGAAAAGACACCGACATGGGGTTTTACACTCTGACACAATGGGAGGAGCAAACAATAAAGAACCAATCAATACATAGCAAAGGGGTGGTACAAAGGCAGGGATTAATACAATAAACCAATGAGATAAGGGGTAGGCAGGGAGGATAACTGGGAGCCAATGGGGAACCGAGCGATTACGAAGCTTCTAGAACATAACCATAAATGGGGGAAGAAGGGAGGAGAGGAAAGGGACCAATCAGTGGGAAGGTGTTTGCATAGAGGGGCAAGGCCTTGGGTTGTCACCGTAACCCAGAGGGTTTTGGCTTGCCCCAAAGTCCCACTAATGGGCCATTTCCAAGGTGTTATCTTGCAAGTGCTCAAAGAGCTCCAACTGGGGCTGATGCACCGCAACAAACAGTAACTGAAAAGATGAACCAAAATCATACCTAAATGCCACTTAATTCAATCTAAGCCATGTTTTACGTATGCAAGTCCTAATCAAGCTTAACATAGCTTGAGTCTGTTACAGGCAGTGTGGTAGTAAATATTAATAATTTGTTTCCTTGATTTGTATAGACTATTGTGCTGGAAAAGTGGGAATGTGATTTTTCAAGCTACATGAGTTCTCCCTTGGAAATGCTCTTCGTCAGTATCCATCTTTCTTCTTTATTAGCATAATTTTATCAATACAACAAATTTATTCCTTTTTCCTTATTATGTACAATTTTATATCTATATATTCTTTTCTTAGAATGTAAGATACCTGAGGATTCTCAGGTGCAAAAGCAGAAAAATTCAGACTTAAAAAAACCACAAGGGGCCATAAAGTTGATTTAGAAACACATTGTTAACTGAGTTATACTTTTTTCCACTTGATATCATTCTGTGGAAGGATCTAGAAATCACTAGCTAATTCTTCTGAAATACTACTTTTTTCTCTTTTGATGTTTTGCCAGAAGGTTGAGAGAGGTGATCCTGCCCCTCTCCTCAGCCCTGGTGAAACATATCTGGAGTGCTGGGTCCATTGCTGGGCTCCCCAGCAAAGACATGGAAATATTTGAGTGAGTCCAGTGAAGGGCATGAACAGCATGAAGTAGTTGGAGCATCTGATGTATGAAGAGAGACTAAGAGAGCTGGAGCCAGACACTTCTCAGTGGTATCCAGTTAAAGGATGAGAAGTTGTAGGCACAAACCAAAATAAAGGAAATTCAATTTAAACATTAGAAAATCTCTTTTATTATAATGGTTTATGAGCAATGGCACAGGCGGCCCAAAGAAGTTGCAGAGTCTTTCTCCTTGGAGTTATTCAAAATTGACTGGATGTGGTCCTGCGCAGCCTGCTCTCCTTGATTCTCCTTGATTAGACTAGTCAATCTCCAAAGAGGCCTTCTGACCTCATCTACTCTCTGATTCTGTAAAACTGATTTGAGTGAGAATTCCAACAGTCAAGGATCTCTTCCTTGTTGTCATACTGATACTTTAGCTCTGAAAAAAATACCATACCTCTTGCAGTTCTCATACAGTTTCAACAATCCTACTAAATGGACTGCTATTGTGGTTTATAACTTGCCTTTTTAGGACTCCATGACAAACACAGCACATGTATACACAAAGTCCATATCTATGAAAGCAAATCAATCGTATGATTCACTGGCACTGAGGCAAACTGGAATGAATTGATTGGAATTCACACTGTTCAACTGTCTTACCTTCCAAACAGGATGGCCCCATCCCAGCTGCCTACTGGCATGCTTGGCCCGTTCTCTCTCCTACACTATGCCCAGGCACTCTCTTGGATGAGACTAGTAATGTACTGGGATAATTTCAGCCATTTAGCAGTGTAAGTCACCAGTTGCCAGCCTTTGGGAAGCACTGCATAATTTGTAAGTGTAGAGCCACCCATATAGACCTGTGTTCTGATTCTTAAACATTGTTGTATTAATTGAAAAATAAAGAATAAAACTGTAATGCTTAAAGTAAAAGAAACTCAGAAAACTGAAGCAAAAAATGCGGTCTCTATTCTTATTTTCCTGCTAAAAGCCAACAGTTTCACGGTATGGATCATTCCTCTGGTTTGTGCTCAAATCTTCCTGGAGGCTTTTTGTAGATCAGGATCCTTTACCTGCATGAGTTTTCTCCAGAATCACAGATTTATCTCTGAACCAGGACAACTGGCCTTGAATTCGGCTGGTTCCTCAGAACTCAAACTCTCTTCTGACTCCCACTACGAATGACTGAATTCCCATCTTGTCCTGTCTTCTGCTCAGAAACTTCCTGTGTGGGCCCATTCTAAGTATTCCTGCTGGTGCCTTGGCTTCTTTGTTTTGCCTCTGGAAATTCTGCACTTTCTGAGGTATTTTTTTTTTTCCTTGCGTATTAACTGACTTTATGATTTAGGCTTTGTCCCTTGCACACTAACCAGTAATGAATATAGACATTAATTACCTTATATTGTACCCATCAGTCTGGTGGGGATTTTCTGGAGCAGCTATTCTCAACCTATTTTAATCCATGGAAAATGCAACTGTTCGAAAAAGAATCAAAACATGTCTCAGCCACTAAAAAAAAAAAAGGTGTGTTAGCTTATGCAGTACTACTGTAACAAGTGTTATTTGCAAATAAAAATGAGTTAAGCTATAACAAATGCCTATTCAATTTTTCTAAAAAAACTATTTTTTTGTCTAGATGAATTCATGTATGCATCTATTTCTCCCCTCCCCAAACTTAAACGCATTATTACTTCGTGAATCGCTTTCTAATATCCTATGACAATCAGTGACAAAAATTGGAAGAAAACTTTTAAAGAAAAATGAAGAAATACACATGCTAGGAACACTGAGCTAAATGTTGTACATGAGCACACAACTGGATGTCTAAAGAGATTTTGAAGTCTAAAAGTACAAAGACCTATGAGACTGTTTAAAAATAAACGAAATAGGAAAAGGGAAAAAATGGGAGATATCATAATATGCAATAGTTCTTTTAGACGGTCTACATGGTGTCTTTAGTCAGTATGTATTTATATAAAAAAAAATTGTATTGGCAAACAAATATTTATGTGCAGAACTGAAAAAATGGATTCATTTATTTCAGGCAGTTTTTCAAAAATCTATTTCATCACAGTTACCAATAGTAGCTTCCAACAAAATTTACTTCATTCAGATACTAGTTTAGAATTTTCTTGAAAAAAATATTTATCTGCTTACATTGTAAGCACTTTTTGTTGTAACTATATTTGGAGCCTTTGTGGCAATTTGGATATTTTGACAAGATATTAACGGTACCTAAAAATGTCAATTATTTCCCATTCTCAGCTTTATATTATCTCACAGGTTTCTATCTCTATTACTCTCATCTTTTAATTTCCAAGCATTTTGTTCTAGATTAAAAATGTTTGTGTACAACTTTGGGATAATTAATCTTGATGCCGAAAATGTTTAGTATTTCCCTTAATAAATAAAACATGGGATGTGTCATTTCATTTTTAGAGTTTGATACTCTTGGGACATGGAGGTCCTCACCTACTCTCAGTCAGACAAAAACAGATGATTCATTCATGGGGAGGAAGGCTGAGTAGTCAGAAGATTTTCTGAGAGACAGGTCATGGAAGGTGAATACTCACTATATTTTAATATTTTGTAGGCAGTACTAGGTGATATTGCTTCAAGTATGTTCATTGACCTGGTCAGAGAGGTGGAGCTGCTGAATAACCATGGTGTGAATAGCTACAGGAAGCCAGCAGATCAAAGAGCTATCCACTGTTTAAAAAGCTCTTCTCATGAGAGAAAGGAGTGGAGAATGGGGTCAATTCTTAGATGTCACTCCTGTTGAGAACAGACAGTGATGGAAGAGAAGGAATCCTCTGGTGAAAGAAACCAAAAGGTTGTTTTTTTTTTTTTTTCTATTGTAGGGTCTGCTCAATGTTCTTTATTCTCTGTCAAAATCAAAACTTTGTATTGCGTCTTCTCTGTCCTCAGGCCTTTTATGTCTAAATTATTTCATTTTTAATGCTTTTTTTTTTTTTTGTACTGTGAAGCTTGGTGTCTATCGACTAGGTGTAAAAATTCTAAGAGTATGCTCCCTCTGGAAGGAGCACTGTGTTTTTGTACAGAGTTTCAGTGTCTTGCCTCTCTAGGTTCACATATTCTCAGTCTTGTACCTTCTTTTCCTCTGTATATGGGTGAAAAGGTGTGAGAAAAGAAACTGTGTCAAGTGAGAGAATCTGTTAGTAAATCCCCAGTATAGCTGCACAAAATGATCAGCAGCTGTAACCCAATTAAATGTAGCAATTTCACAGCACACTACTGCTCACCAGAGAGTATACACCGATATTCTCTGAGTATTCAGCCAAACCATTTTGTACCAGTGCTTGCAAACTTCTCCTCAGGAATATTTACCATTTGGCTAGAGCTCCACAAACACAAAGGGAAGATGAGAGGGAAGAGAAAAAGCAGAGGAACATAGTGCAAGGAGAGCCAATTAGTAAGTAAATCCACTCTGTCTGTTGAACACAAAGTAATCGCTTTACAGGTGCGCACAGAAAAAGTTGCAGTTATAACATAACTAGAAGGTTAACTATTTAAAAGGTCTTCTCAAGGAACGTTTAGATTAGGGAGCCTGTCTTCAGTTCAAAGCTCCTGCTGCTGGTTTATGAGTCCAAAGTGAGGAGGCAAGCTATTCCTTGTTTAATGTGATCATTTTAATAGCTAAGCCATTTCTAACTTCGCTTTTATAGATATCATGGCTCCAGTCTCTGCTGATCTGGATGCTTTTTGCACACCCGTATATGTGTGTCATAAAAGTATTTGGCTACCAGTTACTGGGGTGAGGAGAAAACACCCCCAAAATACTCTTAAAAGGCTGGTTATACATTTCTCACCTACATGTTCAGTATAAGGCATGCAAAGAGACCTCTTTAGTCTAATAAATGTTTTACAAAACAATCTAACAATATTCATATAAACTTCTGATTATATGAAAGAAAATTTTAAAACCAATTTTGTTTATTAATTTCCTTTCATATTTGAAACTCTATATCTTACCTACATTGATGTACTGTGATTTTTGTCCTACTCATCTGCAAGACAATATCAGGAAGGCTCATCCAAAGTGTGAAAAGGAGGACTCCTACTTTCGTCAATTAGTGAAAGAGACCATTTAATGCCGTGTGTCTTCTTCTGTTCACATCTCCTGCTGAAATCACTTATTGGCAGTCATCTTGCAAATGTGAGACTCAAACAGAGGACCTTATAATATTTGTGCAAATTGCAAATGTCTTCATAAAGGATATAGATAATATTCTCCTGTGCTTACAGTCCCTTATCATACACTGTTTAGGACAGCAACTCTCTGCAAAGACGCATCTTTAGCCTGTGGTTATGTTGCACGATACCGTATATGAAGAAGAAGACAGAAGACAAGAGCCCAGCTCACTGCAGAGCTCTGTTTTTCGCTCTAGTTGCATCTGCCTCAGATGCAAAGCAGTAACGTCAAATCCTGTCAGAGCCTTGATTTCATCAGTGGTGCTTGGTTGTTGCTTAATTAACACACTTTATGACATTCTGAACACCACATGGACCAGGAGCCACAATCTTACATATGGGGTGATGAAACACCAGTAGACAGGGGTTTCTGTCCTGAATTTTGTTTCTGTAGAGTGTTCTTGTTCCATAATCACTCATTTCTGTAAATAAATCACATAACACTCACTTCCCAATAAACTGGTATTTACCAGCCTGAGGTTATCAACGCTATGGTTTTCTCTCATTTCTTTATGTCCATATGGTAAAGTCCTAGTATAAATTTTATTTTATCCTTTACAGATCTCTGTTTCAGTTCATTTTAAGCGACTAATTTGCCTAAATAGCCTTCCGTTTGCCTTGGAACTTTTTCAGCTGAACGTGGTAAGAAAATAAAAGAATGTATACGATCTATTTGAATAATTGCCCCTTAACATCTCCAAAACTATGCAGAATATTTTTCTAAGCAGCAATAATGCCCGGTACCCATTTTCTGCCTATTTTTGTCCTTTGTCCTCATTGCTGTAACTGAGCCCACTGTCATCTGGTAGAAATATTTACCAGTTGGCTCTGAATTGGCCTGGTAACAGTGAGAACACATCTGGAGTCTAGACTCAGCGGCTCTATGGGCAGGGTCATATCTCTGTGCTCCATCAGCCCCAGCGCCTATTTCTGTTTACATAGGTGGTGTGCGGCATCATCTGTTTCAGTTGTCAGACACTGCCAGCCCTCCGCCCCCAGCCGCCCCCTCCCCTTCTCCCTGACCCTCCACCATCCCACTACTATCAGCTGGAGACAGGAAGCAGGAGACCACTGGCACACACAACGGGAGAAGAGGGGGAACAAAATCCCTGGATCTTATAAAATCCAGCATTATCTGCGTATATGAGCTACCCTTCAGCTCCACGGGATTCAGTTGAGAGCAGTACCTTTGTCTGATACGGCAGGAGGCTGCATCAAATATGCAAGGGACAGAATAATCTCTTGGTACATGAGGAAGTATGCTCTAAAGTCTTTAAAAACTCTTTTGGTTTGTTTTTTTTTTCCTCCTCTTCTCCTAATTGAAATTGTGTGCTTCAACCTCTTGTACTTCAAAACTAGAAAGTGTTGTAATATTTTCTGAGTACTACTGTTTACCTGATGAAAGGGACTAAAATAAGCTTAGAAATTGTGTCATGGCAAAAAAATATCATCAAAAAACTTAGCTGTGACAAGAATTAGGTCTCATAACACTTAAATTTCTATAATGTGTGAGGTAGCTTGTGTGTGCTTGAGGATAAGAATTACGCAATACTTCATTAATGACTCTTTAAAACTGTATGATAGGATTTTCTTTTCATCACTCATTGAAAAATGACTCAGTCCCAAAGAGTAGAAATTATCTCATCAAAATATTAGTATATTGTGATTGGTTGACCTTGGCTGGATGCCAGGTGTACACCAAGCATCTCTATCGCTTTGATGCCTTGAGGGGCTACCTAGAAACAGAGACTAGACAGGAGTAAGGGAATAAAGGTGGATATTTATTTGAAAGGCCTTCAAAGGTACACCCTGGGGAGCCAAAGGCTGCATCAAAGATGGACCCCAAGATGGACGTCGAGTCACGGGTTCTTCACACTTTTGTAGGTTTGGCTCATCTGCATATCAGCATAAATTCACTAATTAAAACTTTAGCTAATTTCATCAATTTCTCCACCTCTCTAGAGGCCCTATTTACACCTTTTGGGCCTAGGACAGCCTAAGTGTCCTTGAACAACAAGCTCAGAGAGGCTTTGTTATGTCTATCTGGCATAAGAGAGCAGCAACTAACAGGCTGCAAGAAACTTCAGCGTTACACACTGTGCAGTACAGGATTTAAAAATATAAAAGCTAGAACCTAAGGCATCAGCTTCCCTCCTCAGCATGAGGGTGGGGGTGAGAAAATAAGATGAACAAAACTTGTGGGTCAGAATAAAGGCACTTTAATAAACCAAAAGCAAAGGGCATGCACGGAAGCTAAGGAAAACAAAAGATTTATTCTCTACTTCTGTGTTCACTTCCATTTCCTGAGAAGTATGGCTTCTTGCTCTGGAATACAAATGTTGTCAATAGTGAATGCTTCACACCCCTCCTTTCTTCCCAGGGTTAATTTATGATTTTCTCTACCTCCTCCATCCTAATGGCAAAGAAGGAAGGGGAATGGGGACTGTGGTCACTTTGTCACACATTGTCTCTGACACTCCTTCCTCCTCAGTGGGAGGATTCCTCACACTCTTTTCCTGCTCCAGTGTGGCATCCCTCCTACAGGAGACAGCTCTTTACAAACTTCTCCAACATGAGTCCTTCCCATGGGCTACAGTGCTTCATGAACTGCTCTAGTGTGAGTCCCTGCCATGGGGTGCAGTACTTTACGAACAAGCTGCTCCACTGTGGATTCCCCATGGGTTCCTGCCAGCAAACTTGCTGCAGTGTGGGCTTCTCTGTCCAAAAGGACACAGGTCCTGCCAGAACCATGCTGTAGCATGGGCTTCCCACAGGGGCACAGCCTCTTTTGGGCATCCCCTTGCTCTGCTGTGGGGTCCTGCACAGGCTGCAGGTGGATGTCAGCTCCTCTATGAACCTCTATGGGGACATGAGGGAGGGGCACAGCTGCCTCACCAAGGGCTACAGGGGAATCTTTGCTCTTGTGCCTGGAGCAACTGCTCCTTCTCCTTCTTCACCAACCTTGATGTCTGCAGAACTGTCTGTCTCACATATTCTCAGTCCTCTCTCTGGCTGCTGTTAACTACATTATCCCAGAGGTGCCACCATCACCGCTGATGAGCTTGGCCTTGGTGGATCTGTATTGGAGCTGGTGGGTATTGGCTCTGTTCAGAGAATCTTTTATGATAAAGACATAACCCATACAAAGATGATCACATATTAATGTGATGCCCACTTCTAGAGTCTGGTAGAGAAGTTGCACAACACACCTTTAGGGCTTTCTCATAAGGAGTACTCACAGCTTGAGCTAAACACTCAGACTGCTGGTGAGAGGAAGGTAACACTTTAGATCTTATCTGGATTGGCACAGTATGGCCCTTATAACACACTCTTGTAGTATAGTACTGTTGCTCTGAAAACAATGAGCAAATATTTATAAGTACAAGATGATGTGTGCCTTTGTTTCATTCTGTGATGTGTAAGCAGGTCCTCCTATTGTTAAGAGGAATTCTGTTCACAGAGAGAAATAACAGACAAATTTCTACAATCACACTTTTATCAGTAAACATCATCTCTTCTCTGAATACTTGGAGCTAGTCTGCTTGAATGGGAACACACAGTTTTGCTAAAGGGGTGTGCGAGATACTCTACTGTTTTCTTGCATCAACACAATGTTAAAGCTTCGTTTTGTTGCTGGGATAGATCCTGTCATCATCACTAAGAGTTGTACAATCTTCTTCAGTGTAATGGGGCTGCATACAGTTAAGGAGTTGAAAAAGTGCTTGCAAAGTATTTTGGTGATGTGGCAAAAGTCGGAAATAATCCTACTTGACTCAATCTGCAGAGCAGTTGGCAGACCAGGCAATATTTGTTTTTTCTTTTTTCAAAAGTACTTTTTTATCCCATAAACTCTGAGTAAAATTTAGAAAAGTGAGGCTTGCCGGCTCTATTCGGTGCATGTTGGAGGCAGTGGTAATACATCTTTTTACTTCAATTGGAGCAGAGCTTAGCTAATGCCAAGTATTTTTGAGATGTCTCAACATCAAAGTAACACTTCTGAAAACATATTTTTTTCCAACAAAATGGTGTTGTTTTCAAAGCTGAGGGCCAAACATTATCAAGTCTACGAAAGAATGGTATATTAGTTTTGAATTTTCCTTTCAAACACATTGGTTTGGAGAACCTGACAAAACAAAGCTATTTGGATCCTCCATAAAAGAGAAAACTTAATTCAGATCTTAGATCTTGGATGTAATATTTTCCTGTATAAAAAGGTAAAAATTGCTCCCTTTATGATACAAGAGATTGGTTTACAAAAATATAATACCCAGAAATTACTTGAACATAGACACACATCATATCATCACAATATTTCCATATTTTTATCATACATCATATCATCACAATATTTCCATGGATTTCTATGATAATTCCACTTGGGTGTGTTAAGAAGGCACTCAAAAAATTACAGAAAGTAAAAGAAGAATAGTTAAAAAGTATTTTTTAAAAAATACCTATATTACTGTAATCAATATAATATCATGTAGAGCTAGCTGAAGGAATATGATTCAGTTCACAAAACTTAATTGTAATAAGGACCTCAAATTATTGTGAAATGCTGGGAAACACTCATTCCCTAAGATAGTTTTATTATTACCAAAAACACTGCCAGACTAGGGTAGAAAATAATTGGCTGCCAGCAGAAAAAAAAGCAGGATGTATTTGAAATTGATCTTTTCACTCAGTCATCCATATTCATCTGGTCACTGCAGATGGTGTTAATAGCATCACAGGTAACGTGATTAGCTGGGGCTTGGCTATGTGGGCTCTGTGGATGTAGAATTATTAATCTGCTCATTCTCATTGTCTTTTTCTATCGTTTTTGCCAGTGGCAATGAGGCAAAAGTCCTATGAGAAGAAGCTGAACAAGCTGGGGGTGTTTAACGTGGAGAAAAGGAGGCTCGGGGGACCTTATCACTCTCTACAACTGCCTGAAAGGAGGGTGTAGCCAGGTGGGGATCTAGCTCTTCTCCCAGAAAGTGACAAGACAAGAGGAAATGGCCTGAGGTTCCACAGAGGAGGTTTAGATTGGGTATTAGGAAAATTTCTTTGCTGAAAATGTGGTTAGCCATTGGAACAAGGTATCCAGAGAAGTGGTGGAATCACCATCCCCGTCAGTGTTTGAAAAACATGTGGATATGGCTTTTGGGTACACTGTTTGTGGTGAACAATTGGACTCATTGACCTTAAGAGTCTTTCTCAATCTAAATAATTTTATCATAGAATCACAGAATTCATTCCTCTTCTAGCATAGAAATTATGATTCTATGATTCTAAGTATTAGAAGCTCTCAGGATCAAAACCGGCTCTTTTACCTCTGAGTGAATGAAGGAGGACTTCCTTTTTGTTTCCACAATGTCACAAATGTTCTTTTCTCTTGAAAGCACCAAATTTTGACTCTATTTTCCTTCCCCTTGTCCTATGATAAACTCAGAGAAGTAAGAAACATGCTGTACTTTTTGAACACACATTGAATGGAGGCGTTAGAAGATCATATATATATATATATATATACACATAGATATACATATATATGCAGCATGCCTCAAAATCTTCCCAAGGAGGTGAAAATACACTTTGCAATGTGTGAAGGTAAATTTTTCAAAAAAACCCAAGGTCAGATTTTTTTGCTTGATTCTGAAAAAAGGCCAACATTTCTGAAGTACTCATGGAACTTTGCAATACTCATTGCAACATCTGTGGGCAGGTTTTTTAAAAATGATTGGCACCTAGGGTGCAGTTAATGCCGCAGAGTCTGGCAATCTGTTTTGGCATTAAAAAGAAAACTGAGAAGTTTAGAAATCGCTAAGGAATGAAAGAAACACTGAGAAACTGCTACAAAGTATAGGCTGTTTATTCTGAGTAGCAATGAAAAGTTACCTTGATTGCCTTGCTACTTCCCAGAAAAAGGCCGGCTATAAAAAAATGGAGTTAAAATTATCCTATAGAAGTAGAGGTGGCATGAAACTACTAAAATTAAATGCCTAAACCAGAAAATAGTAAGTAACATTTCATCAGGAATAACCCCTTGGTGGTGGAGCTGCTAAGCTACAACATTGGAACTTCTGTGGTGTGTCTTTGAAAAGTGAGCTCAGGTAAATATGTCTGCAGCTCTCAAATGCTTGGAAAGCATTCAGGGGACACAAAGTGAGTGGACAAAGAATATGCTCAGAGTCTCAGGTGTTTTGCTGATGCAGCTGACCACCTTCAGTCAAGTTATTCCATCAAAGACTTTGTCCTGACATCCTCACCTCCGCTTCAAATCTCTGTGTATATTTCCACATGAGCAGCACATATGAACAGCACTGCGATGAGGCACACAAGGGCAGAGGTCAGTGGGAGGGGCCTGTCATTGTTTAGCTTTCAGGAAAAGAGGATTAGAATAAAATGTTGACAAAACTGAGAGCTTTGGAAAGAATAGCCATGAGCAGTCACATTGCAAAAGTTTTAGTGGTCTCATTTGATCAAAGTCAAAAGAATCCAAAACAATTACAATGAATGGTGGGAGAAGGAAACAGTGACTTTCTAACTTGATGGTCTTGGCATAGTAGGCACGCTTATTTCTAGGCCACCACTGCAAATCTGGCTCAGCTAACAAGAGTGGAAAATCATAGCCGTGTGAAAACTGTTTATTCTCAGAAATTACATTAAGTGAGTCAGAGATCTCAGTCACATTTCTATGGGCAAATCCCTCCGCATTTAAACATGCCCCCACAGTGGGCAGCACATGGCACTTGGCACACACTGCACACTCCAAGTGGGATACAGGGACAATGTTGGTATGGTAACTCCTAGAAGTAATCATAGATTCCCAATTTTTCTTCAGTCTGGCAAAAATGGAAAGAAGCTTGAAGTCAAAGCACCCGAAAGGAATGAACTTCCCCAAAGACTTCAAATTACCCTGTTACTCTGGCAATTTTTACTGTGGATAAATTCATGAAATGGAAAGGGGGTCGTGAAGATACTGGATGTGGCCAGTATGGAAAGTGTGGAACCAGATGTGGAAGTTAATGTAGAAAATGAACATTGAAGGAGTATAAACAGATGGCAAATAAAATAAGACCTTTCTGTCTCATATTTATGAAGAAGTCACATGTAAGAAAATGAACTTCTAAGAACCCACTGTGAGCAATGAAATAGGAGAGTCTGGAAGAAAGAATCTGGGACTGATCCTATTAAATAAACTCCAGTGTCAAAGAGCATTGTGGGATGTATTTCTCAAGAACAATAAATCCTATCACAAAGATTTCTGCCGCCAAGATTTAGTATCTACAGTATGATGCACATACTCCTGGATTAGCTCTAGCCTGCAGACCAGCTGATAGTTCCGTGAAAAAAGGATTTTTTTTGGTCATCATATCGACTGAAAAGTCTTACTTTCGATCAAATACATTTGAAATTCAGTACTTTTCAACCAACCCAACACTTTACTGTGTACAATTTTCCCTTAGGATTTCCTTTCCTTTACATGGTAAAGGGTTCTGGTCCAGAGTTCTTGTTCTCTAACTAAACAATCACCTAATAATAAATAATTTAATTCAGATGAGAAAAATATTAGTTTATTATGAATTAAAAGGTGATATAGTGTTTCTACCCCAAC
The DNA here is from genome assembly GCA_013397775.1 of Eulacestoma nigropectus. Taxonomy (NCBI): domain Eukaryota; kingdom Metazoa; phylum Chordata; class Aves; order Passeriformes; genus Eulacestoma; species Eulacestoma nigropectus. Next base: position 2,291,012 of record VZTE01001600.1, on the reverse strand, counting down.
ATTATTAAAAAAAATAAAAAGAATTCATGAAATTCAGTGTTGATTCAAATCATGAGGGAGGCCTTATTTTAATATTTACATGCATCTGGATGCTGCTGTAGGGACCGAAAATGTACTTTTGCAACTTGAAGGCCAAAATGAACCCCCAGCATTTTTAGTTTAACTGATAAAAGAAGAGACATTTACATTGCATTTCTTTACTCATATGTGACTTCTTAAACCGTAGATATTCTGATAGAAGCAAAATACATGTGGTAGAAATTCTTTGTTGAAATAGCATGCCAATTATTACAAAGTTATAAATGCTTTAGAAATGAATTGCTGTCCAACATATGTTCACTCAAGGCTCTGAGTTGAAAAAGGTAGTAAATATGCTGCATGAAGAATGATCATGAAAATAAAGAAAGAACGATCTGGACATAATTACGTAATTCAGTTTTGAATGTCCTCAGTAACTAAATACAAAACATCTCAATTTACATAATCCACAGATTTTGCTATGTTTGTACAAAATTGTAACAAAAAAATATCGAAACCCTGCAATATATGTAAAACACAAGCAAGTAATACAGGACATGTTACAGTAATGTTGACACCTGAACCCTCAGTGGAATTTTACATTTGAAATTCTACCATATCTATTAATTTTTTACTTATTGAACACAGTGAGCTCTTCATGGTTTCTAGAATTTGTTCAGAAATGAATTAACTATTAATGTCTCTTAGACTCTTACAGAAAAAGATAATACTGACACTTAAAATTTTTAAAAACCAGCAGATTTATAGGGAGGAGAGGAACTGAAAATGAGCAAGGGATGAAATATTTTGTTTTATCTTTAAAAAGAGGGAAATATATCTCACAGAAGGCTATTCAAATATAGAAGAGAAAGAGGTGGAAATGCTGACTACTGAGAAAATTTCCTGGTTTGGAAAATATTCTTGCAACAGCAAGTGACAATCAATATTATGTAGTTTCTCTCTTTTGTGTATGTAAAAACTCTTTTGATGACAAAAATTTGGCCAGCTGGAGGACAATGAAGCTGTTTCTTTTAAAACTGTTCTTATTCCTGTTAGGGTAAGAAAGATATGTCAAATCTTAAGTGCAATGATCATTAGGTTGAATGCAATATTAATGTCAAGGTTTGTCTAGCCTAAGAATACCTTCTTAGTTGTTTGAATCTTGTAACACCAAATACCCTAAAACCTGACCTTGCTTCAAAGAAGGTAGAGGATAAAAGCCTTGTCATTAGAGTTTAGTGACAGAAATGGGCTTCAGCTGTCTCAGAGAAAAGGAGGATAATGTTTTGGATGGAAATGACTTCACAGGACTTCTTAACTCTTGGGTCTGTTGTGTGTCTAGGACATATTATTGCTCTGTGCTGGAAGAAGGCACAAGGAAGGATCATGTCACACACAGAATCATAAAATCACAGAATGGTTGAGGTTGGAAGAAACTTCTGGAGGTCATCTGGTGACTTAGACCTACAGCTTGTTTCCCAGGACCACGTCCATACAGCTTCTGAATATCTCCCGGGATGGACATTCCACAATGTCTCTGGACAACCTGTTCCAGTGCCCAGTCATTCTCTCAATAAAAAGATGTTTCTTTGTGTTCAGACAACACCTCCAGTGTTTCACTTTGTGCCTGTTTCCTCTTATCATTGGGACTGGAGTATGGCTGAAAAACAGGAAAGAGGTTTCAGACCAGAGAATCCACATGCAGAACATGCAGGTAGGGCTGCAAATCAAGCCTTGGTGACCATGGGGAGCCATATCCGTGCTTGTGGTGGAACTCTTGCTCATCCTAATCCGTAGCAAAGGATCCTGAACTGCTGTTAATGCACAGATAGAGACTCTATGAAGGCACAGAGGACAGCAGTGCTGTCATGACACTGTCAGTGCACTGCTCTCCCTACGTTCATATGTTTTCTCAACTGAGTGATAGACTGGGAGGCACCAACATGGCCCTGACTGGTCAGCAACTTTTCAGAAAAAGAATTTCCTAAGAAAACATTCTTGCTTGCTTGCTTGCTTTCTTGCTTTTCTTGCTTTCTCTCTTTTTTTCGCTTTCTCTCTCTTTTTTTTGTTTCCCATTCTTCATTTCTCTATGCTATCAATAAAGACAACATTCCTTCCAAAATTTAGTTTTGAGATGTTAAAGTACATCACTGTTCTTCTTGATGTCTCCCCCCCGCCAGACATGTTCTCCAGGGATTTTTTAGGTCCTGCTAAGCCTCCATAATACTACTCCAGTTGGGGTCAAGGGATGGGATTTGCTCAGAAGCAGAGGGTAGCAGTGGGCCTATGATAGACAACAGTACAGACAGCATAGGTGAAGAACTGAGCATTCTGATCACTGATTTGAAAGAGAAAATAATAAATAAAATATTAAAAAAAAATTGAATTTGATTCAAGGGGGCCTTGATGTGGCAAAAACTCAGAAAGTCTTTGCAAGGACCCAGGTATTGAATTTACAAATAGCTGATGAACATTAGACATATAAACATTTTTTAAGAGATTAGGAAGCTCTAAAAATTGCTACTTTAGGACTTTTATCACTGAACTTTTACCCAGGGTCATTTGGCAGTATATGCATGAATGAGTAATAATTTTTCATAATTTATTACAATATAAATATTATGAATATTTCCTTTAATTAAGCCAGTAATTTTAAAAGAAACTCTTTGATCCACTAGTACGTCAAAAGTCCTGTTTCCTAATGATAAAGTGGTAAATGACAACATGACTGTAGAAAGAGCACTCTTATCTTTATGAAACATCAGAGGACACAAACACTGAGCTTGCCGTGTTGGTTAATATATATTTTAATTACAGTTTATTTCTTTCTCCCTATATTCTTCAGTAAAAATTCTTTATCAATATAACTTTTCACTTCAAAAATTTTGATTTGGCCTTTTTTTTCCCCTAATACTAGAAAGGTTAATGTCTTAAGCATGTGTTTATCTATGTATGAGTATATGGTGTTGGGAAACCAGGGAAATATTTTGTCTGGAGCCATGACATCCTTTAATATGTGCTTCTGCTTAATATGAAGCTTCTGGGTAAACTTCCTTCTAAACTCATTGTGAACAAACAGCAGTGCTTCACTAAGTCTTACACTTGCTCTTTTCTTCAGCTATTTGGTTAGCACTTTCTCCCATCCATGACAAGTGCTGCTTGGCTAATCTGGTAGAACCAGGCACTCAGACTTGTCCACCAAAAGCAGACAAGGGTCAGACTTCAAGATCTACAGCAACTTGCCATTGTTCAACAAGTTCAAATCTGGGCAGCTAAAAACCTTTCTAGAGGCAGATTATTCTCTCACAATGTTTCTTCTGTCTTCCTCCTTTCTACAGATTAATTGTCATTGTTATCAGTGAACTAGTCTTTTGTTGACTCACATAATTTCGTGATTGAAAAGATAATAAAAATAAATATAATGCAGATATAATGGACCTCTGCTCTTACAAATAGCTTATAACTATATACAAATATATTTATTTTAAAATATGTTGTGTAATACACTTCACAGAGGATCATAAGTCTCTGAAATAGAATATTGAATATTTCTTTTAGAGATAAATGGCAAATACCCTAAACTATGTACCTCAGACCTCCAAACAGCCATACATTTTCAAGTGTTCTACAATGTTTTGTTAACATTTTCCCATTCTTCTAGTTTTTATAAGCTTCTGCACTTCTGGTTTCTGTCTGAGACTAGAAAAGCAAGTACCCAAATACCACAACAAAGACAGTGCTCAAGATATTTCAGGTTTGATTTAGAGCAGGAAGTATTTAGATTCCTTTAAGATTTCCAGTTAAATTTTCAAATAGAAGAATATTCAGATAAGCATCCAAGCTGAGCAGTGCTCTTCTGAACTGAACACAAATGTGAAAACTTTAGAATTTACCCCCTTACAGCCAATAAGGAGATCTATTTATGGGACAAATCTGTATTGGTATCATGTAATGGATTGTTGGATTGCATAATTTCTAAGCATTGCTTGTGTGTAGCACACTTTACATTGGCTTAAAGAAAATACAGACTGCATACTGAAAAAATTTAAGAAATATGAGAATACTGGAAAAAGACTTGTCATATGTATACACAAACATCTATGATTAGATTGAGCCCTTAAAACACACTTCAGCATTCAACATTTGTGGTAGAACAAGATTACACTGTTTTGGATCATTACTGCATGTTTTCTTTTCTAAGAAAGAAACAAATAACTTTTTCAAAGAAAGGAAATGATCATAAACATTGGCTGTTCATCACACTATGGTATTTGTCTTCCTTATGGCATTTGCATCATTTCCTAAGCAAAGAATGGCAAACATTGCAAGAAGTATAGTGAAATAAACATAAGCACCTTGTTTAAGAACTTATCTGAACATGACCTGCATGGCTTAGCATTTTTTATGCAGCTTTAGGTCCCAAATCAGATGCAGTCTTACTGCACTTTTAGTATTTTGATTTTAAATGGTTACAGTTTGTGTTTCAGGGAGTAGCTGAAATAAGGCATATCTAGGCTAAACAGGTGTGTTGGCAAACACATGCAATGATATTGTTTTTTGAAGCAAGATAGTTCCCTTGACAGAAAAAGTGTATCTGGAGGAGAAAGGGATTAAGTGGTGATTGTATAATGTGGCCTGAATCCAGAATTCACCAACTCACTGGGTCAAAACTTTGGAAGAGATTTTTGAGACATTTAGACAAGGACAGCACTTAACAACACAGAAAGACAGTTAAGAAAGGCTGGAAAGAATATCCTGATGCTTGTAAGTGGTTAATTTCTATCTGTACATATGGAAGCAGAAAAACTCTTGTGTCCAAACAGATCATAAGGCAGCTGAAGTTTGTTTACAGTATTTTGCCTTTATCTTCATGTGGAATTCAACTTCTAATGCTGAAACACAAAATCTGCAACTGCCACATGAAATGCTAAATGGAAAGGAATTAATAAACACATGCAGTTTCTGTTAGCAGTGTCGAAAACAATTCTCTGCTTTTTTGATGCAAGAATGTTAAATATAAAATTCACATAGCAGAGCTTCGAAATTGTCAGCATTTTAAAGCAATTATGAGACACTGAGGAGTTACTCTAGATGATGGAGAAGGCTAAGGAAAAAGACAGCTCCCCACTGGGATATCTATGCAGATCATTTATTTACCCTGAAAACATGCCAGATATCTCAGAACAGGCTGTAAGTTAACTAGATCAAGAAATTTTGGCTACTGAACTGCTAAGCCTCACATTTTGAAGAGATAAAGTTATAAAATGAAATAACTGATCTTTGAAGATGAGTGGGATCCTATAAGCATGCCTTGAAGAGCAAAGGAACCATTAAAAGCATGATGACCTATATATAATTTCCTCAAAACACAAGAACAATCCACCCTGCTGTAAAATGAACCAGTTTGACTGAATGGGGAACTTAAACTGAATTCAAAAGCAGACTTGAAGAGGTGGAAAGTGGAGAAGGGCAACTAAAGAGGAATATAGCGTCACCCAAACACTTTGAGACAGTTAGGAAAGCCAGACCTTGGCTAAGTGGAAACTGGTGAGGGATGCAAAGGTCAACATGAATGGCCTCTACAGAGCTTCCTATCAGTGAAGGAAACACTGGGGCAGATGTAGAGCTGCTAGTGAATAGTGCAGGCAAGCTCATGAGGGCAGGGAAATGAATGAGGTGCTCAGAGCCTTCACAGAAAAGGTCTTTCCTCAGGCCTCTTGAGTCTGCATGCCACGTAACAAAATTTGTGGAGGATAGAAACACATTGAAGCTTTAGAGGGGGTTCACCTTAGGGATACTTAGGTGAGCTGATCACACACATATACAAGCCCACAGGACCTGACAGGATGCAAATGAGTGTGTCGAGGGAGCTTAAACGCTAATGTCACTTTGTGTTTGATAGAAGGGCTGGTAAAATCTTCATACAGATAGCATGTGTGAGGGCAACACCAGGCCAGGGGAGTGAGACTGATAACTGGAGGACAGGACTGAGACAGTCCATGCAGACAAACCTCAGCAGGCTCCAACAACAGGAGCCTCAGGAAGTTCAACAGAAACAAGCATTAAGTCCTGCATTTGGGAAAAAGCCTAATACTGTGCACCAGTACAAACTAACTGACTGTTCATCAGCACTACAAAAACAGTACCTGAGAATCCTTGTGGACACCAGATTAAACCAGTCTAGTTCTATAATCTTGCAATGATGAGAACTAAATCCAGCCTGGTATATATCAGCAATAATTTGGTAATCCATCACTAGCACTGACATTAACATATTGTCGTTACTTATTACTTATTGTGATTGCTTACTTCAAAACTTTTAGGATGTTACTTGCTCCTCTGAAGATATATTTAGTTATTGTATCAGATCACGTATGCACAGATAACAATCGGCATGTAGTTCAGAAAACAGATTAATTAAGTAGTTTCAATATGTTCTCATCAGTGATGATCCTGCTTCAGCTTGGCACCCTGATTACATCTTAAAGCACTTGATGAAGCATCAATTTATGCTCCCAAAAAGTGGTTTTCTGTTCTGTCCCTCTGTATAGAACAGCCTGTGCAAGTGAAGGGGCTCCTAGAACAGCTCATGTATATCGACTATACATTATCTGACCAAAGAAACAGACTGGGGCTTAAGTCCTTTCCAAGGAAATCCATATTAATAAAATAATTGATATTTCTGTTTTCTCCCAAGGATGTAATGCTCACAAAGGACAATTAAAGGTAAACACTTTCAATCGTTGAAGAGACTTAATTTACAATCTGCTATGACAAAGCACTTATGAAGACTCTTGGTCTCTTTGTTTTGATCAAAACTAAGTTATCAAATAAAGATGTACATTTATTTCTGTAAAAAACCCCAAGCCATCAAACAAACCAAAAAAAAATCAAAAACATTAAAAAAAAAAAAAAAGTAGTGGCAGAATCAACACTAATGAAAAGGGTTCCTTTGATTCAGAAGCATATAAAAATTCTGTGCACAGTTTCAGTACTAGCACAAGACTTGGAAGGGTAATAATTTATAAGAAAGTACAATATACAAGACATCCAATATAGATCAAGGTATAGAAAATGGGCTACATTACCTAATAGAGTAACTCTGGTCTGGTTTTAATCCTCAAATTCTTTTAAAACTGTTGAGACACTAAGAACAGTAATATTGAGCAAAGTGCCTAATTACAGCTATACCTTTCTCTAAGGAAGCTTTAGTTATTAGCAAAATGAAACAATGAAAACTGCTCTGCATGGGAAGCCACAGATATTAGCTTTTTTAAACAGCAAAGGGTTTTTAAAGCAGGAAAATAACTGAAAGTGTTGAAGCTACTGCAGCTATTCTCATGCTGAAATTAGGCACTTATTTAAGCTCTTTACTGGCTTTATCCTATTGAACGCTATTATTCAGTTGTATATTCAAAGAAACTGAAAGCAGAGATGAAAAATTGTCCTTTACATTGCTAAATATAAGAAATAAACTAAGAGTGCCTACTCCTGAACAGATGTTAATTGGCTGTTCTTTACACTAGAGTTACACTTGAGCAAATACCAAATTTCCAAATCCAGCTGAAAGGCAAAAGAAACAGAAATGTTATGACAGACATAGAAAACTGCTGTCCAGGCTGGTAGCCAGGCCACCTGAGACCAAACAGAACAGCTGGAAGCCAGCAAAAATCATTACTGCCTCAGTAGAGTCACAGTCATGTATTGCAGAAATGGAGAATGAATGGTACTGGAGGAATCAGTGAGATATACTTGAACTACTGGAGAAATCTCAGCTAGCTCTTGAAAGTGGAGAAGAAGTTGAAAATGTGATTTTTCTTTCAATGGTGCAAGTACAAAGCATGCTATATCTTTTTCAGAAGCGTCGTTATAAATACCAGGAGCACTGAAATTACCAGTACAAATTGCTTCCAGCTGAGATTGCAACCTACCCAGCCCTTTCATTTCTGAGTCATGACTATCCTAACAAGGTATGCAGTGAATTTAAATTGCATCTTGATGGCAAAATATTATCATCTCATAAATTTATTGATCCCTGAGATTAATTATGTCATAATAAAATGTGTCTATCTAAAATCGTTTAAGTTATCAAAATGGAATTTAAAGGGTTACATTTTAATGCTGCTGTTACCATATTACTGGTGCTACTGAGACTTGCTTGATCATAGCAATGTAGACTGAACATTTTTCGTAACTCAGCAAAGTGATTGTGCATTTAATGAAAGGAATTCTTCCATTTTTACTTTTAAAAATGCTGGAATTGAAAATTGTTGGCCACTACTGCTATAGATTGAGGTCAGTTAGACTCTACCTAACACCACTTTAAGACTGTAGGGAGAGAATTCGTATCACTGAATGCTGGACATCCACACTTGCATTTGAGGACTGACTCCACACTCCCCTTGTAATGAAAGAAAAACAGAGGACAGTTTGCCTACTATGTTTAGTTCACATTTTTATTTGGGTTGAATACTTGTAGAAGCATCTTCCTTTTTCTACTAACTTGCTGCTTGTTTGCCTATCTCTCTACGTTGCAGATTCAGTCATAATGATGTGTTATCATGTGAAAAATCTGCTTCCCCTGGGTTTAGACAAGCAGCTCTTATGCTTTTTGTACATTATAGATGCTTACATTTGGTGAGATAGATGCCACTACAGATGCTAAAATCCTAGTGAGAAATTCAGCTTATTTCATATAATTCACATAATTCAATTATCAGTTACCCTAGGGCACCCAAGCCAGTGTTTATTTCTTCTTCTGTTCAAGGACCTAAGCAGATGCATCTACCTTTGTCTTTGTATACTCTTTTTTATTTACCACATGTACATATTTTATTGTCTTGGAAGAAAATGATGACAGCAGAGAAATATATTGTTGTCACTCAAAGCCTCTTAATCTAAATGAAAGAGCTCTTGGCACTGTAGTCAGTGGACATGGGATTGTGAGAATAAGGTCAATTCTTTTTCACTCTTGTATTCCTGCTGAAATGCCCATTGTATTTCACTGAAAGTAAAAATGACACACTGCAAAGGCATTGGATTGTCCTATGAAATACAGCAATCCACAGCATGTTAACGCAATTTTTTTCCTTTCATATTGCCCCAAACTGCAAAAAAACTCATTGTTTTCAAAAAAATAATACTAAACCATCCTCAGCAGTTTCTAAGTAATGGAGTCTCCTTACATTTCAGGCTTTTAATTCTGTTTTTTTTTCTTCCATTGAAGAGATGGAAAAAACCCTAGATCAATTCAAACTCGTTTTTCAAAAGCACTCACTTCCCAAGCAGAAACAAATTACCACCATCTCTCTGAGATTTAATTGCTTTCACTCCAGAAAAACACCCCTTCTGCACAGAGGAATGAAGCAAAAGAGAAATGCTAGATGCACCAGTAAAGAATGAGTGGGTTTGAATTGTTTTTTCCTTCTCCTAAATTAAGTTAGGGTTACTTGTCTGTTAATATGTAGTAATTTTCACATAATGAAAAATTCAGCGCTTCCCTTGTTAAAATTAAGAGCTGAAATATCTGTTCACCTAACAGTTCCAAAGGGAGGTACTTTTGCAGAAAAATAAAAAAAAAGGGAAAGATAGAAAAAGAAGCAGAAAAAAGAGAAGGGGAGAGAGGAGAGTGAGAGTGAGAGAGAGACAGGGAAAAGAAGCCAGGCAGAAAGCAAGAAAGTGAGAAACTGTGCCTGTGTGAGAGAAAGTGAGAGGGAGGGCAAGAAGGAAAGCAGAAAAGCAAAGAAGCAAGAAAGAAATTAGATCTAAGTTGCAATATTTCTGAAGCAGCGGGTCTAGCATGAAATAATGGGCCAATCGTGTAACATAAAGAAGCTCAAAGTAATAAGGTTTGGTAAGGTCAGAGTAATGATTTCTTTTTTTTCATGTGAGATACCGTTCTTGAAAGTGACGCTGAGCTATAGTAGGCAATGATAGGAAAGGAAACATCTTGTTTACAAATGTCAGCCAGCAATTAGCATCATTTAAAGAGTGGAACCACAACGGCTGTTTTTTGTTAGCTTCGAAAACCCATCTCTTTATTGTGGCCGCGTTTTAAGAGGCAAAGTAGACAGCAAGACTCTGAAACCAGTTCATAAATAGTTGATTTCATATTTTAAAATCTTGCCTATAACTGTCACCCCCCTCGCGTGGATCACAGATGGTGAAGAACTAATTTGTTACTGTTTGATAACGGCTTTTATGTATCAAAGCGCTTATTTACTACTCTGTGGGGGGAAATGACAGACAAAAAGCAATTATGTGTTTTTCTTTCAGTTTTTCTTTAACCACTCTGCTCTTTGGCTTTTTTTTTCCACTCCCGACATGTTTCTTATTTGAAATATAGCATTGTGAATCTTTTACATATGTTGGTTCTAATTTAACCCTCTTTCTGGGTTTTCAAGAATGCATCTGGCCGGGCAGATCAACTGTAATCTTTCATGATTGTTTATAATGGCCCAGTGATAAGTAATAACACTCAGGGGTGTCTCCCGGTAACAGCGTATTACATTTCAGTATTAAAAATGCAAATTGGGACTTTGCTTTTGAAGATTGTCAGGAAAATGTTTCAAGAAGGTAGAATAGCTACCAGGACGCCTGTAAGTGAAATCAACCCCTCTCCCCCCACCATGTGGGGCCTCCTGCCTGCAGGTTTTCTGAAGGAGCCCCTCACCCAAAATAAATAAATAAGTGAAGAGACTTTCCTCTGTACATGGTATTAAGTAGCTGATGTTAAATATCTGGCCCTGGAATGTTGTGAACTCCTGCATCTTTCCATTTTTTTTCCCTCACTGGTGATATGCAAACTGTTCACTTGGTGTTGCCACCAAGAATGATTTTGCTGTGGGTTGTGCTTTCTGGTGTTGCATGGAAGCAGAGCTGATGGGGCTGAGGGAATAGTTTCTGCACATATATTTATATTGAATAAACAAAAAAGGTTCCAATTTAGTGATGACCAGGGCTGATTTGTGAGTGAGTTTCCTTGAAGTAAGTGGACTTGCTTGTGTGACTAAAGTTGAGGGAGTGCATGAACACCATGGTTAATTTAGTCATTAGTGCAGAATTTTTCCTACTGAATTAAGAGTTAAATTTAAAGGCAAAAAATTCTGTTATAGATGGAAATTTCAAAATGGCAATGCAATATCATAATAATGGTTATATGCTGAAAGAAACATTGTCTATTGCTGCTGAAATCAATTGGAATTTTCCCACTGACTTAAATGAAAGTAGGAATAAGTCACCATGGAAAAACCCATGGAAAGATTACAAGCTTTTGTTTGTCTCATTACATCCTTTAAATTACCTCCTGGCTCTCTTTGCCTGTTTCATCCTCCTTTTCTTCTTCCATATTATAGCCACACTGGCATTAGGAGATGCCTGTTAATGTCAGTGGGACTGCTTGGGGAGCAATAAACTCAACATGAGGAGGGACAGAAAGTTTTTGCCAAATGAGAATATACAGAGCATGTTCTTTCTTACTTCTGAAGCCTGCCTTATAGCCAAAGCTTAGACTACCAAGAAGAAAAATCAAGGAAATGGAGGAGAACAGAAAAGGAGAATAAAAGGACAATGGAATTTAGGAAGCAAGCTTAAAGCCTAGCCTCTTTAAAGATGAAATATCATAATATATCCCTTACTATGACCAAAATATGGGAGTAGCACTTATTTCAATGCTTTAATACCAGAAAGCTTCAGTAGAACCCATAAATCACTTCCACATGTTTTTGAATAAACCTCTGTCCTGCATTGTACAAATTGCTTTCTCAAGACAGTTTGAGTAAGGTCAGCAATCCTTCCCTCCTCTTGTTTGACTTTCTCAGGGTGAAATTCACCCCGGCAGTTGTCAAGAAAAAGACCTGTGTCGCTGAACTCCTGCCTAAGCCAATTGATTTCCAGTGAGAGCTATATTTAGGCTAATCAGGTCCACTGTGTCTGGATGTGGCAATGAAATAGCTGAAGCATGCTCTATCAGGCCCCATTTGAAAATGCTGGCCCAAGTGTGCCTGTCATTCCTGCTGTATTTCAGACTCTCCATCATTTTGATAATTATACAGCTTGGAAACTTTTTTCTTTTTATAGTCTTTGAAACTATAATGAAGTCTTCGGTGTTGCCAACCTAAACCATCCAAAAATCTTGAATCAGGCTTGAAATAATCATGAGATTGGCCTGAAAATCATACAACTGAATGTACTTGGCTTCTTTTATTTGCCTTCTGGTTTTGAGTGTTTAGGGTGCAGTGGGGTCACATTTACAGGGTTTCCTCTGCCTCTGTGTGGGCCAGAAATGCAACCTTTTTATAAGACAACTGAAATTCCTTGGGTATTCGCATGACTCCAGAAGCTGGGATTTAATGGGGGTGTGTGGGGGGAAATCCACTGTGTTTGGGCTTGTGATAAAATTGGAAGTCTTGGCATTACAGAGCGTCTCACATTCAAAGTTTGTTTATAAGGAGAATATAGTTCTGTGGAGAGAGAGAACAGAGTTTCCTTCTGTTCTCTTCTGACTTGAGAGAAATTTCTCTCAAAGGGTGAACTTCACTTCTCAAAGCCAGCATAAGGCCTATTCAGCATCTGAAGTGATGCACAGACCTGGCTGTGGCTCTCTACTTAAATTTACTTCATGCTACATTAAGAAAAGCTGCAGAAGTTATTGTAGCTGAGATAGTTTAATGTTCACAAGGAAAACAGAAATTCTTTCTAAAACTGCCTATTATCAAGGATTTGGAGGCAAAGCTCAACGTCATGGGGTACAGAACTAAAAGCCCTAGTGAAAGAGGACGGAGGAGGCCCTTGAAGCAGGGAGGAGCTGGAGATGGAAGTATATGAGCTTTATAATATTTGGTATAATTAAAGATAGGAATCCAATCTTAGGAGAAGTATTTGTGGAGTAGGAGGCATTGTTAGAGATGCAGGTAGGAGCAGCACCTGGAAGCTTTGCATGTAGGACAAAGATATTAAAGGTGAGATTCATTGTATCAGTTATAAATATCTAAACCCCAGGAAATTTAACGTGGGATTCACTTTATCCACCTTCTACACGTGCTAGCTCTTTGGTAAGCAATGAAAATTATTAGATACTTCTGGAGTGCAGTTCCTCTCATCCTTACACAGATATCCAGAACAGATTGGATAAACTGCACCATAAAACTGCCTTCTTATTTCCATTGGCTATGTGGGAAAGTCAAATTGATGGATTTTAAGAGGATTAGTTTTTATGCAGACTATTGGCAGTGTAGAAGTCTAAAGTTAAGCATTTTTTCTATGCTTTGCTTAAGAATAATGTTAGCTGACACTTTTTGAGCAATTCAGGATATGGCTGTAAACATTGTTGGTGCAGCAATATATGTGTATGTGCTCATGCACAGGCTGTTTGGATAATTTTTGCTTATGTTAATGTCTAAATGGGGAGTTAGCAAGAGTAGGGAGTTTAGTGCTCCTGGAGAAGACTCCATGGAACAAGACTAAACTGCATGAAGAAGAAGGTGAAGGTATGGCTTGAAGCCATTTATACTACATGATAAATGTCTAGATAAGGCACAGTGGTCATAATCTGGGATCCTCAAGTAGAAACCAGTTGCAATGTCCTAATGTCTCAGACCAATCTGTAGTGCTTTAAAATAGTTTTGTTTTACTTTTGTGACTAGTAACACCTTTAAGTAATGCACCATTAGTGTCTCTTAATCCCAGTTGTGTATGCCTTAAAAATTGGCAGAATGTTTTCAGTCAAAAGGTATCACATTCAATTTAAGTACAGGATTTACACTGTGCCAAGCCAAGTACTCTTTGCCAGCAATTTGACATCCTGAACAAATAAGGTTTGAATTCCTGCTCTGAAACAGGAAAAGGATCATTTAGTCTGTTTGAATATCATTTAGAGTAGGATAGCTTTATTTTTTTGATGCAGCAGTACTGTCAAGTGTGGATTCTGACAGATTTATTGAATTGATGCTTGCATGTTAAACATACGGCTTTAGACACAGTTTAAATATATATTCAATCTTTCTATGAAATTTAAGTTATGAAAATACCCTATGATAGGTAGATTATAAATGCAACATAAAATAAATGATAACCAAAGTTTCTCAGGGTAGTTTTTTCAGCACAGCTACGACTGAGATTATGAACAAGGACAGGGGAGATCACACATGAAGAAACAGATCCACAGAAAGATGCAGGTATTTATTTGCCAATTTTGTCATGGAAGTCAAACCTCATATTCTCAGTCCCTGCCTTTCTTCCCTCTGTTGCAGCTATTGCCCATCTTCTGAGACACAGTGTTTTGATTAGTAAAAATTCTTGCATGCATTAATTTCTGCTGCAGAGAGAATAAAATATTGACAGTTCTTACTGCTCTAAATAACTCTAACCTTAGCATGTGTCTGTAGACAAATGGGACAGGAGATAGGCAGTGAAATGAGAGTATTTTCTTGAACCTGTAAGTAGTGTAATTTTATTAATGTGACAGTCTGAGATAATTAGAGCTGCCTCTTAAACAGGGTCATCAACTTTAAGTAGGGCACCCCAACAGCTGATCTTATTGTTTCTGTTCTGAGGGTTGGCTTACTTACAGCTGCCTTGGGTAACTCTGTCAGGAACTCCACCAGGAAAAGGTATATGGATGCTCTTAGCGTCCAACAACCAGGCGAGAGAAAAAATAGAGGAATTAGGGGATGACTGCAAGGGACAGCACATGGTGAGCCAGGCTCCTCTCCTAATGCTCTGCACCTTAGAGTGCCAGCTTTGGGCTGACTGGTATGTAGCGCTCTTTACATGGTGCTGCAAACCTAAATGTACTGCTTACATCGCTGGAGGGTGAGGTGTTACCATCAACAGTGTTGTCCAGCAAGGTGAAGCGATGAGACAGGAATTCAGACAGACAGGAGAGAACTTTGCTTATGTACACAGATACAAAACTGTGTCTCTTCTGTTATGCCTCTGTCCACTTGGCAGGTTTAGGGGAAGGTTGTTTGATTCACTCTGGGTGGTGCATGGGTGAAATAAAATTCTCAGGAGATTTTATAACAAACTTTTACTCACAAATTTTAGAACATTAAGGTAGAATAAGGTACTTGGCAAATTTTAAAACAACATCCATGCAAAGTAAGGCACTTCATGAACTTTAACTTAGCAAACTTAAACATGGCCAACTTTAACTTATCCAGGCACTTAGGCATTGACTGGAATTCTTTAGTCTGGGTTACAATATATTTTGAGATACTGGGAGAAGAAAGAGAGAAAGAAAGAGAAAGCAAGGATAAGATATTTAGGCTAAAACGAAAGATATTTGTGTCAGGGGAGATTTAGTTTGGATGTCAGAAAAAGGTTCTTCACCCCGAGGGTGTCTGGGCACTGGGACAGGCTCCCCAGGGAAGTGGTCACAGCACCAAGCCTGACAGAGCTCAAGAAGCATTTGGACAATGCTCTTGGGCACACAGCGTGACTCTTGAGAATGGTCCTGTGCAGGGCCAGGAGCTGGATACGATGGTCCTTGTGGGTCGCTTCCAATTCAGCATATTCTGTGGTATTACCACCCCCTAATCCAGAAACAAGACTTGATTGCTGCAATTTCAATGTCTGCTGATCGAAGGAATGGTTGCGGTCTTGATCTGTTGGGGATGAAGGAAAGCCCATGAAACACAAAGTTCAATGGTTTAATATATGCTTAGGTTTACGTAGGAACACCCATGTACCTCCCCTGGCCATGGGAGTTTTACACTATATGAGGTAACACTGTGGAGCACGTGCAGGCCTCTAGAGGAAGGCTTCAGAAGTGAGTCTGAGGGTTTTTTGTGGGTCTGTAATGGTTTATGACTCCTTCTAAGACATGACAGCTCCCTCTCACGTCAGCATAGCTGAGCCAGTCTTGCCCCTCAGAGGGGATGAACACCTTCAGGCCTATGTTTGAATGTCTCGATACCTCTTCTGGAGCAGAGTTTTCACACCTGAGCCAGTTGTGCAAGGGAGGACATTGGCATAATAAAAAGCACTATCTCAGCTTTCAGGATCTGCTTCTTATTGGCCTCTTCCCTTACCTGGCTCAAAACCCAGGTTCTTGCTAAACAAAGGTTGATTTGTCATCCTCTCGCGCTCACGCCCCCTGCATCTGGGCTGTTACCTTTCACATCGTCAGCAAAGCACCACTGCTTTTGCAAAAGGCTGATGGTTTGAGCCATTAATCATTAACATTTCAGTCTCTCACACCATTCTCTTCCTCCTACTCTTAATTTAGACTTCAAAATGATTTACAGAAGTCCTGGTGTGGCATAGTAACATTTTCTAAACCTCATTTGGCAGACCTTAAGCACTTTTCAGTCATGGTCATGCTGTGCCATTGTTCAGAAAAACATTATAGCATTTTCTGTCTCATGGCTGCTGCAGCACAACCCTTATAAAGAGTTTTAGCTTGTTGTCTCTTTTTAATGAATGCTTGTAAAACTGGTAATAATAATAGCATTAAGAACTCTAATAATCAGCCCTTTCTGTTTGAGGCTCCTTGATTTATATCACTCCCTCAATGAGGCTGAGATTGCTTTAAGAGGACATTCACCTGTGTCTAACTATGCATGAATTGAGGTGAATGAAAACTAAGGAAAGTCAGTGTGGAAGACTTCGAAAGACCCCAACAGGAAACACTAATTTACTTTGAAGAAAGGCTACAAATTGTATTTGGGATTTGGGTGAAGAAGCATCTGGGTTTTTTTTTTAAACATTTTTATTAATTAAACTTATGATTAAGTCAAACGATTTAATTAAAGATATGATCATGCAATAGAAATTGACAGTACACTAAGACAAAATCCTTTAAATGCTCTCACATTTTTTAAAGAATCCATAGAAAATGTCTTCAATTTTTATTTAGCCTGAAAGCACCTAAGAACAAAATATTAAGCAGAAGTCACTAGAAGTTTACTATCAAAGACAACCTGAAATACCACACTTAGCACAAACACTGTTTAACCCATGGTATATTAAGAAAATAAATACTAAGCCCTCAAATTTACCCTTTTTGCACTGTACTTACAATGTCCTGGTTCTTTAGTGACATGGTTTTATTTGCATTGAGACAAAATACAGGCAAGATAGTCCTTTTGAAATAAAAAAAGTAATTTATTCCTTCTTATTTGTAATCATATGCAAAAATATAAAAAATCACACACACAAAAAAAGAAACAAATGCACTAATGTTATTGTTGTGCTTTTAGCAATTGTTAATTTGACAAATAAGTGTTTCAGGATCTATCTCTGGCTTTTGCTGCTATGGATCTGCTGTACCATATGCTATTATTCAGGTTAGCGTTGGTGACACAGAGCTCATTTTCTGTCTAGTGATCACTGTAACTTTCTGAGCTTGTTCTGAACTACTGATAAAAAATATCCTTTTTTTCTGGGCTCTCCAGAAATTAAACGTGATCTCAGATATTGCCATTCTGCATTGCTGCTTGATGTTTATTTGCTCTGTCACCAGCACAACAAAGGAAAGGCAGCTTTAATTTGCTGTATGTTGTGTAATGCAAACGTGAGTTACTGTATATCCCTTAACAGCCCATCATTAATTTCCCTTGCATGCCGTTTCCAGGTTTCATATATTGCTGGATGTTGTGATAGTATGTAAAGCATCAGCTGCTGTTTCACAGCTTGGATTTTAAGGGGTCTACAAGGAGAGATCAAAAGCTGAAATTCTGATATTACCTCTAATGGAAGAACTATTACCCAAACAAGCAGGATGTAGATTTCTTTCCTAGCAAAATGCTGCTATGGCATTCTCTCATTGATGGCTTTGCAGCATTCAGGACTCTGGTAATGTATGGTTTCCAGTTCTGAGAAACAATTATTTTATACTTATTCTTTTGTCCAAGGAAAAAGAATAGTCTAATTAGTTTAGAAACAAATTTATTTGTATAAATTCTTACAAAGTGCTCATCATTTTAGTATATGGATGTAGTACAAAACCCAGTTTTATTGACACTTCACATTTGTGGCAAACACAGATTAAGCGTAAAGCCTAAGAACTGTATGATTGTGAGAATCTGATTTGTATAGAGACCTAAAATCTGATAATTAGTAAAGTTACAGATCGAGACCAGTTTCTATACCAATTCTAATGTTCTTCATAAACTGCAGACCATCTTCAGTAGTTGTCTTGGAGGCAATGTGACTCATTTGACTCAGATTCAAACCCTGCTTTCTTTTCTGCAAATTCAAAAAATATTAAATAGTCCAAGTGAAATTAGGAGAACTGACATATAATGAGAGTCTAACCATTTATTCTCTATAAATGCACTTTATAAAGAAAGCTACAAGATGTTTGTTTTCTAAAAGAAAAGCAAAGAGAAGTGTAGAAAGGAGATTATTTTTTAAACAAGGAAGTATCCCCATTCTTAAAAATAAGGACAGAATGTATTGCTATGGTTTGATCAAAACAAATCTCATTCATTTTGTTTCTTGGTTGAAGATATAGGCTCTAGTTCTTGAAGGACTGCCGGGGATTTTTTAATTCATCACTGTTCCCATTCTGAGCCAAAATAGAGATAGACATAAGACTGCTGTGAGACCCCTCGAGTAAAATTTAATTCCATGTTTAGGCATTTGGTGTCTTTTAAGAAAAGACCACATGGAGCTTCATGTATGGGATTAAAATTGCTATTTCTTGTACCTATTTTGAAAAATCTGTTAAGAATCAGAGCTCATCCTTTAGGAGGAAACTGTCATGAACAACCAGTTGCCAACAAGGTGGGTTAGCATCTTCTGGAAGACATATTTCAGAAGGTAGATGACAAGTACAGTCACACATGAAGTAGAAGGAAAGAAATCACAACAGAAGCCTAGAGGAAAGATTGCTAGTGGAAAATCATAGGTGTAGGACAGTTAAAAAAGGCATTCTGTACAATCAGTTTATAAATATTGCTCTGTTGTGCTAAGTTATTGCCTCATCTGCTATCGCAGCTTGAATTTGCTTTAAATCTTTTTACCTTGTTGAACCCAGTCTCAAAGTCTCTATTTTGGAACAGTGCAACTGGAGTGTAATGGGCTTTTAATTTCATCAGAATAAAGCCTAGAGAAATTAAGGAGCCTGACACTAAAGTAAAGATCTCTCTCACGTTAGATATGTAGGTAGCTGGTTTTCTTTGTCTATAACACAGAATTTCTCTTAACATTTCTCCATAGAGGCCTTATTTGTAAAATATAACTTTTTCCTTTGCTACAAAATGACTCATTTTCAAAAAAAATCAGAAAGTTGAAAAGAAAAAATCAAAGTTGCAAATTTCATGCAAAACTCTGGGTCTTTTTAGCTTTTAAACTTGATGCACAGGGGGACGTATGTGAAGGGATAGAAATCTGGGTCACAGCATGAAATTCCTGTTTTTGTATTCATAAAAAACAAACTCTATATATCAAAGGAAGGAGGTGTGAAGTAGTAAAAAAGAAAAAGAGAAAAGCAGTCTAAAATATTCTCAGCTTTTGATATTTCTCAAAAACATACTGAGTTCTTTTAAGATATTATATTATTTCCTCAGACCATTATTGAAACAAAAATGTTACTTGCTCTGCTAATAACTGCTCCAAATTTCTCTTCTGGAGAATTAATGAAACATTTTCAGTTTTTCCAGTACTTTTTTTTCTATCAAAATATGGTCCTAGGCTCTGTGGTCTTGAGAAATGCTCAGGTGGTTACCAATTTATATAGAAAAGCAGGACAAAGACACTGAATCCAGCTTTCTCTACCCATATGTGGTCAAGAGTTGCAGGGATGACGGTAAGCAAAGAAATCCTTTTTGGTGTCATAATATTATCCTGATAACAAACCCTTGAGGTGTAGAGTGTCTCATGTAAGTACAATGCCCTAGGGAAGAAATCATTAGGTACACACCTCTTTTAAACAAACTGGTAATCTGTATGTCTCCTGCATTACAGACCAAACTGTGGACCAATTACATTGCAAGCTGAATCTCCGGAGTGGACTGTTGGAATGATTTTAGTTTACAAGCTAAAGATGACTACCAGGTTCAAGATCACACTATAAAATCATAGAATTTGCTGAGTTGGAAGGGAGTCACAGGAATCACTGAGTCCAACTTCTGGCCCAGGACAACCCAAGAATCACAACATGTGCCTGAAAACATTGTCCAAATGCTTCTTGAACTTAGCAGACTATGGGATAAACCCTTACTTTCTAAATGAGCCTACATGTTATAGATGGAGCTAAAAAGGTCTGTTTGACACTTCTGAGGAGGGCCAGTAAATGAAAAACAATTCTTAAAGAAATCATACTTCTAGCATGGCATTTGTAGTGGTTAAAATTGGGGTTTTTTTCGACAGCTTCAGGGAGATCAATTTTTCTAATGCAATTCTGTCACAGAAAGCCAAGGAAATATAAGTATTGTTTGAAGAAGAACATGCCAGTAATTACATGAAGTGCTGTTCTGCTGCTCTGGGATTTTATTTTCTATTATAAAATTACTTGAGAATAACCTAAATATAACCTAATAGTGAGTGAAAAAGTATAGTTTTAAGTTGCTTATAAGAGAAAAAGAAACAAAGAGAAGTAGTTGGCACTAAATTTCATTTTTCTTTTTGAAAATCTTGCTCAGCTCACTAATGCTTTTTGACAAGAAGTTCCACTGGCCACTACTGAATTTACATCCAAGAAGTGAGTAACATAAGAGAAGGTACATGACTATATCAATCTCCTAGTGACTTTCCCTGTGCTGTTTGCTTGCTAGTAATTATGTTTCTTATGCACTCCTTTGCTGTGGGAGAACACAAGTGATATCAGCCATCACAGCACAAATCAAATGGGATTCCATGGACTAAGAAAAGGGATTGGTTCTTTCTACTTGATCCTGGTAAAGATTTGCAGTGCTCGGCTCATTTAGGACCTTCAAACTCTACTTGTTCTCTTTCAAAACCTCCCCACACTCTTGAAAATTACTGTGTGTGGTTAGTGACAGAAAGGAAGCATCATCCCTGTATAGTGATCATAGGTATTTTTATCTACAGAAGAAATGGATCAACTTCCTTCACATTCTCCCAAAGATACACAACTCCTCAGAAGGGGATAATGCCATTCTTTAATATCATTAAATAGAAATAGTATTTCCAGAAATTCATCAAATTATATCTTCATAAACCTTTTGGGCATGCTTCTCCTTTTGGATTGAGGCTGTGCCCCAGTTGGCATAATTGCACCCTTGTTTTTATGTTATAAAAGTCTGTCAACAGTGAAATATCAGTAGAATTCCAGTTACATATGCTAGTCCCTGAGAGACACAAGTCCTCTCTGCTATGAGTCAGATAGAAAAAAAAAAATCATTGCTAAAAGTCAAAAGTTTGCCCAGTGGAAAAATAGTTAGATAGTGATACCAGTTTACAAAAGTGGTGTATGATGATCTACAAATTAATTACAATCTTGGATTGCCAGAGATAGAGTGTCAACATTTCTTAGGATTTGCATGAATGCTGATTTAGGCTTCAAAATAGCACTTATTCTCAGGCTAGACTTCAAGCACATCCTTTAGTCCCAAGAAAAAAAGTCAGGACCTAAATTATATTGTGTATTTAATTTGGAGCTAATAAAATAGAAGTACAAAAAGGGAACATTTGAGTCAGTTTATTATACAGTATTTGACCCTATCTACCCTATTAAAACTTCACATTCTTTCTCCAGTGGTGCCGTATGGGAACACAAGATTGCAATTGTGCCCCAAGAGCATGACAGCAGTCCTCATAATAGTTTCTTCAGTCTTTTTTTACATTGCTTTCTAAAATGATGCTGCCATATGTGCTGTTATATTTAAGCAGCAGATGCTGTGAACTCACAAAGTTGAAGAATGCTGAAGTATGATGCCATTTGAAAACAGGTTTTCTAAGGAAAGCTGACTTCTTGCAAGGCTTTGGATTTATTTCAGGCATTTCATTACTAATTACAAAAGGCCATATAGAATGCATTTACACCACTTATTGGTTCTGTCTCGGGGCACCTAATATATGGGCTATCTAGCTTTTACACTATATTGCTGTTTCCACAGCTACAAAGCAGCTATAAGCTTTGTTTGCAACAGAGTTAATGCTTTAATTTTGAAAAGGAGCTGGGAATGGGTCTTCATTTTCACTTCTTTACTTAACCAGAGTTTGAGCTAAGGATGATATTGCACTGTAAACCAGGCTTATAGTATTAGACTATGCATTAGCTAAGAAGGGTATTATGAATATAATATTAGAAAATTCAAATTCCTTCAGTTTTCACTGGTAACTGACTTTCTAGCCATTTTCATGTTTGAAAATTAAGCAAGCAAATTCATAGCCTACTCTGAAGTAGATTGAGATTGGCAGACCTGCTGGATTCATAGGGAGTCAAAACAGTTCCAATAGAACACACATCAGACACCTGGACTAGGAGTTGAAAGAGGATGAAGTAGAGATATGGAAGAAAAAGGTGAAGGAGGGAAACATTTCTAGTATAGAGGTTGCCTCATGGAAGTTGATTTGGGAAAATTACAGAATCTGGCAGCTGAAGTAAATACATTTTTCTAGCACTGATGACTTGAGTCAATTTAATTTCATGTGTAACTTCACTGGACTTACGAGACTGAAATATCAGGCTTTGTAATGCAGGCAGTTCTTTTTTACACACGGCCAGCTCTGAGCAAGTGCTGGGTTCTGCTCCTGGGATGGGGCAACCCTGGATGTATGTAAAGGCTGTGGAATGAGACACTGGAGAGAAGTGCTTAGGAAAGGGCCCTGGAGGTCCTGGTCAATATCAAGTGGAACCTGAGTCAGCAGTGCCCTGGCAGCCAGGAGGGCCAACTCTGTCCTAGGGGCATCAGGCACAGCATCGCCAGCCAGGCAAGGGAGGGGATTGTCCTGCTCTGCTCTGCACTGGGGCAGCCTCACCTCGAGTACTGGGGGCAGTTTTGGGTTCCATAACATAAGAAAGATATTAAGCTATTATAAAGCATCCAAAAAAGGGAAACAAAGATGGTGAAGGGTCTTGAGGGGAAGCTATATGAGGGGCAGCTGAAGTCACTTGGTCTGTTCAGCCTGGAGAAGAGGAGGCTGAGGGGAGACTTCATCGTGGTCTACAGCTTCCTTACAAGGGGAAGTGAGGGGCAGGCACTGATCTCTTCTCTGTGGTGACCAGTGGCAGGATCTGAGGGAATGGCCTAAAGCTGAGTCAGGGGAGATTTAGCTTGGGTATTAGAAAAAGGTTCTTCACCCAGAGGGTGTTTGGACACTGGGACAGGCTACCCAGGGAAGTGGTCACAGCACCAAGCCTGACAGAGCTCAAGAAGGATTTGGAGAATGCTCTCAGGCACATGGTGTGACTCTTGGGGCTCGCCTGTACAGGGCCAGGAGCTGGACTTTGATGATCCTTGTGGGTGCTTTCCAACTTAGCATATTCTATGATTTTATGAACTGCAAATAGGACAAGTTGCCATCATGTCTTTTATTAATCTATAATAATTGCACCTTAGGGGGTAGAGACTCTGATGCAGAACAAAAGGAATTATCCATTGAGATTTCCGAAAGTTGGAAGGTCCTGCACCTTCTCTGCATCCTTCCACACATAGACTGGCTTGGATCTTCTCTCACTTTGTGACACTGATTGACACTCTCATCAAAAGTATCAGTGAAAATACAGATCTAACCTTCTCATAAATATATTTGGTATGAACGGCAAAGTTTTGGCAGTGGAGAGGGCTGCAGGGGTGGTCTTTGGGGGAAGAAACATGGGACTGACTGACTTTTGTCAGATACAACCAGTATCTCCAAAGCAGACCTATCACAGGGCGCAGCTGATCCTATCAGCTGAATTGGTGGCACCTCTGTGAACATGTATATAAGAAAGGGCAGGAAACACCAGAGGCAAAGTGAAAAAAAAGAATGAGAAACAAGAGGGAACAACAAAGTCAGAGGAGGGGTGGCAGGCACAAACTCAGGGGACTGTGGCCTGAGGAAAACCCACAGTGGAACACAGGCAAAGGGTGATAAACACAGAAACTACTGTGTAATTGACCCCCACCTCCGGTGCTGCTTGTTGCCCTGTCAAAAGGACTGAGTGTAACCTGTGTCAATAATGAGGGTGCAGAGGAGTCTGAAGTGATTGAGTAAAATGGAAGCAAGAAAGAAGGAAGGACAGGAGTCCTCCTTTCCTGGGTAAGTGGTAGAAAAGATAATTTTTCCCTAAGAGCTTAATGCTTGCCTTGTTTTATTTGGCAATGCTCTAATCAGTAATTAAATAGTTAGGCAATTTGGCAATAAATTAAATACCTCAAGTTGAGTTTGTTTTGCCCATGACAGTACTTAGCAAGTGATTTTTCTGCCTTCATCTTGACCAATAGAATCTGTCAATCTCATTCTTCTCTCTTCTCTCGCAGCCAGCTGTGGGGGAGAGAAAGGGTGAAGTGAGCAAGCACCTGGTTGGTTCTTGGGTGGTAGCTGAGGTGAATTAACCATAGCAAGGGATTTTATTTTAATTTTTCTCTCTCCTTCCTCTCTTCAGTCTATTTTTTTTTCTTTTCAGCTTTCACTCTTTGGACTTATTTTCTTTCCCTTTATAACAGTTTGAATGGGAGAAGTGTATCAAATATAGTTGACACAAAGGCAAGCTATTGTTCTTGCAATTAGTTCTTGCTACTATCAGTTCCACAGTAAAAAAAATAGTATGGAACTGCTCCCATTGTAGATGCTTCCACCAGTAAGATATTGACATACAGATCACATTGTGCAAAGGGATATTCTAACTACGCTGCCAGCAGTAGAATGAAAAATGTAATTGTTCTGAGGAGCTGTTATACCATACTCAGTACGGTTGCCACCCAGAAGTCATGTACCTGAGTTTGTATTTTATACCTTTTCCCACTTCCTCTCTCCTTGTGTTTCCCTCTTTCTCATTCATCTGCTGTTTTTGGGGTGACATGTACATTTTTATTGTGTCCATTGACTTACCCTTCTCTTTTTTCTGGTGTCTGCGGCTCTGCTAAAACGTTGCCAATCCAACATCACTGGAAGAAGTATTGATTCCAGTAACAGTAGCGTTTAACTAGAGCTCTTGGCTAACATGACTACTAGCAAGATTTGGATCCTTCCACCTCTAGATCCCCCCGATGTGTGCTGACCCTCCTCACAGTTAAGACTCTGTGTGATGCCCCTTTTCTGCTTGAAAAAGGATGAGATGCAAACAGTAATGAAACTCTTTTTCCACTTGGAAGGAAGTGCATGGCTGCAGTGCACTGGTAGGACATAATAAAGAGATAAGTTCTAGCTGAGCTACTTAGGATTCACGATATCTTAAAGGAGAGGGATTATTGCAATGCGGAGGAGATCCTACACTGCTCTCTGGAGCTCCAGACTCCCTTATGCATAAAAGCAATATGTTAATTATTCAGGCCAACAAGTTTTGCATCTCAGCTGCAGTCTTATGGTAAGGTGATAGGCAAAGGGAGGAATAGGTCTGAGAGCACAAAGTCTAAGGTGCCCTTGTATTGAGAATATCCCAGGCCAGCAGTGGAACTGAAAGAATGGTGCAGATGAAGCTGAGGGAGAGGAAGGCAGAGTGTTAAATAGGCATATGTGGTCTGCTAGATTGAGCTGTTTGGAGAAGAAGGATGAAGCTATAAAATCTAGATTTAGATTTTTACAAGTTCGAGGGGAAATGGCTCGCATTTGCAGTTCAGCTTTGAGTCTCTTTAGTAAAAAAATTGGGCTTAGACTGAAGTTAGTGAAGTGTAGTTAACACCGTAAGTAAATTTTTTAAAGAATCCTTCACTCAAAACCTGTTCACTTATCTACCAAATATATTATATGAGGAAAATTATAAGAGTATTGGGTTTTTCAGTATTTCTGGTTTCTGAGCAGAGTATCCGAAGCAGCTGAAACATTTGTATGGTTTTGCTTTTCTTTCCAAACCTAACAAGGGTGCAGCTCTAGTAAATGACAAAGTCCAGATAGAGTGTGGGAGCAGCAGGATCCCAAATTAAACAACTGGGAGGTTGATAAATGCTTCCAGTGGCAGATTTCACTACAGATGGAATCGTTTGACCATTCGACACGCCACAGTCCGCTTGTTGGGGGCTTCCGACCATCTCTCTGCAACATTAACTTCATAAAAACTTCCATCAAAGAGCCCCCACCAGAGTCACAGTGCCTTTTCAGAGCGTTTTCAAACATCAGAAATAAACATTAAAAGATTCTGCCCTTCCTTCCTTGACATTTTTCTGACAGTAAATTAGAATCAGATGGAAAGTATCATTTCCACAAAGATTATAATGCAAATGAATTCCTTTACAATAACTTAAAAAACCCCACAAACAACCTAAACCCAAACCTTTTAAAAAATATGTATGCATTTGGCCAATATATTCAAAGATGTAGAGAAATTTTGTTCAAGACTTATGTACCTCAGTTTTTATTCCCGTCCTTGGCCAGAGGATGTTCTTCACTCACCAGCACTTTTAACAAGCAGTTTATTTATTATCCTGCACAACTAATAATTTTGTTCTTCAGGTGTTTTTCCACCTTTCCAGGTTGGTTAACTGCTTGGGATTTTTTTTTTTATTTTGCTTTTGTTTTGGTTATTTTTTTTTTTAAGTACTGCATTGATTTTCTGCACTTTGAAATGACAAAATAATTGCGTACCTGGCATTAGGAAAATAAATCTGCAGCAAATTAGAGTATTTTCATTTCAAGAAGCTCTAAGAACTGGAGATGATATAATTTTAAAATGACAGTTTTTAAAAAGCAGAGTTTCAAACACAAGCAGGTGGTTCCCCTTCCTTCATGCTGGTGAACAATATACAAAAGACTGTCAGTGCTCTCCAGAGAATCTGTTGACTGAGAAGGTGCTGAACCAGGATATTGATTTTGTGAACTGGAAATTTAAGAGAGATCTGAGATTGAATATATGTGGTTAGATGTAAATAGTTACAAAAGAGGACCGAGTTGTGCACATTTTTGAAGGATGACATTAATTTATTAGTATTGAATAACTGATTCCCCAGTATAATTTAGAAAGGTTTATGACACTTTTCTTGGCTACCTACATGATATAATCGCTAAAGAAGACAGCATTATACCTTTATCCTTTGATGTTTGTGTTCTTCACAGCATAAGAGTTAGGAACATCCACTGCTTTTTGTGTTTTGTTGTTTTGGGTTTTTTTCCAAACACCCCTAGTAAAGTGCAAGATGATGACCCAGAGAGTGCTTGTGTTTCCTTCTGAGTTATTAGGTATTTCTCTACTGTCAGCAATAATTACTTTTTTAGAGTGAAAATCAGATCTATTTTGGCCCTTCATTGATGGTTCTTTGGAAATATTCTCAGGATCTATTATCATTGACATTGCATTAAAATTCTAGTTGGCAGATTACTTTGTGATTATAATGGTCTGGAGTTAAAACTAAGTAGCTAAGTGTAGAGCTATTAGTTATTATTTGTGTTTATATGCTGTAATATTCACAACACACTATCCAGCATTCACCCATGCCTTGTACCCACAGAAAAAGTCTAGAATGGGTACAGACTCAGAAGTGCTCATGATCTAAATTCACAACCAGGTACTCAGAGGTCCTTCAAATTTTAATTAATTTCTAAACACTTATATTCACATATTTACATATTTACACACACACACACACATACACATATATATACATATATTTTTTTTTAACTCTGAATATCTTTCTGAATGTTCCAGCTAGAACATAAAACTAAATTATTTGTTAGGATTACAAGCCTTGTCACATGTCACCACCTATTCCTATTGAATACATCATCCAGGGGTTTAGTCTTGTTTTCTAAACTATACTGAAGTAGAAACTCACTATTTTCCTGTAGTGAAGATACCTCTTGGTACCTTGCCTGCTGACAGCTGGCCTTCTAAGGTGTACACTTCAGGCTTCTATCTACTCTCAGGCTGCAAGTCAGATCTTTATTGCTCTCAGTGGCTGTTGAGACAGGCTGTAGGTGCAAAGGTATAGGTGTAGTGCCCCTGCTGAAGAGCCAGGCCAGGCCAGGTGTTCAGCCATGCACAGTTCACATTTGGTGCATAGGGCAATGCTCCATATCAAGCACTGCCATGTCCATATCAACTATAACACATTTTAGCAAATTTTGGCCCTGGTCAACTGAAAATAAGTGGTAGCAAAAAATGTGACTATACTGTTTCACCAGCGTCAGAAGAGGAACTTCATGAAGGTGGTAATACCACACAGTTACTGCTCTCCTTTAGTGTAAGGCTCCCAATATTCATTATGAATATCTATAAATCAGTTATCACAGTTACAGTCTTGCTGGGACGCTCATTTTACAAACACCAAACAAAAAATACCCATAGGTAGTTGCTGATTTATTTACAGATGATTTAGGATCCAAATACAATTTGAAATTGAATGACATCTCAACTCATAAACATCCACTTAGGTTCTTGTTCTATTCTGAAAGGCTCAAGATCATGAGGGCCGGGTTGCCTGTGGCAGAAGTAGGTGAAGTATCCAGACTTTATGTTTCCAATCCATAGAACCATAGAATGGTTTGAGTTGGAAGGGACCTTAAAGATCATCTAGTTCCAACCACCTGCCATGGGCAGGGAACATTCCACCAGACCGGGTTACTCAGAGCTGCATCTGGTTTTGTCTTGAACAACTCCATGTAGGAAGATTCCACAACCTCTCTGGGCAACCTGTTCCAGTGCCTCACCACCCCCACAGCAAAGAATTTTTCCTAATATCTAAACTTAGTCTCCTTCAGCTTGAGACCATTCCACCATGGACTACCGTTACATCCTTATCCTTTGGCCACAAGAAATAATCTTCTCACCTACATTTATCCAGAACTGAAGTAAAACCTTGCTTCTGTCATAAAGAAAAGTAGACCAGGAATATCTATCCAAGTCATGGAACTGTTCTGAACAACTTTCTGTTTATTATGTATTTGAATGTCCTTCTGATGGGTGACTACACCTTTGCTAGTGGCACTCAAAGAGCCAAAAGAAACATATGTTGTGAAAAGTACCTTTAGCAAAACAGACAGATGGATAGGTAACACTTTAAAACAGGGTGGCCAATGATTAGCAATCCATTTGGTATTCATTGCGATAACATTAATTGTTATGAATAAATTACATTTAGCACCACTTGGACTTTTGTGGAAAGAACATTTGCCTTTTGGGAATTTTGTGAAAAGGAAAAAGTAAACAATTTTTAATTTTTTTCCATTTTGTTTTATTTTTCCCATCTCAGAAAATTGTTTTTTAGTAAGATCTTCAAGGAAACCACAAGCTGTGTACCAATGTTTTAGAATATTAAATGCTTTTGATACTATTATGATCTCTAAGTAGGTTTTCACTCAGATCATGCTTTTAAGCTTTCCGTTTTTAACAGCAGTTGAAAAATTTCTAAACTGCTCAACCCCTTCTGCTGTTTAACCACTCTCCTACTCAGTTAAATACACCACAGAAGTGAAAAAATATACCTATTGCTTGTAAGCTGTAAACAGTCAGTAGATTGTGTTCTGATGATTACAGAGTTTATATTGGCTGGACCAAGCTTTAGCTGTCAGCACATAAAGAGAGAAATGGACAAAAGAGGCTCTGAGAGCAGATGTTGACACTGGAAGCTCAAATTCAGGGATCCTCAGCCTGTGGCTGTGGAAGCCCAGCTGGGAGAAAGAGACAGGCTGCATTCATAGAGCCTCTCTGGGATCCCTGCCCCATGCAGGTACCCAGCCATTGAGAGACAGGAAGATGAAAGGCTGCTTCACAGATGTCACCTGCTGAGGGTTCAGCAGCCTGTCCAGAAATGTCATGTTTGGCAGCTGGTGGAGGATCCCTCCCACCAGCTCTGGCACACAGATTCTCACAGTATTCCGGGAAAGATGCTTACACGGGGGCTTCCTAATGAGACAACATTAAAGAGAATTTTTGGCTTCTGCCCGTAACAGCACGTTGACATTAACCTAGCTGTCCATTCATTATACAGTTCTCCTGAAGATCAGTCAGTCTAACAAAATGAATTTTAGGCATAAGCATCAAGCCAAATTACCCTGGAAAATTGTCGAGATGGCTATCTCTTCTCATTCTGTTAAACTGATTCTACATTCCTTTGTTTCTGTGTATATTTACGAAATTCTATTGATACAGGCTCAGTCGAGGCCCTTGGCCCAAAAAGCAGTAAAAACCACAAAGTTCTGTAGGATATATGACATTTAAACAGGGCATACTGAAGCTCCTGGGTCCTATTATCTGCTTGGATAGTAATATATTACTTCATCTGAACACACGTCTTGAGCATTGGCAGAAACGATCAGAGAATATTTCTGAGAAGGTAAAAAAGAAGGGCAATAAGAATTTGGCAGAAAAGATCAGAGAATATTTCTGAGAAGGTAAAGAAGAAGGGCAATAAGAATTTGGCAGAAGGAAGTTGCGATCTGATCAGAAAGGTGCTAAAGTGTAGCGGAGAAAAGTTATTGCTTAAATTG
Source organism: Eulacestoma nigropectus (assembly GCA_013397775.1). Classification (NCBI taxonomy): domain Eukaryota; kingdom Metazoa; phylum Chordata; class Aves; order Passeriformes; genus Eulacestoma; species Eulacestoma nigropectus. The sequence continues at coordinate 2,260,523 of VZTE01001600.1, read as the reverse complement.
TTTGGGAGGAGTTAGTGTTTGCCCTTTTTTCCCCTACAGCCCTCAGGTTAAGGCAAATGCTTTGTCTTTTCCCTTTTGGGCTACTTCTGATGTGCATAGAAAGAACAAGGGGTCCTTTTCCATACTGCATACAGACACAGGGAACAGACAGGACTTGATTCTTGTAAATCAATTACATTCCCAGAAATATTACTTAAATGCATGGTATCTAAAATTGGCATGGGATCTAAAATTGCATTTAAAATTATTCAGAATGGTAAAATTTCTCATTCAATTTTTTTGAAGCTTTACAATCTTCACCTATTTTTCCTCTCTTTCTGTAGTCAATGTGCTAATAAGAATAAACATGCTTTTAGCAAGTGAGATTTTTGCTATAAAATCTACCTAGTAGTGTATTGCCTCTTAAGAGAATTCAGAGGTATCAAAATTCCACTCTGTCTCAGGGAAGGACTATGATCATCCACATTTTTTCACAACTATAGTTTGGGTTATTGTTTTGGTTCTTCCCGAGGAGGCTGCTTGCATACCAGGCTAGAATAGGCAATGCTCCTCAGAACCTATGGCAGGAAAGGTTTGCCTGAGCATGTCAAGCAGAATCACTAAAAAGAAATGTGTTCATTAGTCACATAAAATGGTTGAAACTAAAATCACTTTTAGCGTTACTACTGTTTTTGACTGTGGTGACTGAAACTTTAGAGCATTAGGGTCCTCTTGACACTTTAGTCATTCTTTTGCAAAAGGGGAGATGAAAAACTAGAGGAGGGACTAACAGAAGGAAGTAAAAACACACTGAAAAACATGATTTTAAATAAATTCACAGCATCGACCAATTGGACTAGCATATAGTGTCAAGATTTGAGCTTGGATCAGAGCATTAGCATTGACAAAGCTGTGGTGATTAAAGTTACTGACAGCTCTCAGCTATTTCCATCTTTTAATAGGAGCTGAGAGAATATTTCAATCTGTGGCAGGCCAAATTGAGATATCCTTGAGAAAAATCTAATTTTGAAAAAGTAAAATGTTTAGCATTTTTGAAAATTCGTTATTTAATGTGAAAATCTGACTAAGAGAAAACTTTAGTTCCATTGGCATGCATATAATTAGGATATCTAAAGAAGAATAAAACAATAAAATAAAGGATGTCTTAGAGAAAAACAGAAAAAATCCCCTTAGGTCCTGGCCCCTTTTAGAGTTTTCAGTGCATTCCCTGCCCTCTTTATATTTGTGAGAGAACCTTAGCAAATGTAATTTTCTCTTTAGGAGACATTGATGAGTTGAACTATGGAACACTAAATATACATATCAATGAATTTTTATATTTATAAAAGTAATATTTTATTTTAAATACAGTACTATATTCTCCACCATCAGGTTAGACTTCTGTCTAGTTGAGAAGGAGTTTTTTAATTAAAGAACATAAAATTTAAATGGTTCAGAAAATGTCAACATGGGTTCCTATTTTCAGCCCAACACAGATGATAGAATGAGAGGGCATAAATGAAAATTAAAGAAAAACAAATTCAGAACAGATGTCAGGAAGCATTTTTTTCAAGCAGCGAATCATAAATGTGTGGAATAGCTTACTAGGCAAGATAGTTAAGGCAAAAACACGGAGGTCATTAAAAAATCAATTAGAAGACATCATGGTGTAGATGGAAAAGGGAAGAGGCAGGATGAGCCAAACTGCCTCTGCTCACTACAAGAAATCTGGACACTGGTAGATGTTTTTTGGACTCTAGGGTAGGTGCTAGCTAGGAATCCATACAACTCTCTACCTCTCCTCTCCTACTCTCTCCCTTGCTTTTTGCAGGTACCCAACACAACTTTCAGGAATACCATCAAAGCAGTTTTAATGATGGAAGAATTTGCATTAAATATGCATTACACGTGCCAGTGAAATCTTTGAAACGTGTCCTGTTAGAAAGTGATTTTATTATCATGAAACAAGTTTGCCAGTGTAGAACAACAGGCAACTTCTATTAGTAAAGATGTCTTCTACTAGGCAGATTTTTGTATTTTTTTTTTTTTGGAGTATTACCATTATAAAGAAACATTCAATACCATATGTAAATGCTGTTGAAGATGGTGTGGTAGAAATCCTTAAAAGAGAAAGCCTGGTCTTACAAATAAGTCAGGACAGTGTACCCAGCAAGTTTTACAGCAGAAACAAAGACTCAGACCTTGCTGTTCTGTCAAAATGGAGCAACCAGAGGATCTGGCTTAGGTGAGGATAGATAATGAAGAAGAATTTGATTTACTATAAATCACCTACATCTATGAATGGAAAAGAAGGACAAACAAATAACCTCTGTTGCTCAAGATTATTTTGAAACAAAAAAGAAATCTGAAGTGATAATTATATCTCAAAAGCGACAGATGTTAAAACAAGATGTTTTAAAAACAAGTACAGGCTAGAAATGAACTAAAATGAAATTATTGCACCAAGCCAGCTGACCGCAATTATTTCCAGCATATGCTATTTTAATAACCTGTAAAATTCTAAATATATGGGAACAAAGACTCATATTTTTACTCTGCAAATCTAGAAAGAGTTCTTTAAAGGGGCAGTGCATTAGGAGTGTAGGATGATTTTTTAATCATTTAAACCATTCAGAGAACCAGCTCATTTTTGGTGAAAAAATTGCTCTAGTATTAATCTGTGTATTAGAAACAGAAAACTGCATCTTGCAACATTCTTGATATAAATAAACTGATATAAAATTATATTAGGCAATCCCAGATAACAGGTTGGATTTGGTCAATGGACAATGCAGCCTAAATAGCAATTTAGTCAAGGAAGTTCGAAACACCATTCAGCTCTCCATAAAGTAAATAGTCAGGTCTGGTGAGATGAATGTCTGGTTAAGAATAGTAGCAACTTAAATCGCACTGTTTGAGAAGATCCTTCTTGAGGCTGTATTGGTTTGGCATGGTCTGGTTTTAGGTAGCGGGGGGGGCACAAAGATGGCTCCTGTGAGGACGCTGCTGGAAGCTCCCCAGCATGTCCAGCAGAGCCAATGGCTGACGGCTCTGAAGATGGACACGCTGCTGGCCACAACTGGGCCAATAAGTGAGGCTGGTAACGCCTCTGTGATGACATATTTAAGAAGAAAATCAAAACAAAGTCACATAGATTTTTTTTCTAGTCAGAGAGGAGGAGGAGGTGAGAACATGTGAGGGAAACACCACGGCGACACCAAGGTCAGTGAAGGAGGGGGAGAAGGTGCTCCCGGCACCAGAGCCGAGGTTCCTCTGCAGGCCGTGGTGCAGACCATGGTGAAGCAGCTGTGCCCCTGCAGCCCATGGGGATCCACGGGGGATGCAGAGATCACCCACAGCCCATGGGGGAGGTGCCCGTGCCGGAGCGGGTGGATGCCTGGAGGGGAGGCTGTGAGCCAGTGGAAGACCTGTGGAGAGAGAGGGCCCTGCTTCCAGGCTGGAGCAGGCTGTCCTTGAAGGACTGCACCCCGTGGAAAGAGAGAGCCACGGCGCAGCAGTTTCGGGAGGGCTGTGTGCCCGCGGGAGGGGCTCACGCTGCAGCAGGTGCTGTGTGGCTGCAGCTCCTGAGAGCGGAGCCACGCCGGGGAAGCTCACGGAGAAATGTCTCCCGGGGGACGGACCCCACGGCCTCGCTCCTCTCCCGGAGCAGCGGAAGGAAATCTCGGTGATGGACTGACCAAATCCCCCTGCGCTGTCGGTGGGAAGGAGGGAGGGGCTGGGGGGGAAGGTGTTCTAAGGGCTTATTTTATTTCTCCTTACCTTACTCTGACTCTGTTAGTAATAAATTCACTTTGCAACTTGAGTTGAGCCTGTTTCGCTCTTGAAGTGTTTCTCCCGGTCCTTATCTCACTCATAAAGCCTTTGTTAATTTTTTTTTTTTCCTTTTCCCTCCTGTGACGGGAGGGTGAGCGAGCGGCTCTTGTGGGTGCCTGGCGTTGGGCCAGCGTCAAACCATGACAATGATTTTCATTTGCCTTAATTTGTTTAGGAAGTGATTAAATATGAAACACATTGATCTTTTCCCATGACCACCAGATCATTGGATGAAATATTGCTATCTGTGTTTAAGATCTCTACAGCTGGTTTAGCCGCCATAAGCTTCCTTGTCATGAAAAGAGAGAAACTGGCCACTACAGAGGCCAAGGTTTTATCTCAGTCTAAAGGACAGCAGATTGATCACATTATGAAAGAGCCCATTTTTCTCTACTAAGGGGATACAAAGGGAGCTTAAGGTGACTAGATTGGTGTTGAAATCTAATTAATGCCACTCATAATGTTGAGTTCTTACCTTGCTAAAAACACTCTTCTCATAGAATCATGGAATCATTAAGGTTGGAAATGGCCTCCCAGATCATCAATTCCAACCTTTGACCACCATGGCCACTAAACCATATCATGAAGTGCCACGTCTATTCATTTTTTGAACACTTCCAAGGAAAGTGAGTCCAACCACTTCCCTGGGGAGCCTGTTCTAAGGCTCCAAGTTTGATCAATTTATACTTGTAAGATCCTTAAAGTTACAAAGAACTTATACTTGTATGTTCCTTAAAAAATGCTCTTTACTCTTGCATCTTGCAAGAAGCTAGAAGAATAAAGAACAAAAGTCTTAATGAAGACGAGGGAACAATTACTTTTTCCCATCAAGGGAATGAGTAGGGCTAAGAGAGGCCAACAAGCAGGTCTTACCTCTGGCTGTATGGAGTCCAGCAAATATTTCAACAAAACTTACTTCTGTAAAGAACATCCACAGAAAAGTAAAAAACAGTAAATTTTTGCTGATCTCTAGAATTTTCCTTATATACAGTGTTTGAACATATTTGAAATTGCCTCATGAAATGTACTTTTCATAGTTTCTTCAATCTCTCCCTATTTATAGACAGAAAATTAATCTGAAATTACAAAACTGAGCTATTATGTGCAAGCCAATAGTGTGCAGGGACAGGATGCCTCCCAGGTGATTCATGCTGTCTGAAAAGTCTGTTTATTTGTAAGGCAATGCTTAGACTACATCAATGTTCAGCAGAGAGAGGTAAAGCCACCTCAGGGTATATGACCCTCTTTGACAATTAAGTTTTGGCAGGACAAATTGCCTCATAGAGGTGTCTATATCAGTCTGCTGAATATACAGGAAAACCAGAAAATCCGCTCATGTTTGAAACTTAACTTTCAGATGACTGCAAGTAAATGAGGGTGAATGGTGGTTACAAGGGAAAGTTTGTTATAGTCTCCTGCATATTAAGAGTGGTCACAGGCAGGGACACGAGAAACACACAAACCACAAAATAATGCTCAAATTTTTAGAAGGGAAGCAGACGCATCCACAGAAGCAGGCAGACATGTCTTAATTGGGCTCAGGCATGTATGTTATATATGTTGCCAAATTTCACATCATTACATGTGATTTGCAGTAAAACAGAAATGCCTCAGACAGCGGAATTAGCAATAGAGGCTTACATTTCTGTTTGGGTGGGTAAGGAAATGCTCACCAAGGTTCATAACATGAAGTGCCAGACCTACTGTGACTTAGTGATTCTAAACACTGTGGAAGTTTAATAAAACAGGGAGTAAATTGGCTTATGCCATTGGAGCTGTGCTTTTGGCTACATGACTGAGCATTTGTTTTGGAAGCTGGAGACTCTGGTTTTGGTCCCAATCTTAATTAATTGTACCAGGCATTTGCAGTGCAGTCCACCAAGGAAGGTGTAAGACAGTGTGTGGATGTGGATTATTTAAACATTACTGGCTCATCCAAAGGGCTTTGGTGGTCAGGTAATGACCAGCTGGAGCAGTTAAGGCCTGTGGGTGAAGCCAATTGTTCTGCATTTGTGAAGGATCTCCAAGTGACTCTGTATTGCTCAGATAATTTTGGAACTTTTTTTTTTTTTATTTCATTTTGTAATTTGATTTATTTTTTAAATGTTTTAAAAATCTAACTCCTAATGTCATTATAGTGCTGCTCTGCTCTGCCAGAACACTCTGTTCAGTGGCCACAGTCTGCTTATCCTTGCTTTATCTTAATGGGCAATCATTCGGTTTGAAGCAATGCAAAAGCAAAGTATTACGTGCAAATTATCTTAAAATTAAATGTTTCTCTGTGGAAGGAAGATGTCAGGTCTCCCTCCAAATGATAAATTGAGAAAAATAGTTTCTGAATGGAAAGCCAGAAAAAGCCGATCTTTCCAAACAATTGCCAGGTAGCTGTTTTGATTTGTGGAGCTATCAGTGCCTCTTCGCATCCTGCTTTAGGACTTCATTGACTTTCTAGAGCAGGTAGCTCACTCCACTCCTCACACTACGCTCAGGACCACTGATGCACAGACTGGAGGGTGGTCTGTACTGGAGGGCAGTAAGAAGCACAGAGATTCCGTCTGAGCACAAGGAGCAGGCCCAGGGCTATGCTGAAGTGCAGAACATGGTCTGCATCCAGCTGTACTTGCTACCCACAGATACTGGTGGTGTCAAGGCCACTGCATTTCTGACTTTGAAGGGATTTAGCAGGTCTGTAGCTGGATTTATTCCGGCATTACTGGAGCAATGGCAAGGGGTAGACAGTAGAGTAGTATATAGTCATTTTAGTCCTTTGGGTGGGTATAGGCCACCTAACACAATAGGTTTCAAAACTATTCCTTGTCTGTTGTTATGATTAATGAATAGAAGATTGTTGTTGGGATCCTGTTGAATAGAAGAGCCCTGGAGAGCAAAGTGTTGGTGACATCTATTAAAGAAAAAAGCATGAACCTAAGAAAGACAAAGCAGTGGAAAGTTCTTCTGTGGGGCCTCAGTTGTCTTCCATGGAATGACAAAAAGTTGATAGAGACTTCCTTCAGGTGCCTAGCTGTCTCAGGCTGCCTGCACAGTCATGGCATGTTTTGGAACACCAAACTGTCTAATCTGGCTTCTACTTGGACTGTGACTCCATCTGGTGAGAGCTTGCCAGTCTCCACAGACTGCGTAGGGAGCTTAAGGGTCTTCCACAGATCAATTTCATTTTACACTTCTGCTTAAACCCAGTGGAAGCAACTCCAGTTGAAAGCGGAACATGTACTCGCTGTGACATTCCCTGAGAGACGAAGGGAAGATATCTGCAGGGAACAAGGAAAAGATCAGAATCCAAAGTCTTAAAAAGAAGGAAGGAAAGAAAATTATACAGAAACACAATATAAGAAGGGAATGACATTGGAGTTGCAGATTGAGAGGCAAGTGTCTTAACACAGAACATTTAAAAAAACCCCTTCTGTTATTGTTTTGATGCTAGTTTCCCATTTCTTCATAAAGTAGAGGATTCAGTGAACCAGAACTGAGGAGCATTTCTCTATTTCTTGCTTCTCTCTTAAGTTTCAGCTTCTACTAGCAGTAAAAAGCAAGTAGGTAACTGGTACTTTTTTCCTGGCATATCTTTCCTCTAGAATAAATTCCCATATGTTAAAAGATTTGTTTTGATTTTATATGCTTTAAAGATATTTTCCATCAATACTGTTCACATTCTAATTACAATAATTAACATAGTTTTCCAATATTTTTTTGTGCCTTTGATTATATGCCTAAAAATGTTGCAGCTGTGTTTACCTATATCCTTTTTGTCTCAGGCTTCATCTGAAATGAGAATATCATTTTATATATAGCTTTCTACTGGCTTTGTGAACTGTTTTTCACAATACCCCAGTTTAGCTTCATATACATTCATACAAAGGAAAGTACTCTGCTCTCCCAGTTCGAGTGGTTCTGGAACACAAATCAGGATAGGCAGAAATTCCCAGAGTAAATTGTGTGACTTTTCAAGAAACAGCAAAATATGTTTTCTGTTTCAACAACACAAAAATATATATTACCAGAGAATACTTCCCAAAAACACCCCAGTGGTGTAAAGATACACCTTTGCCTATCATTATTCAACAGAGGAGGAGATATTAGAAAAAACTGTTGATTAGAAACTGAATTTTTATCCTTATTTCCAGTAGTATATGCAATGACCAAATACTCTTCCATCATCCTTTTTCCAAGGATATTATTTTATCTTCCATGTAGCTGACCTATTTCTGGGAAAGAGGCAAGGTGAAATGTAATTAAATTTTGTACAGTTGATGTGGACATGAGATCTCTCACTCATTATCGAAACATCCACTACCATCTGTGGTCTGTAGAGCAGCCAGACATTTGTGGTCCAGCAGCTGCTAAGGATTTCTAATGGATTAGGCTTAGAAGTCTCTTCACTGGGAATTGGAAAGGTCCATGGAGTTTCCACAGTGGGTATTGGAATTCCCTTCCTGCATGAAAGAATTCAAAAGAGAATATCTGAAAGCAATTGTTTCATCTAGATTGCTCTGCTGCCAGCTCCTGGAGGCAGCTAGCAGGAAGAGAGGAGTTGCTGTTGGGGTGGGGGATTTCAAAAGAATTTGCCAAAGGGCTTGAGAATTGCTCTCTATGAAAAGATAAGACTGGAAAGCAAAGATAAATGAGGAAGAAGAGGACAAAATCTGGACAAGGAAGGAAGAATGAACAAAAAAATAAAGAGATGAGTAATAAAAGATGGGTGATCAGGACCTCTAGGTCCTAAGGCAGATGTAAAGGAAGCTTCCACATTTCCTGATACTATTTTCCATTGAAAACAGTTTGCCAGAACTGGATGTTTTAGGCATGCATTACCTTGTCCAGTTACTCCTCAAATACACAGGTTTCATAAGCCATTCAACAGCCAAATAATAAGCTGAAGGATGGAGGCAAAGTATTTAAACAGGTTTGTCTTCTCTGTCTTTTGTGTAGCATAGTGGAAGCTTTCTTCTGAAAAGCCAGTGGGCTATGGAGCAGGTTGTGCCTATTGAGTATGTGATCCTTCTTTCATAAACCTGCCCAACAGACTATAATGAGATTGTTCATTTTGCTACATTTTCATAGTGGACTTCCATAGTGTTTTCCAGGTAAAAAATGTTATCAGAGGCTGGGATCATGAAATATTATCAACATCAAGCACTCAGTAATCATGAAATTTAAAAATTGTGAGATTTTTTTAAAAATTATTTTCTGATTTGTGTTCCTGTGGTGTGATTCAACTTTTGCCACAAATATGAGGGCTAGAAAGCTGCAGGTTTTTTATGAGACATTGAGATTTCCACTTAAGCAATGTCACTTCAGGGGCTACTTTTTCAAAAGAAATGACAAATATTTCAGTATTCATACTAAATTCATGAATTGCACAGCATTCTCTTGACTTTTGAAGACAACTCAAATTGCTGCATATGTTTTGTGGACAGCCCCTTATTAACTGATCATTCACTGTGACAACTGCAGTTTTTATTTCTTGGACAGATTTCCCTCTAGACTTTGTAACCTAAATACTGATGTGGCAGTTTACTTTCTTAAAGCGAAAGGAATTAAATGCTTCCTTCAGGCAACTTAAATGACGCTGATTTTAGTATTAAAACCAATGAAGATACTTTAGTCATAAAATGCAATCAGGGCATCCAGAATGTCATAAGGTATCTCATACTCCATGTAAAGGCACATCCCAACATTAGGTATAGCCTGAGATAATTAATATTGTGCTGTAATTCTGAAAGACTCTTTAATTTGCAGGATTTTTTTTTAAATTGGGCATTGATTCTGGAACATATATATTTGGTTTATTTCACAGAACACTAAGAAGCAGTCAAATGGGAAGAAATCATTCCTACATTTTATGACTGTGTTCACTGAATGGGATCAAGTCAATTTGCTCCAACGGAGATTTCTGATACACTATGTATTGGGTCAGAAGCATTGCCTGCAGAAGGAGCAAGTCAAGCCCTATTGTTTAAAGTGTGAATTTTCTTCTTTCAGGAGATCCTTATACAATCATAGAATTATTTATGTTGGAAAAGACCTCTAAAATCATTGTGTCCAACCGTTAACTTAACACTTCCATATTCATATACTTACATGGTCTTTGATTTTCTGAAATAATTTGAACTTTTGGCTTATATAGCAAAAGACACAACATTGATGTCTAAGCTCAGAGACCAATAGAAATGCTGTAACCTATGAAGAACGGGTTGTAATGATAAAAATGTCCAACAGTTTGGGGGTCCTCCATTTCAGGGCTCCAAAGGTTGAAAGTGTATGTTTTGCATTATTTTGGGTTTTTTTTAAGAGGTATGTATGAGGAAGGACAGTCACTGACTATGTGTATCAAGAGGTACTTGGATATCTGAGGGAGAATTTGGACTCCTGACTGTAAAGTCATCCCACGCAAATCATGTGTGTTTTCAGCTAGGCTTGGTGCTCACTGTAGGACAGAGAACTGAGTCAGCATTGACAGCTGATGAGTCTGAACACTAAACATCTCATGTAAACTTGCTCAAGGCAGTTCACTCCTCAGGACCTGAGTGAGGATTATTTTAGATGTTAATCTTGGCTGCTTTATGTGATTCACCTCAGTAAAAATTAAGCTACCTAAAGGCCTCGCTATAGAGCAAGGCACTTAATTTTAAGCAGCTGAAATTGGAAAAATTGACCTTGTGCCTTCCTCTAGAGAGCCATCCATGTCCTGGGGGCATCAGGCACAGCATCGCCAGCCGGGCAAGGGAGGGGATTGTCCTTCTCTGCTCTGCACTGGGGTGGCCTCACCTCGAGTGCTGGGGGCAGTTTTGGGTGCCACAATATAAGAAAGACATAAAGCTATTAGAGAACATCCAAAGGTGGGCCATAGAGATGTTGAAGGACCTTGAGAGGACGCTGTATGAGGAGAGACTGAGGTCACTTGGTCTGTTCAGCCTGGAGAAGAGGAGGCTGAGGGGAGACCTCATTGTAGTCTACAACTTTCTTGTGAGGGGAAAGGAAGGGGTAGGCACTGATACCTTCTCTCTGGTGACCAGTGACAGGACCTGAGGGAACAGGCTGAAGTTGAGTCAAGGGGGGTTTATGTTGGATTTTAGAATAAGATTCTTCACCCAGAGGGTGTTGGGCATTGGAACAGGCTCCCCAGGGAAGCCACGGCACCAAGCCTGACAGAGCTCAAGGAGGATTTAGAGAATGCTCTTGGGCACATGGTGTGACTCTTGAGGCTGTCCTGTGCTATGCAGGGCCAAGACTTGGACTCAGTGATCCTTGTAGGTCCCTTCCAACTCATCTTATTCTGTGATTCTGTGATTTTGTGATTCTGTAAAAGGGGATTGTTGTTCAGCTCTGTGTGTTTCAGCACTGTTTTCATTCACTGCTCCTGAGATACAGTCATGTCAGACTTGTAAGGGTGTGGTTGAAAAGCTTTCTTAAGAGTGACTGCAATAATCCTTGAGCATATAAGCATAAATTGCCAATATTGCATATTGATGGTCTTGAAATATTTATATTCATTAAATATACTAGGTTCACACGTAGAATCTATTTTTGAATATATACAGCAGAAGAAATAAAACTTCAGCTGGATCAGAAGGACTAAGAGAAGTGAAAACACTTGAAACCTTAATTTCACCGAGAAACTAAGCAGAGAGGGTTCTAAAAAGATGCAGGCAGAAAACTTGCTAAGTTGTTATTTGGGATTTGACGTCATATCTGGTACAATTTAAAACAGTTGTACAGCTTGAAACAGAATTTTTCACTTTTTGAACCACAAAGCTACTGTTCAACCTTCAACATTTCTGGTGATCCAGGAAATATTTTGGCCAACCGTTGGACATTCCTGTTGGCCACCACGTATCCTATTGGTCTGTGCTGTTACTGAACACAAAGGTAACATAATGACTGATTATTATACTCCACTAGACTTCTGCTGATCATTAACACAACCTCATGGCCTGTTGATGGTACACAGAGCACAGCCTGGCAGCCATAGGAACAGAAATGAACCCATTGTCTGACAGAGGAAGAGGGGTAGGAGTTTGTTGAGCAAGCATCTGCATCCAAGTTGTTGTTCTAATGGGCTGTGAGAGGTGAAAGATGTTCTTCTCATCTTCTGGTGGCCTCAGCAGTCTATTTCAGCAGCACACAGCAGCATACAGCAAGTCACAAAGCAGGTAATTACAATACTGTTTGCATCCTTTGTTAATCACATTTCCCCCTCCTTCTCTCATCTCATTCACAAGTTGTCTTGCTGTCTTGGTGCTGAATATGATTCAGCAAATATTTGAAGAATATTTGAGGATTTGATTCAGACAAATATTTGAAGCTCTGTAAAATGTAAGGCTCCTTTTCAAGTGTCAAAAAAAGAGGAAAAACATCAAGGGAAACAGGAAGACCATCCTGAAGGAGGGGTCATGGGCAGCATATACACCAAAAGTAATTACTTTCTATTCTACAAGGAAGTGGGAGTTGAAGAGATTTTTTTCAGTGCCTACTTCTGCAACAAGCCAAACACCTTCCACAAAGAGCACTTCAGTCAGTTCTGGAGGTCTATGTCATTGTAAAGATCAGTCTTCAACCAATCTGTGTAAGCAAAGAATCTCTCTTCAATCACTGAAGTCACTAGTGACCAGGAGCAGCCTATCTGCTTGATTTTAAGTTTAGAAAACTGATAGAAGAAGCAAACTAGTGTTAAGGAGCAAAAAGTGTATGAGCAAAAAAGAAGCAAAGAAGCGGTCAGGAGGAGAGCATTCCAAGGTCTTCACCTTCTCCTAACAGCTATGGGAATTCAAATAGAAATATCATGTACTAACGGTGTTAACAAAAACCGGACAGTGTCTTGTAATACCAGGACAGCTCTGCTCCTGAAAACCTAGAGGTTTATGGAGGTTATGTTTGGAGCACTTTGTGAAATCTCAATCAAATTAAAAATAGTATTCCCAATCTAGAGGCCAGACACAGTAGGGTAGAGAACCCCAAATTAGCAAATGAATGTTGTAAAAGAAAGCAATAAGGTTTGAGTCAGGCTAAAGAAGATTAGTGGGCCTCTACCTGTCCTGGTTTCTGAGAGTACAATGAACACCATCCTTCCTCATGGAGGAGGAGGAAACCATGCCAGAGCCCTTAGTTGCTCTTACACCTGAGTGTGTGCATGGTCGGAGGGCTCCCACAGGCCTCCAGCACCTGGGTGGCCTTGGCTTTCAGCTGCTGGGCTCACAGAAACAGAAAGGACGAAGTTAGGGCTCAGGCCAGTTTATTATCAAGGATGGATATGCCTACAGAGTCCCTCTTGCCTAGCTTTAAGCTTTCAGAGAGTCCACATTTGAAGTAGTCAGGCTCATTTTCAGTCAAAAAGGAAAGGTGAACACATTTTTATGATTCAGTCAACCTTAGCTATTATAGACATTTCCTTTAGTGATGAACTGCAGCCCAGAAACTCCCTTTGTTGGTTGACAAGAAGCTAACTCAGATTTTAGATGTTTAAGCTGGTCAGATGAATCCTGACCCCAAGACAGAACTGACCATTATGAGTAGATGTATTTGTCATTTGAAATGTGCATCATACATGTTGTATGGTCTTTTCAGTGTCCTTCTATGTGCTTCTTGCCCTTAAAGATCACCCACCATGAAAATTTCTGGCCCACATTTTTCAGCTTTTCTTCTGTGTTGTTCTCTTACTTTTTTTTCCCTCCAAAACACTCATATGCTTCTACCCTTGACTACTTTTGTTTAACAACACTGTCCTTATTCTCCCCCTTCTAAAGTACATTGAATGATCTATATGCAGGGGTGAAAGGAGAAGATTTTCTTTTGACCTAGAAATTGTCTCCTCTAGTTTCTTCTCTTGTATCTGGCTGCATGGGTCAGAGGCACGTGATTTGCTTTGTGTTTCTATAGTGCCTGGTACAATGGAGCCTGCTCCATGGCCAAATCTCTCAGGCACAATGGATGTACAAAGAACAGGGGAATAATGAATAGTAAATGAAGTAAGAGCTAAGTAAATAGAGAACTATGTTGAGGAAGAGAGGGGTGCAGGGGCAGTGATATGACAAAAGGCCAGAAACAAAGAGACGGGGAAAAAGAACCAGAAGATACAGTGAGAAGCATTGGAAACTGAGGGTTAAAAGTCCAGTGGCACAGGAGTAGAAGTGAAATGGAAAATAAAAATCAAACGTGAAAAAGGATACTGTATGAAAATACTAATGAAAGGTGAATAATATGAGAGTAGTACAGAAAACCCAAGAGGGATTAAAAAAACTCTTAAATACTCAGGAGAAAATGGAAGTGAGAGGGGTAGGAGTCAGAAAACCAGAGGCAAACAGGACAAAAAAGGGTATGGTATGCCTTGGGATAAACTAATTGAGTCCATTTCCTTAAGAACACAATGTTCTAAGCATTTTTTTTTTTTTTTTTTTTTTTTCAAACTACAGCCTTANGTCATTTCCTTAAAAACACAATGGTTTTAGCCTTTTTTTTTTTTTTTTTGTTTATTCAAAGCTTCTTGCAACAGTATCTTTATCAGCTTATTTTCCTAAGGTGATAGAATATCCCCTTTTTCCACTTGGTTGCTCTGCAGTTTATATTCAGAAATGACTGAGTGTTAGTGGGCAAAGATAAAATCCTCATGATGAATTTTGCAGCCCGAGAGTGACAATGTTCCGTCCTGCCGTGTCAGCCAGAGCCTGCCCTTGGATGCACAGCTCTCCCTGAGCTACACATGTACAGTTGAGGGTAGGGCTTAATACTGCTCTCCAGCATACAATTAACACAGAAGGTCTATACATTATCTCATCTTGCATTTTTATTATTTGCAGCTTATTGTTACACTGAGCATGTATCATTGGTTAATTAATGCTGCCAACACTCTGCTCCACTAAATGATTGTTTAGCCTAGAGTGGAATAAAATACTACAATGACTAATACAGTATCATTATGTAACAGAAAATTAAAAATCTGATAATTTGATTGGAAGTCTCAGGTGTGTTTTTTGTATAAAAGTGTTAACCTCAAGTAGCTATAAACAGGTAAATGTTTTATTCAGCTGACTGATAAGGAATAAATGCTTATGATATAAATTATGTATAATTAATACTCCTGGGATAAAAAAATGTATGCTAATAGGTTGTCAGTTAATTAGGAAAGGAATATGAGGTAAACAAAGGTGATTAGAATATATCCTGGGACTATAAACAGAAATTGTGCCTTAAATAATCTGTAAAAAAACCTCGCACATTAAACAGCAAATACTTCAGTTTCAATTCAGAGCAAAAACATAATGCTTTATGGAGAAAGGCACAGACGAGATGTTAAATGAAGAAGCAGCTTATGATAAAAGATCTAGAGGCTGCAGAGTAACTCACCTTCTTGTTCTGCTTTACCTTGGTTTGTGTATTGTCTTGGTCTATCCTCAGGTAAAAGAAGGCTAAAAGAAGCTTTGTAAAAAATATGGCAAATAACGTGCTGGAGGACCAATTTTAGCTCATAAAAATGACAGCTCTTAATGGTTGGTATTAAATCTGCAACATGGCAAATGTTCCCCAAATCAGTTTATCCTTCTTACCTGCCCTTTGACTGACTGATCCTCCTTGCTTCTGCCAGTATCTTTATGTGATAAATGAGACCATCCTCTTTCCTGTCATTCTGTAATTTCATTTGCAGTGGACATTTGAAATATTTTCTCATGAAACAGGACCAAAGTAGAGAAAGACATGACAGAGATGAATGCTCATCACAGTCTCAGCCAAGTCTTTCCTTTGTGTTAGAAGGGGGCAGATCTGCATTGCCTTCCGAAAACAGCCACCCTGGACAAAAATGAAGATTCATCTCCCCCGTGCCTTGTTTAGGACAGCTACAAAAAGCAGCTATCAAGGGAAGAGTTTAAGAATGAAACAAGTACATATGACACTTTTAGTACTCTCCTAGTCTTCACTTACAGCTCGTGGGCTTCCTGACCTGGATATATGCTAATCTCCAATTAATTTATTCTTCATTACTCTGGCAATTCCTCCTTTGAATGTATGTAAACATTAACTATTCCTGAGACCATCCAAGGAGAATGGTGAGACCACCAGCAAATCCACCAGCAAATGCTGAGTGGAGTCAGTACAAGACACTCCCTGCAATGCCATGCGAACTAGAGTGCCATTGTCTAAAGGAACACAGCCTTATTATGGGTTACAGAGGGAAGGGAATTTTTGGATTGTTTAAAACTTAACTTGAAGTTGGACTGGCTAGTGGGTAGGAGAGGTCTCAGTGCCAGCCACTGGAATGAGAGACTGTCAACCTAAGGGGCTCACTGGTCCCCATTCCAGTGACTGTCTAAGAACAGCTACTGGGGAAACCCAAACTGGGGGTTGCACACTCCACCAGTGGATTTCAATCCAGATAGCTGGAGAAGATGAACAGGACTGAGCCTCCGTGCTGTTCACGTGTGTTGAGTGGAGTGTGTGCTTGCGTGGGTGTTGTTAAAGGCACTGTTCTCTGTGCTGATCCACGGGGCCAGCCATATGTCTGTGTGCTTGTGTGCCTTCTGGGAATATGTACCCCGCTGCCTTGCCACTGGCTGGACCTGGAGACTTGCTGTTGTGGCAGCCTTACATCTGTGGGGACAGGAGTGACCCTGGGGCAAGAGGGATCCCCATGGGGACCAAAGCCACTGCATTCAGTTACCTCTAACAGTACACAGCTGCAATCTACAGCCTACAACAGAACATGTTCATGCCCCAAGGAGTTGCACAGGTCAGGCATACACTGCTGGCTGCTGTTTTTCCTGAATCGCTCTCCTCCTACCTTATTTGACAGCCTCAGGTTCATGTCTCAGAAGAGACAGTGAAAGTTGGCACCCACCTCCTCTCTATGTGCCTCTCACGAAAGTTCATGCAAGCAGTGCTCTGAGAAAGCTATCAAAGTGTGGAGGGATCACCACAAAACACAGCCCTCTGGGAGTCACCACCTGCTTTCTGCAGCAAACTGCAATTACAGTAGTGGCTATGGTACAGAGAGACACAGCTTTCCTGCTGCAAAACACCTTCCCTTTGGAAAATGAGTTGAGTTGCCATAAGAATTGCTTTTTGGAGCTTTTTAAAATGACTGTAGATGAGTCTAAGGCTGCCACATTCCTAACTATATTCTTCGGGTCTTATGAGATGGACTGAATCAGGTCAATGTTGTTTTCCTAAGGTGCGAAAAAAAACATTCTTCTGTCCCTTACACAATTTAGTCATAAAACTGGCAAGAAACCTTTTGCAAACATGTTCATCCTGCAAGGTGTGTCATTATCAGTTTCTCAGTGAATTAAAAATATAACTTAAAAAAACAAATAATTGTAGAAATCAATGCCTAATTTCCCATGAAACTCATCTCCATAGAGTGGAGTTATTCCTGGTGGAGTGGTTTGGTAAGTTTGGTATGTTTTCTTATACTTAGGATCAGTTCAGGAAATGCATAAATTAAATCTCCATTGTATATTGTACAGTTATGTGAGGGAGTAGCATGGGCTGAAGTTGTAGGGCCAGACCTGAGGATGACCCAGCATTGGCTGTGGCCTCAGCCACAGGACACAGTCCCAAGGTGATGGTAACAGGATCCACTGACACACCCCAACACAGCAAGTGATGAATCAGGGCCAGAGCACAGGCAGGGCCTCCAACCAGGACTAAAACGAGATGGAGGCAGAGATGGGGCTGGAGATCAGCACTGCTGCCCCATCACTGGGACAGGGACTGAAGGCCCTGGGGGGCTGGAAAGTGGTCCTGAGCAAGGTGGAGTGAGGTCCCAGAGAGGCTGGACACCGCTGTTTGTGCCCTCAAGGCCCTGACAGATCTATGTTGGATGATTGCTTAAATTATGTGTGATAAAGAAGTGCTATAAATTTATTATTAGTAGTAATATTTCTATCCCTGTACCACCTACACAGACTAACAGACAATGACCTTTCCCAAGAGTAGTAGGAGAAGTGATATCTGAATGACGACGGGTAGAAGACAACAAAATATATACATTTTCCCTGAGATTTTATCCACACAAGAATAAAATCAAGATAATGTTGGCTTGGGTCAGGATATTTTTCAAGATATTGATTGTTGTCTTTAGATATGATAACTTCACAATTATACAGAAATCTACAGAACATGATATAGCAAAATATGTCTGAAACAAAAGAGAATTTCATTAAGGCAGCTAGCTTTGCTCCATGGTGCAGATGTGGCCAAATACTTGCGTACATTTGGGCTATCTGAAAGTGGTATTTGATTTCACCCAGGTATCAAGCTACCACATAAAGTATCTGAAATAAAAAGTCTTTCTAGCGTAGTATATGACCCCTTCAGCTCATTTTAATGCATGGAAGATAGGAAAATACTTTCAGAATGAAACTTTTTAAGTCATAAGACTTATAAACATAACTCAAAATATAAAAGGAGATATCTGACACCTGGATCTGTTCAAGTTCACATTTTGAATTAACTCAGCACCACAAATTAATTGTGCATTTCCAAGATTGCTTTTGTACAGTTTATATGCCAGTGACTAAGACCATATTTATTTTCTTCCTCCAAAGGCTAGGCTGAAGATGGGAAGCACAAAACATTTTGCCAATCTTAAATACGGAGGTTTAAAATTACCAAATGTAAAGCTCTAGCAGTGGGCTTTTAATTTGGCTCAAGCTTTCAGAGTCTGGCAGGCTGACGAAGTGCAATTGCCATGGGTGAAAGCAGAGCATCAATTAACAGACACATGCAAGGTTGGCACCTACCAAAAATTCACCCTGAAAGGTTTAAAGACAAATAACTCAGTGATCAGACACACCTGGAAATCTTGGAACAAACTTCACAGAGTTATGAAAATTAAACCCACTAAAAACTTCCAGTTGAGTATCTGGAACAATAGTATGTGGAGGCCAAGGAGGGAAATGATGCTGTGTATTACTTATTGTAAATAGCAGATTATTTGTGGAACAGATTTTAAATAAATTTCTAGTGATACAAAAGACAGTCAGTGTTACAGGTAAAGAGCACAATAGCCAGTCTGTATCAAAAAAGTTTCTCTGAAGACCCAAAGAGTCTGAATCAAAGATATTGATGTCTGTAAAAGTTTTTCATTTACTTCAAAGTGCTTGGAATCAGACTAACAGCTTGAGAAGTTAGATTAAAGCCTTCACAGATGTACAGGGGTCTCTGGCTTCCCAGATGAGTTCAGCCTATATTTCAAGTCATTCTACCATTGAGTAAAAGGTAAAAGTAAAAACAAATACTTACAAATACTTGGTGTTTGCCTTAAGATGATTCAGGAGGTAAATCTGTTTAAAAACACTAGATCAATTCTGACTTTTTTTTGAATATTTCAAGTGTCTTGTGAAGGCTTCGGGGTCACAAATAAAATTCCTTAACTAGAAATAGGCTGAATCTGAGAAGTGTAGAAATAGTCCTCAGTGAAGTGAATAACTGCTCCCCAACACTAGCTCTTGTGCATTTCAGTCATATCTTTTAGGCAGTATATTAGAAAAACTCTAAGAAATTAAAATGTACTTTCAAATAACATATTTATATGATCAACTTTCTTGTTATCAGAAGAAAGTTTATGTGGATGAATTCTTGAAAGGCAGGACCAAACGTAGAAAATATCTATTCATGATGAAAATGTTACCAGACTATTGATCGTTCCTTTGATGAAAATGCAGAAACTTCTTCATTATGAAAGACAATTCAATCTGTTACAGACTCTGATATTTTTCAGGGTTTTTAAAATTGCTTTCTAATTGAGTCAGTATTGCTTGGGCCCCAGTTCATTAAAGCACTTCAGACTGTGTCAACCTTAAGTTTGGCAGGGTTTATGTGCCAGTGACTTGATCTTAATCATCAGACATTAAATAAGTGCTTTAATGCTTTGCTGAACAGTGTTGTTTTTAAAGCACATTACACTGAAAAAAGCCCCAACAATACATTCTTTTCATACTGGTCTTCTCCCCTCTCGTTCTTGCTGAAAAACTCCTCTGGTTTTCTTTTCTCAGTTTCCTTTTTAGATTGGCTGTATTCACCAGTTCTCAGAGACCCCAAAGGTTTTGAGGGACTCTGCACTAAAAAAGTCAGGGCCTCCACTGTCTTCCTTGAGTTACAGTGCTGTGGCCTTTATTCCTTCCCAGCATTTTCACTGGCTTACAAACCAGTTCACATAAGTAACTAAATCACACGTTGTTTTTATGCTGTATCTAATTAAGTGTATACAGGTGCTTTTGTCTGTGCTACAAGTTGTAAATTCGAGTTTAGGAAGAGCTACTCAGAGCTGAACCCACCAGGAATATGTTATATAAAAAATAATTGGGACAGTGGTTTTAGTAATAATTTTAACCTAGTAATGTTATGTATACAATACTGAAGATAAAATTCACTCTATTAAATCTCTAGCAAATTCTGGATTGGCAGCATTGTTTGAAGCTTCTCAGAAAAACACATTATGGTTGAGATGGTTTGAATTCTCTTTAAATGAATTGTTCTGAGCAGAGTCTCTTGGGGAGACTAAAGATGACAATTTAAGAGACAGTTCAGACACAGATAAATCTGTCAGTTCCAAGGAAATTTTTGAGAGGGCCAGAGACTTTTGGAAGGCTGGTATGTTATAGCTGAGAGTATGGAAGGGCAGAACCCAGGTAGGCACAAACAGGTGCAGCCTTCTTGAAATCAGGAAAAAAATTCTGATTTGAACTAGCTGAGGAGATCTTGCTATCTGTAGTTTGGCTTAGGAGACACAATTTGTTCTGGCCCAGAGATTCAATTCTGACTTTGAAATAACTTTTTTTGGGGTAGAGTGGGGGGGGTAGAAACCAGGTGTTATTTCCAAAAGAGCTTTGGATTTCACTGTACTTGGTCATGCTGTATTTTAGAATATCTCTACCATTTTCTTGGATAGGTCTAATAATTAATACTCTGAAATAAGAGGTGGTTTTTAATTCTTCTGTTTCTTTAGCTGCACAGGTATGGTATGATCTATGTCTGTCTTTTATTCGTAGGTCTGCTTCAGGAGAAGGGAGAAATGAAAGGAAGAATAAACATGGGGTAGGAGCAACAAAATAAAAGAATATTTAAATGATTTCAAATGGATTGTAAAGTGTTGAATCATAAAGGATTGGCAAAAAAGCCCTCTCCTCATGAGGTCTGGCTAATATTAGGAATTATTGCCTCAAACACTGCAGGTGTGGATCCATTTCTTTCATTACTAGCAAATGGGGTTGCAACTGCCTTTGACAATGTAAAAGCTGCACAATCCCTGTGCCCCAGGGCAGACAATGATGTTGGTGAGATGCTGATTTTAGGATAGAAAATTACAATGGTTATATAGTAAACAGCACCTGGAAGTTTACTAATGATTTTTTCAATTAACAGCAGCACTATGGTCTGATTATTCATGCATGCTTTCTATGAAAGGAAAGAAAAGAGGCAGATGTTGAAAAGAATCATCGGTTGAGGGATATTTTTAATTTTTTTTTTGTAACTGGAGGTAGAGCCTCCTTCCTGTTGTCATTACTCCTGATAATGATATGCCAAAACTAGTGAATTAGAAGTTTTTTAAAAAAATTAAAATGTTTGGACTGTTCTACTCTTCCATTAACTCCAAATACTTGCATGAAATGTGCATGAAAATGGACAAGTATGTGTATATGTGTATATGAAACTTTACACAGACTTTATTCTCTGCCTGTGGCTTGATACGTAGTTTTGGCATCCAAGTAAGAAAAAATAAAAAAAATCCCACCAAAACTGCATGGCCATGCAGTTCTTCAGCTTTAACTACTGGATCTTCTATGATAATAATGGCTGGATATCTCCCTGTAGAAGTCCACCAGGTGTGCACCTGCCAGGTTAGTTATTTTAGAGTGCTGAGATTCGAAAACACTCCACCATCTGCAGCATAAATTTAAAAGTACAGTAAGGCATACTGGTACCTCATATATTTTCTCTCTCTCTCTAGTCATCATTTATTTTCACAGCTGTTCTCGACCCACTGCCAAGCAAAGACCTCTTCAATTTCTTTTCTATCATATTGAGGCTTAGTCAGTATCCTAACAAAGAATGGGTGAGGATATGTTCATAAAATACAAGCTCTCTTTTCCTTTAACCCTTTGTAAATTGCTACAACTAAATCTTTTGGAAGTCTCTGAAATGTTCTCATCTTTTCTCTGCAGTAGGCTGTTGCACATTATTCTTACAGCACTTCTAGCCTGATATGGCAAATCCAAGAAATTATAGCAAGAAATTATTAGGAAATTTCAGATATTCATGCTGATATGTCAGGACTCAGGTCTTCTGGGGTTTGTTGGTCACGGATCTTCTGTTTATAAGGGCAGGTAAAACCATGTATGTTTTGTTCTTATCTCTGGTCAGGCAGCTTATACAAAAGTTGTGAAAGACCTTGCCATGGGGTGAAGTTGATAATATGGCGAATGTGAACTTGGGTAAATTTGTTCTCTGAACCAAGGCCAGGGCTGGACACAGCATGGGCTGCTGTCTGTACAGACTCCTGGTTTGCCACAGATTAAAATTTCCATGTTGCTTTTCTGGTTAGTGTCCAGGAGAAGCAAGTATGAAGTTAAATTTTTTAGCACTGGCTAAGTGTTTGCTGGATATTTCAAACATCTTTGATATCTTCTGAGATATCTGCAATGCTGGGTTACTGCTTCTAGTCTTGGAAACTAAATTGTCTTGGAGCTATCCAAAACCCAGCTGAGAAAGATGTCAGGCACAGGCTAAGGAATCACAGCAAACACTGGACCAGAACAGGTTGATGAGCTCCAAGGCAGGATTCACCCCCATCACCCTGCTGAAAGAGCAGCAGTGATGAAGTGTTGTCCTGCTGAGCGGGACATGGGTATGGCCTGACGCAGGACCTTCCTGTGTTCTGAATGTCCTTGGTTGGGCAGTTATCTCTAACTGCTGTAATTCAGCCCAGGGAAAGGGCTGGTCTCATGTGGGTAACACTATGTTTTTTCTTTATGTTTTTGCATATAGATACGAAAATCTTTTTTTAGATTTCTTCATCTCCTTACTTTAATGGACATTTTGGCTCCCTAATTACTCTGGACTCCCTTGGGCTTTTCATTTCTTATTCAAATTAGGACACTTCATGTTTTCAGGTTTAACTTTCACATGTGTTTTGAAAATACAAATATACACATATATGTAATCTGTTATCTGTCTATCTAAACCTACTCAGGGGCAATCTGAGAATATAAATGCCTGTCTGAGAGATGTTGTCTAGCAAATGAGAATATCTGACATTGTTAATGAAGTCAGCTATAATAGTTCAGGTACACAAGTACTTGCCCAGTCACTGGACAGGTTCTTTCTCAGTTAAATTTGGGTGCTGTTCTGGCCAAGAGTGTCATGCTTTTATGAGCTGCATATAAAACACATTGTGTCTGTCCAAGTACACAGTGCAGCATGAAAAAAGCTTGAATAATATTAACATAGAGACATTGAAACATCTACATACTTAGACTTTCGTTTACATAATCCAGTTAAACTGGAGATATGCACACGCCTGTATATAGTATGGATAAAAAGAGTAAATAACAAACTTTAATGGCTCAAAATTTAAGGAAGAAAAATGAAGTCACAGATTTCAAGGCAGTTGTCTGAGTTCAGTGAACTGCCTCCTGGACTTTTGACAAAGGACCTTGTTTGTGCAGGGGCAGATGTACAAGGGGAGAAGGTGTTTGAGTGAAGCTGGACTCCATCCCACTCCTGCCATCCACATGATGTGGTTGGCATCTTTTGTAGTCAGGTGAAGAGAAGGTGGCAATGTGGCTGTGTGGTCTCTCCCATGTCCAATTTTTCCCACATCAAGTGCTGGTTCCTTGCCAAACCAGGTACTTTCTCTGTCTCGTGAATCCCACTTGAATCCCTTAATTTTAAAGCCTTTGAAATGCTGGATTTTCAAAATAATTTGTAATTGCTCTTTACCAGGTTGGATAAGGTATGTAATTGTTACCAAGATATCAGATAAAAGACAATTAATTGCAAATATCATAGCAAATGAGACCTTTGAGACAAATTATTGTATCTCTCAGGTTCCTATGTCAAACCAAGTGTTTAGCAAGAGTACCACGCACACTGCACAAATTATTTTGTATTCCTGATGAGCATTACTTGGAATCGTCCTGGTATGCCAAGAAAGCTGTGGCTGACTTGGATTTTCTGACTTGTCATTGTTTTGCAGTTTTTTCTCAAGGGAAGATCCTGCAGTCAAAGAAGCTAATCTGAAGGAAGAGAGTATGAAATTTAAATAAAGCAAAAATAGGATCTTTAGGATCTGCTAGGCACGGAGAGACATCAAAGATGAAGCAAGCTTTTATGCTCTTACACTACAATGAATTAAGTCCATCAACATAGTGATTCAATTGTGAGCTCCACAGAGGGTATGAACACTGTGGCTTGTCCAGCTGGAGAAAGCTGTCTTTATGGTTGGTGAAGAAAAATCAGGGATACTCTTTGGTGCTATTTTGAGGATCAACTCACAGTCTTGTAGCTGGTGTACAGAAAAGGGTATAAAAAAGGATATATTAATAAGCTCAATTAAGCCTTTCTTATGGTGCTACACATAGTATTTGGAGTGTAACAACACACTTTGCTACCTGTAACACGGGATTTTTTGTATCTTGATCAATCAAACCAGGACGGTGCTCTCTGGCCGTGAAAGGCATGGACCGTTTGGGAACAGCTGTGCTTGATGTTGACCTAGAATAAATATAAGACCAATAAGAGTGCAACTGCCTGTGTTTGTATTTGCTGCCCTTGTGGATACTGTTGAAGTGTCTTTAAATTAGTTTGTTTCGGCTTGGGGCCTAATCCTGCCAAGCACATTTTTAGCAAGTGATCATGTGCCATCAGTGGGAATAGAGCAAAATAAACAGAATCTGAGTGTGCTCAGTGGCTCTGAAAACTGGACTATTTATTAACATATGGGGTTTTAGCTGGATAGCATTTGAAAATTATGCTCGCTTTTTCATTTCCTTTTTGTTTTTTGCCACTGTTTTGGAAATTCTTACATCACAATATGCAAACAAACTATAACATACCTGAACCATGGAAAGGGTACCAGTAATAGCCAAATTCTCACTTTTATACCCCAAAGAACTGGTGAGGTCAGGAAGATAGTATTTGGACTGACAAAACAGATGTTAAAATGTTACACTAAATAGAAAAGACTCTTCTGACTATCTAAAACTATAATTGCAAAATTATTTTAAGGCCTTTACTAACAAATGCAAGTGATTAAAATTACTAGAATGCTATACTTTCTGCTTTTGTATTTCTAGTCATAATTATGTTCTCTCATGTCAAGAGTAGACTCCACTTTACTGTCCTTGGTTAGTTCACCATTCATAGTCAGCCAGTACCCTTTGACAGATTTGCCCAGCAGAAAATACCAAATGGGAGCAATGACAGCTGAGCCAAATACATTTAAAAAGAAATAGCAATTTTCCTGAGTTCTGCGCTACCTGACAAACAGCACTAAGCTGTGGAGCGGGAGAAAACTGTGGAGAGCAAAGTACGAAAGAAGAAGGTGGTAGTGATGCTGTTGGTGCCACTCTTCTTCTGAGTCAGATCTGACCTTATGCCCCAGCCTTGTGTTAGGTAGTATGGTGCTGCTGAGATTGCTGTGTTTCAGCTGAGATATCAAATAAAGGTCCTGACCCTGTTCTCATTAGACATCCCTGGGTACTTGTTCTCATTAAATATCTCCTGGCACTTTTCAAAAGGGAAAAATTGTTAGCCCCAGTGTCTTGGCCAAATTCCAGCTTGGGTAATTGCGTTCTGCCTACCTAAATTCCCTTGGCTGTTTCAATTCAATGTTATTTTTAATTTCCTCCCTAAACCTTTGTGTAGTATTTTCATGTGTTGGGAGAAAACTTCCTCTGGCACCCTAGACTTGTTTGCATTTTTGAGGTAGAATTGAAATTTGTATATAATATTAATAATTTGTTAAGTCTACAAGGACTAAAAGTCTTATCATTTAATGCAAAATCATTTTTAGAATGTAATATAAGCCTTTTATGTCTTGCAATGATCAGTTTTATACAATTATTTCTACTAAAAAAATACTTTTTCAGATGTATAGTTTGAAGGTACCGTTCACATTATTTTAGTTGATACTTTTTTAATCAAATGATGTGGAGTGTATTGAATATCAACACCCACAGAATATTGGAAGACACCTTCAGCTGAGAAACCATTTGTTTATTCTTTTTGTTATGAGCATGAAGAGACAGAACATGAAAGATGGGTGTGGAGAGAAGGGTACTGACATGGTGTGCCTTGAATGACCTGGTTGCAGAAAACCATTCTACAGAAAGAACATGAGCCCATCAGATATTGGAGATGTTAGTCCCATCACTTAAAATCTTAATGGAAGATTCTCTGTAGTGGTATAGGCAATGGAACAAGAACCCACAGAGAATAAAACAATTAGCATTAATCAAATATAAAAGGTGTAAATCCTCTTTGAGGTTCCAGCCTGTTAGGATACTAGAGATAAACCCCACCTAGACTATTGAATAAAGTGTATACCTCCATGTACCTACTCAAACACGTTTCACAAGTTTCAGAAGAGCTGGTTTGGTATGGCCTTCCATGGGCAGAAGTCACTCACAGTTAAAGGTTAAATTTTCTCAGTGATCCATCTTGAGATAACACAATCCCTAAAGGCTGGTGGTGATGCAGGGACTCTTGTCCTATCCAATCCAGCTGTGTTCAGGTGTGTGTGATTTGTACCACTACTCAGGACTGGTAAATTTTGACTCCCTGTACAATCAATGGAAATAGATGGCTTCAGACAGGCTACTGCAAATGCAGTTTGGGTCTCTGAGCAAACTCTTGTGACAAAGGACACAAACCCAAGCACTTACACACATCTTTTCGGAATGGAGGCTGCAATACATGTGCAGGAGCTGGTAAGCTTCTGGGGGATTTCCCATGCTAGCTATTTTTTGTTCAGGGGAGCAGTTTTGTTCGTTTCTTGGTATTCCACTGTCATCACTGCGTTGCAATTCCTCAAGGAAAGGGATCCTGGAAGGATGAGAAAGAGGGATCGTGGGCCTGATCCCACCTGGTGCTGCCCAATATTTTAGTTTTGTGAAAGCTGACAGTGCTGAGTTGCTTGTTTGCAGAGATCTACTCCTGTCCAAATGTTGAAAATTTTGGTGGGAAGAAATTGTTTGGTTTTGGGTTTTTTTTACCTGCTTTCACGTATGGAGGGTTTATTCAATACCTGGTTGCTTTTTAATTTGTGCTATTAACTTGATGTTTTACTGATCTGTTTGCACATTGTTAAATTAAATTAAATTAAATTACATATTTTCATTATAATTTGTATCTGTTTTTTAAAAAAGACAACTCAACAGAGCTGTTGCCATGAAAATAAATTAAAATTAAGAAGTCTATAATTACAATATTAGCCTGTAATTATTACTAAAAACTACAATACAGTACAGAGCAATAAAACAGGAACAAGAGCTGAATAATTCATACAGTCCAACTTTGTTGAGTAACACGGAACCGTTAACTGTAAACTAAGAAATAACCAGAAATCCTGAGCCAAGGCTCCCATTTGGACTGAAGTCTCTGTTCTGGATAGTCCTGTTATGTGAGATCACAGACTTTTCTGAGAACTTTACAAATGAGCACGTCCTGGGAGAAGGGCGGGTGGAGTGAGATGTCCTTGGTCTGAAACTCTCTGGTGTTAGTATCTAAAAATAACCACTGTGGCAGGGACTGGAAGGACACAGCTCCACCCAGGGCTGCTGGGGAAGCTCCTCTTTGCTCTGGGGCGATGCAGAGGTAGGGACAGCAGTGCTGCATTTGAAGAGACAGCTCTTTCTTCTCACCTTAAAGGGACACCCTGAAATCCCACAAGGTGTGAAGAGGCCTGCCTAGGAACAAGATCCCACACCAAAGATGGTGTTTGTGGTACCCACTACCATTTAAGGTGATTGGTGATGCCCACTGGGGTAGAGGATGAACATGTGATATCCTTGATCTCATCTACCCTTAGAGCACTCTTCTGAAGTATAATTGAAGACAATGGGAACATAGGACTAATTTTATAACTATTTTAGTCCCTACCTATTCATACTTCCCTGCTTTTTGAAGATCCACTCAGCATCTTATAGATACGAAAGTCCTAAGTGATTTATCTAAAGTGTTATTTGGGTACAAAATAGCAAACAGAAAACAAGGCTATAGGTGTAACACAAATACTGATGCCTTGATTTCTGGCCAGCCCTTCTCTGTGTTGTAAAGGGACATTATTTTTGCTGAAATGAGAGATTTTTGCTGAAATGAGAGATAGATATACTCTACGGAGTTTTGCTAATTTTTCAAATAAATTAATTTGAAACAGAAATAGCATTATACACTCCTTCTAAAACTGGTAGCAGGTAAGAGTACTGAGAGGTTAAAATTTCAATTTCACCTATTAAATTTTATTTTCTATTAATTTTCTGCAGTTTGAACAATGTTCTTAATTTTAATTCCTTTTAAAAAATACATCAAGGATTTAAAAAGCAAAGTATCTAAAGAACTTTTCCAGCAATTTTGTACTGCTACATGATGTACCTGTGCTGGGGCTGCTGCTTGTATCCTGAATACGGCCTGGTTTTTGGATGACTTTGTCAATATGAGCTCTGACCTGTCCCACTCCATCTTGACAGCCAACAGGACCTGAGACACGTAGCTTAAAGCTTTCTTGAGTTTGTTTCAACTACAGGCACTGTTTTAAATCTGCTTAACATAACCTAGAATGAGAACATATATCTTAGAGCCACACATGGTACTACTTCAGATGTTCCTGTTCAACACTTAGGAGGCAAAGGATTTTTCTACCATCCTAATTACTGAGGCAAATACAATCTCTAGAACTAGTAAGAAAGTGCCATGGGGCAGTGGCATTTGATATCTGCGAGGAATATTCAAAAAATATTTTCTTTACCCTCTTGCCAAAGGAACCAAATCTGACCATATCTAAAAAAGATGCAAATGGAACTTGCAGGGGATATAAACCCCTGGGTTTACCCATCAGCTGTTCTTATATGGAGGTCAAAGACCTGTTCTTAGCTCTCCAGTGTGCGAGGGCTCTATTTGTATGAGCCAAAATTAATGGAACTGGTATCCCTTTCTTGCAGAGTGGTCTCTATTCAGGATCATGAGTGGAAATGTTATTTGCCTAGTCAGCTTCCCCCATTCTGGAAGTCCCATCTTTCATGCTGAGATAAATCCATTTTCCACAAAGTAGAAGACTTATTCCATGGGAGTGTCCACCTGGAACAGCTAAACCAGAATGGTTAAAGTATATCAATTTCCAAGATCACAATCCCAGTTGGTTTATTTTCTGCACATACCAGATAATTCTTTGCTTTCTTGAAAGAGGAATTATTATAGAAGAAATTATTATTTGAGAACAGAATATCTGAAAAAGAAAGAGAATTAGCATAATATAGTAGAATAACATCCCCGACCAGATGAGCCCTAAGTGTCAAAGCAAGTTCTTTGATCTACTCCAAGAATGCTGTAGCCACAAGCTTGCTTTTCCCCCCAAGACATAAAGTTGAATCACAGTATTTCCCAAAATACTTTAATGAGCAAGAATTCCAAATTCAATTTAAAAACCTTGTAAGGACACTACACCCCAAAGATACCACTCACTACAGACTTTTTTAACCAACTGTGTTTTATTTCAAATAATAACAGTAATTAAAAATACATAACTAAGAAGCCCGAGCAGATTAGTTAAAGAGCATTTTAGGATTATGAAAGCACTTTCCGTTGCATCAACCAGATGTCATTTCAAATGCTACTGTTTGGATTAATTAACTGAGTTCAGGACACCACATATATTAAAACTACTAGTTGTACTACCCACCCTCCCCCATATCCTTTTGTAATTCGTTATTAAAATCTTGGCCAATTAGAAAAAACACAATCTATTAAGTAAAACAGCCCGCTGAACCAATCAACAGTAATTACTCAGACTAAGAGCAATTTAAATGATTTACGGCAGAAACTAAATGATTTTAAAATGCTTCATAAAGGTGTGGTATGTTTCACACACGCACATATACAGTAGGCAGAATGTATGGAGTCTGTGTTAAAATGCTACAATTAATTGCCTCACGGAAATGCCACAAACCGTGTATTTTAGCAAAAAAATCATTATAACAGGACATAATTGATTTAAAGCACTATTCTGGTTAAGGAATACAGCTATAAAGTGCTTCAGACTTTAGTGCAAGAGCAACTCTACCTCTCTTATAGAGATACTTAATTACTTTAATAAGTCTGTAAAACTATTTTATAAAGCAGTACCTTTTAAATTACTTTCACCCTAGCAGAGATTACAATCACTTTATGGAATATAATGCAAACACATTTCTCAGCATATTAATAAATCCTAACATTTGCTGCATTGAAGACTGGAGGAAAAGTGCTGTCTTTATCTAAATATGGGTGGCCATCCACTAGATTTTCCTTTAGGCTAAAAGAAATAAAGTGTAGATTAACTAGTTTATGATAATGCTTCCTTGTCTGTACCAAAAAGCACAGTACAAGTTTGACCACTTTAAACTGGGTCAGTTCATCTGGGTTGGGCCCAATGTCCAGTCTCCAGTGCTGGCCCATGACAGGTGCTTGGTTTCAAATTTGAGAGCAGAGCATTAACAAATATTTTAATACTTTTGTCATCAGCCTTCCCACATGGTAAGTCACAATTTTCCTCCCTTTGCTGCTCTGGTAGATGCAAGACCTTCAACTAGAAGACCTGCCCATTAAAGAACCAAACCTGAAACTGATGATGAAGAAATTTTTCAGTCATATCAGTACCTTGGTGACTGTCAGAAGACAAAATTACTTTTAGATATAAGATCTTATTATGTAGAGTTGCTTAAATGTTAAAGTTAACATTTAGTAAAAGATATCACTGTAGCTACATGAAACTTTGGTTCCTTTATTGTTACAAAGAATGACCTAACAGAAGAAAGGCATTGGAAGCCTTTGCAGGCTCTTTAGCAATTTACAGTTAAGCTGGGTGAATAACTGGGAAAGAAATAGCTGATAAAAATCAAACTTTTTGTAAAAACCACCTAGAGTAATCATAAGTTTATGACAGATGACCTTTGTCATTCAGTTTAAAAATAAATTGTAACTTCAAAAAAGGAATTTTTTATTTATATTTATATACTTCATTTTAATTGAATCTCTAGTGTGTTCTTTAGTGCATTCCCTTTATCTGTGACACCATGGCAAAATTTCTAGAGAATGATAAAACATGATAGGATACAGGACTGTTTTATTTCAGTGTTCATCAACTTCCAGAAGTGATATTATCTATTGAAAATAGAACTGTGAGGTGTGATGGCATTGGAACATTTTTTCTGAGGGCATGCCAATATAACACAAGTAAGCATGCTCCAGAGGTGCTACAGGGATGGTGTGACAGAAATCTGGTTTGTAAATACACAGAAATACTATTCCAATCTTAATCGTGTTTGCCAAAGAAATTGCTTTTCTTTTTTTTTTTTTTTTTAAATAAGAGTCTGTCTGGGAGGGGAAAACCAATTTATCCAAAATAAAAGAAATGCATTATTACTACTTCTGCAGCCTCTGCCTATTTCAGGTTAAAGATGGGATAATTTTTTTTTTAAAGTTAATGAAGCATACTTTCTCTGTAGTTCTCTTTTACCTCTCTTTGCAGCAAGTCTTTCATGGAATACTGGTCAAGAAATATGATGCAGGTGATTGGATTGCTAGAGCAAGGTAGTTCCCTTACTGAGATGGACCATAAAATTTCTGTGGTCACTGGAATCAAGTCTATAGAAAACACACCTTCTGCTGATCTGCAGACAAGTACTTTGAGAGCAAAGCACATGGAAATCATACCCTTAAATCAGCAGAGCAATCTAGAATGAACAAAAGACAGACTATATTAAAAGACAAGGAAATCCATTTTTGCTTTCATTCAACAGTTCACACACAAACTGCAGATATAGATAGCAACTATGTTATCACATATGTGAAAATGTGCTGTTTAAGAGAATTTTTTTCAAAATGTTTGGTTCTAACAAAATTTTAATGATTAATTAAGAATATGTGAATAAATTTGAATATATTATTTTTTGAATGTTCAACAGTTTATTATCTTCATAGTCTTATTTTAAGGAATTTCATGGCTGTACAGAAATAGTATTGGGTGGGTTGTCCTTGCAGAAGATGCAGTAGAGGAACTGGGAAAGGAATACACTCAATTAATTAGCACAGTATTAGATCTTGCTCCTATTTAAAATCTAACCAAAATACTAATTGAGCAGATGTTTGACCAGAAAGGAAACACTAGGCACTCTTAAACTTTGGGGACGTAAGTAGGAAAACATAGAGCTTGAAAGTCATTTTGAGAACATTTTATAATAGCTTTTATCTCATTATTTAATTCATTCTCTTCGATAGCAATTCTAATGCAGGTTTGTTTTTGGTTTTTTTTAACTATCAAATCACTGCATTCACACCCTTCATTTCTCTCTGGTTATGGTAAATCAGTTGGGAGTCTCTAACTTTATTTTCTTAAATTTTTCCTTTCATTGTGTTTTCATCTTATTAGTTTTTATTCCCCACTCATTACTCTCTGAGAAATCAAAAGCCTAGAACATGCACCATCTCACCTTACTCTGCAAAACTTTGCAAAAGCCTTTTTTGAGGGACGATGTCTGTTGAAGATTCTCTTTACAAATATCACTCCATTTCCTCTTGTCTGGACAGGAAAGATAAAATCTGCTACAGAAAAAGCTGCAAGTTTCTTTCCACTTAGATACTAGAATATGTTTTATAAGTACCCAACCAACTGAATAATCAAAATCTTTTAAAACAATTTACTATGGGTTATATACAGGAATAATAGCTTTGCTTATAATTTAAATTATTCTTCTACATTATATCTGTTCTGAGCATGTGAAAAAAACTTTAGAGCCTGACTGAAATGAGCAGTTTTATATATTTGACAGGAATTCTCTCTGGGGCTTCCTAAGAGCTTAACTCTAGCTCAACTCTTATTACAGGTTTGGACACAGACTGTTCCAAGAGGAAGGGCAGACCTCTCTGGAAGCCCACATGTGGCCAGGTGCCTTTCTGGTGGGCAAGTGATTTGGCAATACAGCCTGTCCCAGCTATGGACCTGCCTCTAGCCTTGTGGGCAAGAGAGCTGCCCAGCTCTGCGCCAGCTGCCTGGCTGCACAGGCTATCACAAGGTGGAAATAAGGAGCACATTTTGGTTTGAAAACATTAATCCATCCCTGCGGCAGTGATGTCATGGTGTTTTCTATATCAGATATTGCAAACTTAGAACTTTATATAAAAATATAATCCATAGGGTATATAAAGTGTGAGTGTGTGTTATTGTCTATATTTACAAAAGATTCTGTTTCAAAAACCTTGTCCCATTTCTGGGCCAGATATGTTTGGAAAACAATGGCAAAAAAATAAAAGTCCCTGTTGTAAAACAAAATTATTCCAAATGAACATAAAGCCTCGTGAGTCCTGGATCTTACTTCGTCAAACCAGGCCAGAGACACTTTACCTGCAAATTATGCAACAAAGTTTCAAGGGACCAGCTGAAGAAATTGTATTGTCATGGAACCAAGGTGATTATTACATGGTTTAGTGGTTTGACCCTGATTGGATTTTAGGGACTCACCAAAGCTACTCTATCACTTGCCTCTGCAACGGGACAGAGGCAAGAAAAAATTATGATGAAAGACTCATAGGCCGTAGGAAATAAGGACAGGGAGAGATCACTGTTGATTTACCAACATAAGGAAAACAGACTGGACTTCAGGAAATTAACTGAATTTATTATTAATCAAAATCAGAGCATGATAATGAGAAATAAACCAAGTCTTAAAACCACTTTCTCCCTACCCCTCCCTTCTTCCTGGGCTCTGTCTCCTCCCCCAGTTGCACAGGGAAATGGAGAATGGGGCTTATGGTCAGTTTATCTCATCCCACACTGTTTCTGCTGCTGCTCAGGGGGAGGAGTCCTTTCCCTGATCCAGCATCGGGTCCCTCCCACGGGACACAGTCCTCCACAAACTTCTCCAGCGTGAGTCCTTCCCACGGGTTACAGTTCTTAACAAACTGCTGCAGCGTGGGTCACTCTTCCATGGGGTGCAGTCCTTCAAGAACAGCCTGCTCCAGCGTGGATCCCCCACAGGGTCACAAGCCCTTCTAGGATCTCACTCCATCGTGGGCTTCCCATGGGGTCACAGCTTTCTTTTGGGCATTCCCCTGCTCCATTGTGGAGTCCTCCACAGGCTGCAGGTGGATCTCTGCGTCCTCATGGACCTCCATGGGCTGCAGGGGCACAGCTGCCTCACCATGGGCTGCACCATGGGCAGGGGAATCTCAGCTCTGAGGCCTGGAGCACCTCTTCCCTTTCCTTCTGCACTGACTGGGATCTGCAGGCCTACTGCTTTTACATATTCTTACTCCTCTCTTCTTTGAGCACAATAACTTTTTTTTCCTTTTGAAAGATGGTATCACAGAGGGGTTACTACCACCTCTGATAGGCTTGGCCTTGGCCCATGGTGGGTCAGACTTGAAACTATCTGGCATTGGTTCTGTCAGACATGGGGGAAGCTTCTGGCAGGTTATCACAGAAGCAATCCCTGTGGTCCCCCTGCTACCAAAATCTGGCCATGCAAACTCAATACAAATGGTCTAGAATAATTAGACATATTCCTCCAAGATGCTTTTTTGATGTCCAAATTTATAGAAGAAATACTATCTTCTGGCCTAAGAATGCATTTCTATGGTATATGTACATTAAAATTTGCATTTAGAGAAGACAGACTCAAGCTGGATTTTGTGACTAGTTTCTCTAGGGAGGGCCCCATGCTATTCAAAACTGTGCTGTAAAACAAATGTATATTTTGTGAAATGAATATCAGACTTTGAGTATTGTGTTGAGCATACTCTAATCTGTGAAATCTGTGACTGCTGAGTTCTCAAGGGATACCAGGAACAAAACCAACTGAAATGACCTTTGTTTACAGGACAAAAGCAAGCTGCAGGTAATCAATATGTAATCTTCAAGGGTCTCTCAAGTATTGAGGGATACTAACAGGAAAGACATGTCTCAATATTCTTGTATATTGATCAAAAATAAAACCTCAGCAGCTTTGAATAATAAAACTTTAATAATATATATAAAATATATATTTTTGATATAAAAATCAACAATTAAATATAATAAAATAAATTAAAATCTTGTGGGCTATGGGTTACCACTGCCACCCTGCACTATCACTATAAGTCACTAAAATATCTACAGCATATGTCATAAATCTTGCTTCCATAGAATAGGTATATTTGGTCCAATTTCCATTTGTTGGTTAAAAAAATGTTTGTTTTATTATCCTTGTGCTAAGAGGGCCAATACTAGGTGATTCAGAAGAATATACTAGAAATCCCATGAAATGCTAATAATCTTCTTGAGGAGGTTTCATTCTAATCCTCTAGCATAAAGTAATTTCAAACTGTAAAGCAAAAAATTTTCTGGTTGTTACATTTCTTTTTTCTCTTAGCAGTAGTCAGTGTTGGACACTGTTATTCTATAAAACCTTAGTTGAATTTGTCTAGCTGGCATCCCACCTCTGTGAGTTCCACAGTGTAATGCTTTCAGTGAGGAAATTGAACCAGTTGGGAAAGGAGCTGAAAAAGTATTTTCTTTATTTCTTTGCCTAAGGTCTTACCTAGAGAAGCAAGCAGTCCTTTCCAGTTTGTTGAACCAGGAACCCAGCTAAATTAAATTCAGAGTTTTGGTGAAATAAAATCCACAGATTAGGAGGCAGAATTGAAATTAATCCTGTGAAGGAAACTATGGAAATGAAATTGGTTAAAATTCTCTGTTCAGTCATAAGATGGTAAAATAAGATCCATGTAATAGTGACCTGAGAAGGGAAAAACTCTTAGAGCTTTATGAAGTCTGATTAATATCTGAAGGATTTCAAATAAGCGGTTTTGATATTGTCATCTCAATTAGAAACAAATTGTTGTCGTTGACATGCTTCTTACAGCACACAGATAGAAAATCATAAAAAAGACTACAGAGGGCATTGAAGAAGCCAGCAGAAGCTTTTCTTTCACTTAAGATTGTCTGTGATCAATTAAAAAAATAGCAGGAGTACAGTGAGACTCACTGTGTAGTCCTTGATGCAAAGGTAGGAAAACACCAGCGCTAGATGGCTGAGTGAGTTTGATCTGGACTGCACTGTAACTCATCCAAACCAGTTCACATTATCTTTGCATCTACACGACTGGGAAATCACTGCTCATGATATCTTAGAAGTGCTTAACAGGAACGAAATTTCAGCTTAAAACTGAGGTTCCTAATTTTAATTGTACTAATGCTACTGTTCTGTTTAGATCACCTTCTGAAAAAAAAATTATTTCTGTGGGAAACAAAGAGTGTGTTTTTTGTTGTTATTGTTGGCTAACACATGCACACGGACACAAAAAAAAAGTAATAAAAGAAAAACTTTCACAGCTTTCCC
Organism: Eulacestoma nigropectus; assembly: GCA_013397775.1. Lineage (NCBI taxonomy): Eukaryota > Metazoa > Chordata > Aves > Passeriformes > Eulacestoma > Eulacestoma nigropectus. Next base: position 2,224,131 of record VZTE01001600.1, on the reverse strand, counting down.
ATTAATAGTTCTGGGAAAACACAATAAAGCCACAGCTGGCAGGCACATTTTTTTCTTAACATTTGATAATAGAATTAATTGGTAAGTGGAAAGCTTACAACCCTTTTTCTGCTGCAAGTTGCCTTCTGCTATCTTTTTCAATAGATGTGAAAATCCAAGCTAATTGTAATTCACTTAATAATGAAGAAATATATTTGCATCATCAATAATCAAGGCTTTTTTTTTTACAAGTAATTTTAGTGTAGATTGTCAATAAACTGTGGACAAAGAGACGTTCAGGTTAGCATGAGTAGTTGAGGGTGATGGGGCAAATTCAGATGCAGCACTTTAATATTTATATCCAGTCCGTGCTTCCTGTTGTAGGGACAACACTTCCTATAACAGCATTTCAGGAAGCATGGGGCAGGGGTGGGGTGGATGGGAGAAGAATGTCTGTCTTTCTAGTTCCTTACAAAGCTGAAGTGAGCAGTACTGTGAGTGATGAACAGCAGCTCCAGCAGAGTTGTCTACAGTAGTTCAAACCCATTACTCCATCCCCATTAGAGACATTTATTATGTAGTCACTATGCTTATGCAACAGTACTGTAAAGCTGCAAAAGATACCTTGCCAGCTCTATATTAGGGATGGGTGAATTCATTCTGATAAAATGAGGACTGCTTTTAATTTTTCCCAGACCTGTAACTGAACCAAAACCTAATGTTCATCCATCATTTTTCAGACCCGAAAGACTGTGCTTTGCAAGCAGGGCCACAATGTATCAGCTCAGCAAGGTCCCTGATGCAACGGTTGGTGGGCATGGTATAAGAACATGACCAGAATGGAACAGATTATTTGGGAATTTCTCCATCCCTTTCCATCTGCAAAGTTCTCTCCTAGGCTTCTTGCCAGTGGTGAAACCATGGTGAGGATGTAATCTGCTGGCAGGCCAAAAGAAGCATAGTGTCAGCAATATGGATTGATACATACATTTAGGAATAGCTGGATTTGAAACACAACATAAACTTACAGTCAGATTAATTCTGGGAAATGTTAACCAGTAAAATACCGCACAATTTTAAAAAAAGTCTGTTCCTGCTATTTTTATTCCCATGTCATTTTTCTCACACTTTGTTGTTTATAAACCATTATAATATACATGGCATTTACAAGCAGCTTTCAGCAAATTCTTGTGCAGGTACAGAAGAGAAGGTATATGTGATTATAGCAAAATTCATGTCTTTCAATACAATGTTGAATTGCATCTTGTTGACTTATCACCCCTACCTAAGTACAGATTTGTGTATACTAAGAGAGTATTTCTTTAGTGAACACTTTTCATATATTGAGCAGGTTGGAGAAAAGATCTTCGTAATATCTGATGGAAAGTAAAGGAAAAAATATGTATAACAGCAGTGGCATGGAACATAATACAATTTTCAGTCCTTAAAAATCTTGTTGAATTTCAGGTTGTTGTGTTTTGTTTTTTTTTTCCAAAAGTGACTAAATAATAAGCAAAATACAGTCTCAGTGACTGAAATGAAATTATTTTCAGTGTTTAAACTGAAACAATGATTTTTCAGCACTTTCCCTCCAAAAAATAATCTGAAGTAATAAGCCTCCATCCTTTCGTGAAGGAATGTATTTCTGCCTGTTAATATTCAAGGACTGTTCCCAATTTACATTTAATCATCTGCAGCCAAGGAGCAAAAAATATTCCAAGAAGTTTTGAAGAGTTAAAGCAAAAACTAATGTAAGGATGATCTACTGGAATATTATTTGATGACCATGGTCATAGATTCAGTACTGAAGGCTCCTAGGGTGACATTTGACATGGGATTATCTCACAATTACATCTGAATCCTCTGTAAGAAACTAGTTCTATTTTCATTGACAGAAAAAAAGCTTTTGTTGCAGTCAAAAAGGCTTTGAATCTGTTCTCTGCTCTCTAAGATAAGAATGTTGGATGGTAGGAAAGAATTCTCCAATGGGTGAGTTTTCTGTTTGTGCAATGAGGAATATTTGACATGGCTTCTTATGTAGTCTGATGGCTTTACTGGACAAGTAGGTGCTTTCTTTGACTAACTTGCAGTTTTTTCAGTTGTCTGCTCCTGGCTCTACAGGTTTTCTGGTTTCTTTTCTTCAGAAGACTCCAGCTTTGCCCGCAGTACTAGTCAAACTAGCTGAATGCTGTTCTGGGTGTTGTCTAACATGATCATGTTTGAAAAGAATAGTTTAGGAATATTGCATCTATAGAGTTCAGGAATGGGCCGTTTATTTTAGCTTGTAATCATTTCAGGGTTATTGCAAGTGTATAGGTATACAGGCACTAAAGAGAATTTGGGGTGTGTTCAGGGGAACAATCTTTGACAATTAGAGAATTATTAGAGAATTATTAGAGAAGTATTAGAGAAACTGGGATCTGTTCAGTTTTGTCTTAGCATGTTCAAAAATCAATGCCACATGGATAGAGAGCTTTGCCTGTCAATGGTAGTCCTGTTAGGGCTATTCTTGGTTTACAAAGAAAATGAGTTGAATTCATTTATACATTAGTGAAAGTCTGGAGAACAAGATAATGTGAAAAAAGCCTCTGGTGATCAGTACTGGTACCAACCATAGAGGAAGGTGTTGTTGGATCTCCCAGATCTCCAGTGTCGCTGTAGAGCCAGGAACAGAGAGATGTAGCAACATCAAATCCAGTGAAAGAATGAATTATTTATTAATTTTCCAATCATTTTTATATAGTCTAGTTCCATAAAGCGATTGGACAATGTTCCACACACCTCCTAGGGTGATTGGTTCAGGTTCTATCACATCCACGGTAAAACATTTTCTCAGTGTACCATAAACAGAACTTAGCAAAACACCAGATGTGACTATCGTCTGGATAAACTATCTTACTGTTTTCATGTCTTGCGTGAGAAACGAAAGGTTCTCAAAGAGTTAATGCAAGAAGCTGGAAAATTCATCTGCTAGCAGCATTTCAGTATCCACACTCCAGTGTGTTACATGCTCTTTCTTTTCTGCTATTTCAGACTAAAGCTGATATGTCAGATATATCACACGAGATCATGTCACCGTGTGGTACACTGAATGCACTCATGTAGTTACATTCAGCTTTGCAGATCTGAGAACTGTCTTTAGCTGAAGCAGACACTGGTGTTAGAAAGAAATAAGTTCTGTAGCACATCAGTACCTGTTTCCAGCTATGCAGTGAAGCAACATATTTGGTACACAAACTATTAAGCCAGCAAGAAACACAACAGGAATCGTAGCTGTTGGCTAAAATTTACTAAAAATAAACTGGATCCTGGAAACTGTGTAGTGCACCCCACTCCATTAATAAATTGTTAAACTGAAAGCTCACATGTACTTTCAGTAACCACTGACATTTTATCTTAAATAAGGATAAGAAATTTCACTTACTACAAAGTAAAGCATTAAAAAGGTTCCTTATCTATGGGACCAGAATAGGGCTATTAGTAACACTGTCTGCTTCTTTTTAAAACCCTATTAGTGTCAGGTAATATGTTTCTCCAATGGTGCTTGATATTGTCTTGGCTAAAAAACCCCTGAAAATGAACTTTCCAAAGGAATATTTTAAGTAATAATAGCTGGCTAAAGAAAATGTAACCCTTTGTATCAGTAAAACATATAGTGGCTTTGTTCTTAGAACTGTTTTCACAGGCATTAGCAACGTAATCTGTTATTTCTGTTTCTGTACATGTTTTTCTTTTTCGGTCTATAGGTATACATGTATATATCTACTAACCAAATACTCAGTTTGTGCTATTTCTTTGAATTCAATAAGATGCACAGCTAAAAGGCAGGACTATTCTGACAGCCAAACCCTAATATTTATTCTTCTCTGTGTATATAGTGCAAGGTAAGAGATGGGGATCCCAAGCTGCTGTGTAAGTATTGATCAATCCTCTTCATGTCATAGTTCTTTACTTTACGTTACCTCTTACATTTCAAGTCTGTAAGAGACCTATAGTTGTCAAGGTATGCCTCACAGGTTACACCTTCAGAGCTAAAAAGTCCAAGGCTATTCAAATAGCATGGACATTGGATGGTGTGAACAACATAGCTGAAATTCTTGTGGAAATAACACAAACTGCACTACTGTGCTTGGAAGCACAAAGATGGAAAATGATATACTGAGGAGGCAGGTGGACCTGCCAAGTTAGAGGCTGGTGGAGTCCCGTGGAGGGAAGAGCCCTGAGAACTGCCCGGTTAGGGTGATGAAAAAGGCCTCCACCAGGATTCTCTGTTCTGTTACGTTAATGTACCCCAGTTCTGTTTCCCAGGTTGGCCCCTTGGCCTTCCTGCCCCTCTCTACCCTAAGCGTCCCTAATCTGGAATATTCTCCCTTCTTTCCTCTCCCATTGGCCCTGGCACCTCAGCCACTCCCCTGTTGTTTCCCCCTTGGCTCCTATACCCTGGCTCCGCCTGTGTACCGCCCTTGTGTCCTCAGACCATTGGCCCTGATGCTCTCTCCGCCCCTGCCTTCCCCACACAAAACCCCTGGACCCTCCCTTGTTTTTGGTTCTTGTGTGTGGATCCCTTTGTGTGCCTGGCTGCAGTAAGTCTCCCCATGGAACTCCACATGAGGACCCTTCCCGTGTCTCTTTGCCGATGGCTTCTACAACAACAGCTGTCCGGCGCCAGTGTGTGTGTGTGAGTGTGGCACTGCCGAGCGGCTCCCAGATCCGGAGACGCTTTTGGGAAGGTTGCGGCATCTTCACCACCTCCGCCTGCAGCAACACTATACCACATGCAAAAAGCATCATCTGAGAGACATATCTCTGCTGTGAAATAAAGCAGAAGCAGAGCATAAACTTAAAACACTGAACGACTGCTTGTCCATACTGGGTATTTCCTGTCATATTTGCATGCAGAGCAACAGTTTAGTGATCTCCTAGACATTGTCTGGGCATGGTTTGGTGGATGACGTACTGTAGACTATGTCCCAAAGGTAGAATGAATAGGACTGGTTTTATCTCTTTTATTCTGTACATCCTCCATCAATATCTCTGCAGGCTGTGTGTGTGTGTGCAGGCATGTGTGTGTGTATTCAAACTCCATGTCTTGCAACCTGTCTTGATATGTAATATTTCCTTTGTTTTGTGCCGTGAAAATATCTCACTGTCCTATAACATGGTCCTTGCATTGTTTCAGACCCCTAGACTGAGAAATGTACGACACTGTAACCATGTCCTAAAACCACCTGAATATCCAAGATCTTTGGACTAAGCACGGTGTGATGTAGATGACACCTATGCATGCCCTTTGGCCTAAGGATAACAGTCCTTAGCATACATTTATTCTGTGGGGCTGGTATAGATATATCCAACAAGAACAGGCAGAAAGCAACTCCAAAGTAGAATGTGCAAATATTAGACATAGAATTGAAGCCTGCTGCGCTGGAGATTTCCTGGAAATTGCTTTGATGCTTGAATGCAAGTAGAGAGTCCCTGCAGTTCTTGGTTTTACCGGTACTGAGCTGCTTTTCAGAACCATCCTTTAATTTTCTAAAGTGAAGCTTAAAGCAAAAGAAATTAAATACTTGTGTGAGTGTAAAACAAAAACATCCCCTAGAATCCAAATGTTCATTAATGACATGATTGATTCTGTCAATGGTGGCATAAGGTTTCTACTGCAATGTCCTCCTGGAACTCCGCAGTGAATTCCAGGCAAGTGTGAGAGAAATGATCCCAGGTGATGGATCACTTGCTGCGTGGCTCAGAGCAGCTTTCCCCAGCATTCATTCACTGGATGAATGTTCCTTTTAAGAGTGCTTTGGAGGTCAAAAGTCTTTCTGGCTATGAAGGCTGTGAAAAAGAGGAAGTCTTTCACTAAAGCACTGTTTGTCACCAAGCTCCCTGGGCTGTGAAGCTTGTTTTTCATTGTTTTATGCCTAGTTCTGATGAACTGGTTTGACAGCTGCAGTTTTAGAAACTACCAAATAAAAGGGGAAAAAAAAATAGTTGGGAAAAATTTTCACTGAGAACATATGGGGCAGGAAACCAGTTTAGAAATCTTATGATTGGCTAAAGAACACAAAATCTATGGATTTAGATGAATAAAAGATAGATTCTGATTTGCTCACCCATCCTGGGTGGTAACTCACTGTGAAAATTCTACTTTTCAGTGAAGCTATGGGAGAGCTTATGAACTGTGAGCATGAAAGACAAAGCTTTGTGCTGATTCACCTGCTGCAGTTAACCATGACTGATAAACATTTATCTCTTGAACAAGACTGTGTGCCATGCTCTCACATTCTCTTTATGAAATATGATGGTGCAAGTTATTGATACAGACCTCAAATTTTCTGTGAAAAACCATCCCATTTTATGTGGTAAGTCTTTTCCACAGTTTCTTTCTCCCTCAACAAAGGTTTCAGGCTCTTCACCAGCTGTCAGTGTAGTATCTAACACTGGCAATGCAATCTGAGTTTAAAGTCACTATACTAGCTAATGGAGCATCCCTTGTGAGAAATTCTAGAGCCAGCAAGATGTCTGTGTGCTACCTCTTGCCTCCAAGGTTATGGCTGGTATGTCTAACTCATGTCCTTCTGTCATTTCAGCCTCTGGGTGTATTTTCAGTTCTCTGACCATTATGCATCTGGCGTAAAAGAGAGTAAGCCTTTTACCCTTGTTAGTACACCAGGCTTTAACATTGCATATGCTTTACTTTATACTGACCTTCGCTTACACAGTACTCGAGAGTCTCTCTCTCATGTGAAAGGACAGAGGGGCAGCCAGGCTACCAGGCCTGCAATCCCAGTAATCTGTGCAGTAGGAAAACACTGCACTACAAGCTGCATGTGATCCCATGAATCCGTATAGAACAACAAGCTTGGCAAATGAAGTGCTCTCTGTATTGTTCTTTATTGAGGCAGACCTCTCTTTTTTCTTTTCTTTTGGTTAGTTTTCTAGGCTAAGTACATGGTCACTATTTTGAGCCTATGCAGGAAAGATCATCTTTCCCTTTCAGACTTGCCACACAAAAATATAGTAGTTTATACAATGAGTCATGCTCAGAGCTTCTTTTGTCCTTGATAAGTCTCTGAAGTGCAAATTAGAGAGATGTGTATATAATTGACAATGAATTTTTAAGACCTTGATACACTTGGTGTCACCTGTGTCTGTGACAATAGCAGTGCAGCATCCTTTCCCTTGCCACACAGAGATTTTTTGTTACATAGCTGTGTCTAATCAGGGTTTACTTGTTTCAGTCACCTAAAGCCAGAAACATCGTCCTGCCTATCTGATTCCAGGACAAATTAAATAACTGTCATACGTCATGTGGGCTCCCCTTTGTTATCAGTGCTCTGTGGTTAGTTCTAATTAGAACAGTGAAATACTTAAGAAAGCAGGAGTGAGGTGGTTCCCAGGAATGCAATTATCCACCTACTGATTGATCCTCTGAAAACTCCTGTGGCTAGGGATCTCCCAAACCTTCCTTCCTCCCTTCCAAAAGAGCTTGTCTTGTCTTTATCTTCTCTCCCTCACCAGCATTTACGGAATCAGAATTTTCATGATCTTTTAAGCTTTGTGTAAAAGCTGATATGGAGCAATTTCAGTGCTGTTTCACACTCAGAACAAACAGCACATTGCACCTTTTGAATTTCCCCTCACATGGAATTAGCATTGATTGAGGTTCTTAGCATGTCTGTGAGACAGAGAAATACAATTCTTTCCCTTTTTACAGTTAGAGAAATAATGGCACTTTGCAGTTCAGTTAATTTAGAAAGTCATCAAAGAAAGTGATGTAGGGAGGTTTAATGTGTTTGTATTGATGGAGGCAGACAGACACACTCTGGCTTCACTTTCAGTCTTGCCTATGATTTCTAGGTGTAGCTAATGTCCAAACTTGTATAATTTGTCTTTAACAATGCTTACCACCTGGGCATAAGATTTTTTTTGTAACTACCAGATTAGAAGTGTCAAATCAGGTGGGCTGTAGTCAGAATGAGCTTGTCTGAACCTGCTGCTGGAGAAAAGTGCCTGCAAGGGTTTCTGTACTTGCTTTTTTTTGAGGTGCCCAGTAGGAATTTCTGTCAGGGTGCTCAGAAATGTTGTCTGAAGTTTTTGCAATTTACATCATAGATGTAGCTTACTGAGAAACACAAGTGAAATAACATCAATACTTTTCCATTTACGCTATGCTATGCTGGTCATGTTTCACAAGAAACTCTGTGGTTTGTATTCTTAAATCTCCAAAGTGAAAGTCATTTTGATATATTTCCTGTAACATATGTTGGCTTCATCCTGTATTTAACATTGATAAGTTGCAACAGAGCAACTGTTACCTGTTATTTTTCTGCACAATATTTTCATGCTTCTAAGACTACCTTATCAGTCTCAGAATCACAGAATCATAGAATCATAGAATGGCTTGGGTTGAAAGGGACCTTGAAGATCATCAAGTTCCAACCCTCCTGCCATGGGCAGGGACTTCTTCCACTAGACCGGGTTGCTCAGAACCCCATCCAACCTGGCCTTGAAAACCTCCATGGATGGGGCATCCACAGCTTCCCTGGGCAACCTGTTCCTGTGCCGCATCACCCTCACACTAAAGACTTTTTTCCAAGTATCTAACCTAAATCTACTCTTTTTGAAACCATTCCCCCTTGTCCTGTCACTAGATGCTCTTGTAAATATTCTTGCCCCATCTTTCCTGTAAGTTCCCTTCAGGAACTGCAATTAGGTCACTGCAATTAGGTCACCCCAAAGCCTTCTCTTTTCCAGGCTGAACAATCCCAGTTGTCTCAGCCTTTCCCCACAGGAGAGGTACTCCATTCCTACAATCAAATCAGTGACCTCCTCTGGTCTTGCTCCAACAGGTCCATGTCTTTTCTGTGCTGAGGTTCCCAGAGCTGGGCTCACCACTGCAGGTGTGGTCACAAGAGAACAGAGTAGAGGAACACACCCACCTTGCCTGAGCTTTGATGCAGCCCAGGACGTGTTTGGCTTTCTGGTCTGGAAGCGCACATTGTGAGCTCATGCCGTCTTGCCTTCCATCCCATTAACCTTTGAAAATGCTTACTTGAGAAGAGGAAACATTCAAACTCTGACAGCTGTACCTAGAAGCAGAAACTATAGAATAGCAATACATCATTCTCCCACAGCTCTGCATCCCTATTGTTTTTTCCTTGAAGTTGAAATAGGTCTTCCTTTCAAAATCTTCTCCTTTAGGTACTGGAAAGAATCCATCAGTATAATGCTGATAGGCTGTGTTCTGTCTGTGTAATACATCAGGTCATCCGTCAGCACATCCATTATTATGCCAGGTGCTTCAAAGCTTGGGAAGCTACTGGCTCTCAAAACCCATTGTATTGCAAGCTGCTCTTAGTGCAGAAACTGTCTTCACTATACATATCAGTGGGAAATCGTTAAAAGCAAAATGCTTCTACTAGGGGACGAATCTCAAAAGGTTTGGTCCAGGCAACACAAAAAAAAGTTTTTCAGTAACTTCTTTGTTACGAAAATCAGCTCGGAAATCTCATGAGAAAAGGTCTTCTCCTTTTGAGAACTGCGGTATTGTCCCAGTTTTGGTCAAAGTGAAAATAGCAGTAGAATGATCTTTTCTTAAAATAGTTCAATAAATCAATGACTGATTATTATCAAAACCAGGGAGAGTAAGAAGTCTGTGAAAACTCAAAATGCTAAACAGGGAAAGAAAATGTTTGAAAATGGATAATATCACCCTGGAGCTGACTTCACAAGCCTGGAAAAATCCCCCACAGGCCTATCTTCAAGAAGGTTAGAACCATATGTTTCTGTGTATTCGCTCTTTATGTTTTCAGCTAAACCAGAAAAGAAAGAGAAAAATTAATAAAGCCCTCCAGCTCTGTTACAGCTTTTATACTTTCAGATCTTTCCCTTAATAATTCAAAGTAAACTAATTACCTAATTATGTTAACAGGTGTCAGTCATTCAAATATAAAGAGCTACTAGATAGACCCGAACTGGGGAATTCTTTTCCTTAAGTGTCTGCACTTAAAATTTGAAATGTAATGGCATTAAAACAACTGATTGAGTTCTTTTAAAGACATTGCAGCTCAGATCCGTACTGAAGGCATTCACCTGTGAGGCAATTAAGCTTTTACCTCCCATTACAATACTTTGGCAAGCTTCCTGATGAATCCTTTATGTGTGGCCCCTCATGTCTAAAAGCCTACAGTAAAGAGTTGTACTGTCTGAAAGGAGGATGAAGAGATGCTTGTTAAAGAAGGGGGAGAACATTGGCCTTGCTGTGAGTGTAATTGTGTTGGTAATTATCCTATGTCCATTATCTTCCTTAAAAGTGCTGTATTATGCCGTGACAACAGCCAGTAGTACTGTTGGGGTCATTGCTCATAGGGCCAAGTGATGTAAAATTATTAGATGTTCTAAAAAATACCCAATATCAAATTTTCAATAAAAAAATTAAGATTGTTTTCTCTTTGTAATATATTTTGTGAATCGCAATTTTCTCCTGTCTTCCATGTCCTTATGCTCTCCCCCCCAACCCCTGAATAAATGCAAGTGGCTGCCTGTGAGTGCTCTTCAGTTCCATAATTTCCTGAAAAGTCTGACAGGGTTTTATCTCAGTAGTAAGCAGAAAGTCATTAAAATGACAAAAAAATGAGACCCAAAAATACAAATAAAGCTTATTCAGTGAGATAAAAGAGGCAAACATTTTATAAGAGTTAATACTGACTTGAGACCTTCCTTTATAGTCAAAATATTTCAGGGTTTGAAGTTTTGCCTTTCAAGGAAAAGAAAATCAGGAAAATGCAGCATGTTTGCTTGTTTGTGATACTCAGAGGAAAGCTAATTTTTCTGACAAAGGCAAACTCTAATCATGACAGTAAATATAAATATTGCTTAGGTGACCTGTAGTTAATTTTTCCAGTCTGGCACATCCAAGCACTGAGCCCATCTATTAATGCTCTCCTAGGGGAATGCAGACACATGCCTATGTGTATGCATATTGTTTCTGCTGCCTTGATTTCTTACCGCTGTATTTCATCCAGTGGCAAAAGCAATACATGTTTTGGTGCTGAAAAACCGCAATCCAAACCTAGGTCAGAATATTTCACAGGGATCTAATCCAGCATGACATTACAAGAAGCTAGAGAAGTAGGTGTGGTAAAGTCAGGGCATGGGGAGGAGGGAGCTTCACTGGAATCTGGGAGACCTGCTTCTTTATGACTGCCTACAAAACAGTGCTGTGGATACAGAATGATAGAGAAAAGGAGTTAGCCACAATGTGGGCGTGTGATCCAGAGCAGGGAACTGAATTCTGGCAAGTTGTCTTCTTTCAATGTGCATATGCTTAAAATTTGGCAACAGAGAAGTTCCTAGACTTCCTAAAAAGTTACTCTGATTCCGTTACTCTGAGCACCTTTTTAATCTATAATAAATGGAAGTGAAGTGCCTGGGTTCAAATAATAATTAGACAAATTAATGGGGGAAATGCTCATTAGAACAGTTAAACACAAAGACAGCAACTCCTACCTTCACTGTTTGAAAGTCTTGCTACTGCAAGGTGTAAAATTAAGCATGAGCCCACATTTATCCTCTTCAGTTCTTTCTGAGGCTCTATTGGCTGCTGATGGTAACAACATTATGCCTGATGGGCCAGCAGTCTGAACTGAAACAGCCACTCTTATGGTCCTACATTGCTGTATCTTTGTGTTTGGTACTACTTTCCGCAGTGTATTTATGTTGAAGCGGTGAGCAGTGATGGTGTCATGGCTAGAAAAAACATTGACAGGAATGAACAGACTGAGACCTAAAATTATTCTTCCTTCTTCAAACCTTCAATAAAAAATTTTACTTTAGTCCAAAAGATACCTGGAAAATACCCCCAAGATAGCCTCCTCTGCCCCCCCCATTTAAAGAAAAAAAAAAAACAAGTCTTGTCAATGTGCAGGTGTCAGGCAGAACATGGTTCATTCATTTTAGTAAAAGCATTCATTACACCAGATGCTTGTGTGTATGGAAAGAGGTATGTTACAAAGTGGATGGATCTCTGAATGAAGACCAAAGAGAAAACAGGTGCTGTTTGAAGTTTTCTTGATATGGACATCTACAGATAAACTTCTCAAAAACTCCACTAGCCAAAGAACTGTTTTAACAGATGAGCCATTATGCTGTTGTCTGTCTATTTATTTTTAAGGAAGACTGAAATGCATACCATCCAAACAGTTCTGTAATTACAACTGTACTCTCTCAATTTGTTTTTGGAAAGCAAAACAGTTTCTCTGCTAGGGAAAGCTTATTTAAAGTTAACAAAACTGTCAAAGGATATGGAGAAAGAAGAGCTTGGTGCAACATTCCCCTGCATTACACAAACCACTCAGCAATGTGTTTTGATACTGCCCCGTTTTTACCATCGGCACAGGTGGGAGACCACGGGTCTAAGACTGCTTTAGCCTCTAGGAATTTAAACCTACAACTCAGGCTGAAAGTGCTTGAAACTCCACATCTCTGGGACTGTGGATCAGGAATGAGAACAATGCAGAGAGATGAAAATATGTCCTACACAAAGTGGCCCTTATCCTGGTGCTAGGAGACCTCTTTTGGAACTGCAGGAACCAGGTCAATGGCACGTAGACTTATGCCAAGGACAAAACCCCCCAAGATTAATCATCTTATTTTAAGACAGACTGCAGGATACGGAGTGTAGTAACTGGACTCTGCAATGGCAACAGAGAAATTTTTATGTGGCATAGCAGCTCATACAGGATGTTAGTATTTAGGTTAATAGTGTACTGTTTGCTACTTATCTATTCAATTTTCTTAAAACTTTGCAAAGGATGTCTATAATTCCTGGAAGTATCTTCACTCACTACTTACTCTCTCATCTATATTCTCTGTATATTTACAGAGTAGCAACAGTAACAGTCCTGAATGTTTCCTATAGGTATGTTCTATGAACTACTTTTTTTTTTTTCTTTGAAGGAAGACATAGTTCTTTTCCTCAAAATATTAATTTTAACCTTGAAAAAGAAGAAACACCTCTCTGCCTCTAAATGTAACAAACTAAACCCATTTTATTTTATGTTTGTATTCAATAGGATCCTATTAACTAACTGAGGATTTAATTGTTCCAAATACAATAATGCATGGAAAAATATTTAACTAAGTTTAGGACCTTGAAATACAACCAACTTTACCTGAGAAAAATAAATGAGGTTTTCCAGTAAGTGCTGCAGATAACGTGCTTTTCAACAGAACAAAACCAGAAATGCAGATTCAGACAGGGGTAGCTTGTAAATATTTTATGGTGGGTGTCAGTTTTTCATCTATGGTATGCAGATTAAACTGTGTTTCACTGTAAAATGTCACTATCTTGGCTGCCCTGGGAATCCAGCAATATTATGACGGTAGTAAATAAGAACCAAGAAAAAGTCCTGCATAGGTACTATGTCAACAGAAGCAGAAAGTAGTGTGGTTTGGACTGGCCAAAATATGTCTTTCTTATGTAAGGCTACAAAACTCTTTGGCTCTGTAATATTTTTTTCTCTTCTGAAAATGAAGAAAAAGAAGACAATAAATCTCTGAAAATTCTCTGGAAATGAAATGCTGAATATGTAATTCATGGTTGACCAAATGGCTTTTAAAAAGCAATTTGGAAGTAAAAATTGAATTTTCCTGTAAAAAATGCCTATTTTACTTTCTAAATCCTATTTCTCAGAATAGGCATGTATCACTGAAATACCATTGAATAACAAGTGTTGCTTAGTATCTTCATTAGTGACATAGAGAGAGGCATTGTGTGCACCCTTAGCAAGTTTACAGACAGCACAGTTTACAGCTAGTCAAACTGAGTGGTGCAGTTGACACACTGGAAAGACGGATTGCCATCCAGAGGGATGTAGACAAGCTCAAGAATTGGGGCAATGGGAAAAGTACTGCATTTGGGTCAGGGCAACCCCTGGTATTAATCGAGGCTGGGGGATGAACAGATCCAGAGCAGCCCTGCTGAGAAGGACTTGGGAGTGCTGGTGGGTGAGAGGCTGGACATGACCCGGCCATGTGCCCTTACAGCCTGGAGAGCCAAATGTGTCCTGGGCTGCATCAAAGGCAGTGTGGGCACCAGGTGAGGGAGGGGATTTTGCCCCTTTGCTCTGCTTTGGTGAGAGCCCAAGGTGAGCACCTGCAGTGCTGCATCCAGCTCTGGGATCCCAGCACAGGAAGGACATTGATCTGATGGAATGAGTTCAGAAGCGGACACCAGCTTGATTGTAGGGATGAAGTACCTCTGCCATGAGGAAAGGCTGAGACAACTGGGATTGTTCAGCCTGGAAAAGAGAAGGCTTTGGGGTGACCTAATTGCAGTGACCTAATTGCAGTTCCTGAAGGGAACTTACAGGAAAGATGGGGCAAGAATATTTACAAGAGCATCTAGTGACAGGACAAGGGGGAATGGTTTCAAAAAGAGTAGATTTAGATTAGATACTTGGAAAAAAGTCTTTAGTGTGAGGGTGATGAGGCACAGGAACAGGTTGCCCAGGGAAGCTGTGGATGCCCCATCCGTGGAGGTTTTCAAGGCCAGGTTGGATGGGGTTCTGAGCAACCCGGTCTAGTGGAAGAAGTCCCTGCCCATGGCAGAAGCGTTGGAACTTGATGATCTTCAAGGTTCCTTCCAACTCAAACTGTTCTATGATTCTGGATTGAAATGTTTGATTTACAAAAAATCTGTAATTTGTTGATGGGTCATAGATTATTGGAGGATCTTTAGCTAGATACAACTGAAACTATTACTTCAGAAGAAAATGCTATCCCTGTGAGGAGAAATACAATGATATGACTGCATTTTCCAAAAAAAGTCTGATAAAACTCTTTTGAAATCAACGATAAAATTCTCACTGACTTTAGTGAATGAGGATGTAAATCACTAGATTACTTAAAAAGATACATTTTTTCATTAATTCTTGGGTGTTTAAAAATGGACTAGTAGAATCTGGTCAGCAGTTCTGCAGCCATCTCTTTTTTTTCCCTATTTTTTCTCCCTCTCTTGCCCTGCCACCTTTCCTACCCTCTCAGTGCCCTCTTTTTTTTGCCCTCTTTCCTGCTTCCCCTTCCCTGCCTCAAACCAAACAGTGCCCTGACATCTTCCTTTCATCTCACAGTTTTGGGGAACCTTAAATGATTTCCTGTGCTGCTATAAATTCCTTTTGCAAATATGCCTGCTTTTTGAAGGTTTACTTTTTGGAAACCGCAGCACTGAAAGCCCAGATAATCATGTTATCCAAAAGAAAACAGGCCCAATATGAGATGGAACCCTTCTTTGGGCAGTAACTTGTGTTAGAGCTATGTTATTATTACATGACATGACAGATATGATCTAATGTAGTGGGATCTTTACTGGATACCAGCAGATCAGGCTGCCGTTTTTGACCGCCCTGCTGCTGTGTGAGATGGCTGCTGGCAGTCACTTCACTTCGTTGCAGCTTAGTCCCATCTCCTTGTAACAACAAGGATATTAATTCCATGCCCCTCTTTCTACCTTTCTGAGTTCTGTGGATGTAAAATGTTAACTTGTGAAACAAAGCAGGTGTGTATTGAGAACAGTGCAACTTCTCTATAAAGCACTGAAATAGATTGGTAACTATGACCTTCTTGCACATTTAGATCAAAGCAGCTTGCAAAACAAAGAAACAATCTTATGATACAGATAGAACTGAGACACCGACACAAAATACCATTTCTCATTCCACACTAAATAGACAATAAAGCTAGGAACATAACCTGCATTTTCTAACTTCTGAACTAGTCCTTTTCATGAGTAGTTCTTTAAGCTGCTTCTAATATGTGCCGTATTTCTCTACCTTCCACTTGCTTTGCCACTCAGAGCCCCAGGTGGGTGGCAAATCATCCTAAAATTCTTTCATTAAGCAAATAAAGCTCCCAGTGTCTTGTTTTCTCAGTTCAGAAGAATAAAGAAATCTTTGCACATTACAGACACACATTGTTCTTCCCAAACTGGTTAAAAACCTTCTGATTGCTACTATGCTGCATTTCACATGCAAATATATTGTATTCCTTTTTTTACTTGCTCATAGTTTAATTGGAGAACAGCAGGTGATCAAAATCACAGTAGTAAGAAAGGTGCATTTCTGCAGAACAGATGAGACTTCCATTTAAATCCTTACAGGGGTGCTTTTAGCTTTCTCTATTAAGCAGCCTTGCAACTTTCAAATCCCATAGCTATAAAACTGAAGCAGAGTCTTACCTGCCTTGTAAGTGCCCTCAATCACACAGGCACGAAGAGAAATCTTAGGCCAGTTTGCTGTCTTGTTTCTTTGTACTTAGTCTGATTTTTTCCCTACCAAAGCCTTATCACAAGAAAGCATATGAACTTAAAGAGAAAAATCAGTTTTCCTTTCACTATATAATTTTTTTTTTAAATTAATTACCAGCAATGGCACACAATTGTTGTCCGGGTTTAAAGAAACAGATAAAAATGCAATATAAGTAGAATAATCAAGTAACCTACATAAATTGTGCAAGATATTTAAGAATAGAAATGCTTTTTTAATTAAATATGACTTCTATTTGTACTGGCTGGTTATGTTTTAGACATATCTTTATACCTGTATAATAGTTCCCTCTGAATAACTGCCTGTGATTAGTCTCTCTGGAATCAAAATCTTTGTATTTTCTAAGGCTTTATAAGCACACAGCTAGTGATATGATCCCTTTCTGGCAAATCTTGAATGAGGTAAATCAAAAACAAGTAGAAACGAACAAAGATGCAAAAAATATAGAACACAGCAAAATATGCCATTTTCTTTGTTCTGGTTTTTTGTACATTCTCACTTTGTTATGATTTTTCACTCCTTTTTCTAAACATAAATCCATACATCTATCAGATATGCACCTATCACATGACTTTTCAACCTTTAAAATATACGTTATTACCAAAAATTCCTAACAAACTGCCAGAGACTGTCAGGAAGCAGATGATCCCAGTATTAACTGCTAACTAACAAATAGCATAAACTGGAAGATCTGCAGCATGTGATTGTTTTAATATGGGACATCTTTCATTTAATACCTTTACAGGCAGAAGTCTGGATAAGCATGCATATCTTTTCTGCCTTGTAGGTCAGCTAATTTGTATTCTTACTGAGCAGAAGAGGAATGAATATCAGTCATTGACACAGATATTTTTGCTTTTCCTAAAAATCAGTAATCAGGGAAAGCTCTATCTTCAATAACTCTAAGTAAACCTTAGCCTGGAACAAGGTTTATATTTATGTCAGCATTGCCCAGATTCTTTATTAGCATGATTAAATCAATGTGGAGGATTTCCTCAAGTTATCTGTAGTGCTATGAAACACAACTACTTACAGCTAAAGCATGTTTAGTGTTGCTTGTCTTACACAGTTGCTGCTGCAGATTACAGAGAGAACTGTTTTTTGTTGTGTCAGCTTGCATTAGTAAGCAAGAGTGTTTTTTTACCTTTGTAGTACTTTCTGGGTAAATCTTATACACTCCATTGCTCTGGAGTGTAGATTTAAGGAGACGGCATTCAGAGCACCTTTGGTTCATTACCTTCTGATTATTAATGTGTTTTGACTGTGTAACATACATTAACATTTGAACTTATTACTATTAAATCATATTTGACTGAGAAACAGAGGTTTAAAGTACATTATATTCCTGCAAGGTCCATGAAACTAGGCAAATTGAAAGAGAACAAGAAGAACTAAAAATTCTTATCTAATACAAGTAGAAATATCTTTGGACCCTTCAATCTATTGACTCCAGATTTTCACAGAATCACAGGAGTTTGGAAGTGTTCTCTGAAGAATGTTGAGTGTAATGCCTCTGCTCAGTGAAAGGTCAGCTAGGGCAGGTTGCTTTGGGCTGTGCTCAGCTGAGTATTGAGCATCTCTGGGGATGGAGACAACACAGTCCCACTAATCAACCTGTTCCAGTGTTTGGAAAGCATCACTGTAGATAGAGAATTATGTTTTTCTCAGGTTTAAATGGAATTTCTTGCCTTTGAGTTTGTGCTGATTCCCTTTTGACTTTCCACTGTCTACCAATGAGAATTCTTTTGTCTCTTTCTTCTTTAATCCCCACACATAAATTATTTATACATATTGATACGACTCCCATGAGGCTTTTCTTCTCCAGGCTGAACAAAGTCAGGTGGTCCAGTCCCTTCATCAGTTCATTGTCTTTCACTGGATTAGCGTATCATGTCTCCATTTTACTAGGGGTCCAGAATAAGACAATTCACATTACATAATTACTTCAGAAAATATCGTGGTGTTACAGAATAAATTCTGGATGTTTTAAATAGCAGATAATAGTTTAAGACAGCAGATGTTTCAATAAAAGGTACTGCAACTCTCTGTCTGAAAAAGAAAAAGCATTCCTGAAAAGTATACTGACATTTCTATTCTTAGAGTAATAGTCTCCCAAAAATCTTGAGGAAAGATCATGGAGTAAGTAAGGTCTTTTTACATCCCTTCATTTTCTTACTTTTTAAAAATAGAGATCATATAGCTTCTTTTAGAGGCTTCTTCTTAATTTTTGAAACAATTGAAGAAAAATATTTCAGCCCCCATTAAAGAATATTGATTAACTTTATGTCTCTAGATATTTTCGTAATTCACCTTAATTTCATACTTTAATAATACTAAGGATCAGAAAGCAAGAAGGAACAGATGTTTTGGAGATTATCAATCAAAAGACTAGTTTAACCTGTAATAACAAGGACAGAAAGCTAAATATCTCTCTGAACATTCATATAGTCAGGAAAATTGTTGCAGCAATATAGAACTTGATTCTGCTGATATATTTTTCTATTAAGCAGCACTTTCCTTCCAAATTACAGAGTTTTCCCCCACAGCTTTCCTGGTAGATCTTCAGAATCAAAATATTGGTGCAGGATTTCCCGGTTGCTTTGTTGAACTCACACATTCATCTGAAGTTAAAACTCCAGTGAAAGGAGTTGTGGAAGAGCACAATCATGTTTTGAATGTGATTGTGCTATATGAAATATTTCCTGTGTTGAATATGAACTTAAGGTTGATCTCATTTTTCCTGAGGAGGTATATCATGATCATAGGTTGAATTATAGAAATGGAACTGTGCTTACTACCTGGAATTACAGATATGGCAAAGCATGCTCAGTTTAGCATGGTGTTGAAATGGAAGTGTTATGGAGTGGTGGGAGCCAGCTTCACTCTGTATTATTGGTACCTCCAGTGCTGTTAGCATTCCTGTCTAAAGATATTTATTTCATTTACTTTAGTGGGTGTCAGATTGGGCCATGAAGGAGGTAGTCAAAACTTGTGGAGTACAACCACTAGCAGGATGCTCATAAACTGTTCAGTCAGCATAATAACGTTGGGTCCTACACCATGGAAAAAGGGTAGGAGGTTTCTGGAAAACTCAGTCATCTGCACTGTGTCCCAGAGTCAGTGGGACTACTCACGTTTCATCTCCTTGTGCACATGCAGGTTGCTATATGTGCAAAGAGAGTGCCTCCTTTTTCTTTCCTTTCCTGTATCCCAGACTGTAGAAAGCTCTTTCCTGCAGCTGAGACATGCTAGGAGTTTCTTTGGACATCAAAGCAAAGGTTTATTGAAATCTTACCCTTGCACTTCATTTTCTCTTTCTCTTCTACTGAAAGGGGTGACAAATAACAGGGTCTGCTGTGGAAGTCGCTGAGGAAATGGTGCGGAGAAGTCACTCCCTGGACAGACAAAGGCAAGGCTTGCCTGTCACCACAAAGTTGTAAAGTGTATGAAAGGTATGTTCAGTGGGATGGTAAAAGATGAGGATAAATGTTATTCACAGTTTTAGTCTTTCATGAAAAAAGGGTTTTCCTGTTCTTTCAACTTTTACTTGGGGTCAAGGACGTTTGTCTACCATACCTTGCTTTTTTCCCTGCTGAAAAAGTAAAAGAGAACTTTAATTGTAATCAACCTTTCTTTTTTACTTTACAGCTCTCAATGAGGTATTATTATGTTGCAGGTGCAGAACTGGGCCTGGGTGACTTGTTCCTGGCCACCTACTTGTTCACGAAGGAATCAAACCCAACATTTTTGTGTATTGCTGCAGGGTTATGCCCCTTGTCAGAGAATGACTGCAATGCAATAGTCTTTGGCCATGCCATGTTTCCCTTATTCACTTGGCAGGTGGATTCTGAAAGATTTATTTGAAAACCTGGCTTAATATTTTATACAAAATTCAGAAACTATGAAGTAGCTCAGTGTGGGGCAGAGGAACATAACAATATGTTTTCTTTTACTGCTTTCCTCTTCCTACTGAGTTCTTCCATCACCTGGTAGTGTCTCCCATACATTCCTATTTATTATCTACTAAATCAAAACTTTCAGCTGTTCTTGCAAAGTCATGTTGAAATGGGGGCCTGAAGACCAGGCTAAGCAGCCCAGGCCTTGGTAAACACTATGCTCACCCTGTAACATCCCCTTATTTTATCTTCCCTGATTTCTTGCACATTCCTCTTTTACAGTGTTTCTCAATTCCTTGATAGTCTAAATAATTTATAGTAGAGAATGGAACTGTGGATGGAAACAAATGTGCAAATTAGGTGTGGCCTAATCCTTTCAACTCTTAATAGCTGGTGAAGGACCGTCTCTTAAATGCCTACATAGAGAATGGGCTGACAGAAACAGGAGGTGTGTACCATTGCTTTCATTATTTTTTGGTGTGGTTTCTCTAATAAGCAGATAGACAAAATGCATTTTTTGATTGACATGTGTGAAGCTGAAATTTTGTAGGAAGGGTGGGACCTCTTTATTTCATTTGCATATATTTACCCTTGGCACAGAAGTCATTTATATGAATTTCCAGGAGGACTGTAAAGGTTATCCAAAGACCATCTTTCAAAGGGAACTCTCATAAGATATGTATGTAAAACATGCCTATGCTGTCACAAGCAGGTAATTTCACATGCAAAAATATGCTGTTGTAGATTATGAAAAACAAGCTGTCATTCAAGCAAGCTGTGGTTTACTTGTGCAGTTAATATCTGCAGATTCAGCTAGGAAGAGACACCTGCAGGAGACCATCTAAGTCATCAGGTCCAGTTGTCATAAGTGCAGTCATTACATGTATAATCCAAATGACTTCATAAAACACCTCTTTGGTGCACTTAGAATGCTACAGAACTGGTAACCTCGAGGTTAAATATCAAATGACATAAAAGACTGCAATGGGTCACATGAGAAGGAGAAGGTGAGATCAAGAATATTATCAGTGTCCTAGATTATTCCACTGTGGTTCTGTGAATAGCCATATGGTGCTAGAAAGCCCACTTTCCATGGGAAGGCTTTCATGGGATTGTTTTCCTTGGAGTTTCAAAACTGGACTAGACAAGACCCTTGTCAGTTTGGTCTGGCTGGCCCTGTTGTGAGCCACAGGTTAGACTAAATGACCTCAGGATGTCCCTTAAAACCTAAATTGCCTTTATTATGCTGTAGTTCTTTTATTGTTCTCAACTCCAGAACTTCTGTATGAATTGAAGTTCTTACATGGTTTTCTATTAATTTGCTGTGGGCCAAGAATTATTTCAACTGTTGACATCCTTCCTTGGTTCGAGATACCCTTTGTCTCTGATATTTGAGCCTTACTCTAAGACACACAGTTGGGAGTGAGATAAAAGAGCACAGAACAAGACTAAATACTAGTGTTTTCATCAGGTCATGAAAAAAAGGCACTTTTTGGCCATGTATTTAATTAAACACATCAGCCTGGTTCTGTGGTAATACAATAAAAATGCACAGATGAAAATCCTGAGGGTAGAATGACTTCTCTGTACCTTATGTAGTGCAACACTGTAGCACTGTACATTGCTGAAATTTGGGCAAACACCTTCAGAATTTTGAACCTGACATCTGTACTGTTTGCTTGAAGAAAATTGTACACACATTAGATGGGAAATGTGCTTGTGGGGCAGCCTGAAATCAGTTTCAACTATCAATTGAAACAAGTGGTAAAATTTAGAATTGGAAATTGTTTGAATTTAGTAAAGCTGGATTAGGCACTTAGCTGTGGAATTCCTTAGGGAAATTTTCTTGCCCTTCTTGCCTAGAAGAGATCTGGTCAACTAAACCCAACACAATGCTCTAAGAATGATCCCATTCATCATAAGAGTGGACAGGTCCTCTCCATCTGTGAACATTTGTGCTGATAGTGTTATTCCAACCGAGCTCAGCAGAAAAGCAAGCACCCACATCTAGCTAATTTAATTTTTTAGAGCATAATTAATTAAAGTAGTATCTGTGATCTGTTAATTAAAAGAATGAAATCTGAAATTAGATTTTTGGTAAAACAGAAAATGTGGACTTGGCAAAAGTTTTGAAACTCACATAAGGCTTCTGATAAATTCACATTGGATATGCAGTTATTTGGGGGGTGGGGTAGAGGTTAAAAGAGGGTCTTTTATCTCCCCCACAAAACCATCTGTGAGGCTTTTTTTATCTGACAGGCAGTAGAAGAGGAGGAGATGTGTAGGAAAAACTAAATGTTCACATTGTTCAGCAACGAAATAGGCATGTCTCTTAGAAGCTCTCTTATCCAAACTTCTGCCTTCCTAAAAGCCCTATAAGCCATATTTAGGTTGTGTCCCCTGAAGTGCATCATTAGCCTTAAGGGACATTTTTAGCAGAGATTTCAGCGTGTCCAGTTACAGGCTGAGAGCCTGATCCAAATATCACTGAAGTCAGTATCTCCACATTCCATCTCAGCGACTGTAAATGAGGGGATGGAGCTCTACTGTGCAAAGCCATAAAAATATTCTCCCCTTTATGGCACATGTAACTAAAAAAAAATAAATCCCTGATACGTAAACAAACATTAGCAGAAGAAGGTAATGTCGCAATATATAACACTATTCCACATGCCAAATCCTGCATTTATCCAGAGAATTTGTCACATCACCTGGTTTATAGATCTTTTTTAGAAGTCCTTAGACATCTGTTTGTTGTGTGTATCCAGCTATTCAGAATCCTGGGATTGGTGATTTTCCAAAAACCCCACGAAAAGTTATTCCATATCATATGATGTGGTGATAGATGAACTATAATTGTACATGCATACATGTATGCAAATATTGTGTATAGCTGTAAGATATAGATACATGTGTGTAAGAAAATGAAAGGGGAAAAAAGTGGGAACAATGTTCAGTATTGGTAGCTATTTAACAGGAATATCTTATAAATGCTTTTAAGTATTTGAAAATATCTTGTTGACTTCATTTGCCCAAGCAGTTGTCTCTCAAAACCAGTCAAGTGGGGCTTTAACCCAGCATCCAAATAACTCATCGCTTGAAAAGCAAAAGAAGTGAAAAAGAAAATAATGTCTGAATTCAACACAAACATGCATAAACACAGACACATAATATACTTATTTATCATAGCAGGTATTCTCACTAGTGTCGTATATAAGACTAACAGATATAGTCTCAGTGTGTTTGTGTATGGGTGCAACACAACAGACAGACTATAAGAACAATGTGTCTAAAAGCTGGAAATATGTCTACATACTGTTCCTGTAGAAACCAAAACGTTTTCATCAGTATTTTAGAGATCAGGTATATTTAAATTAAGAAGCACTTTAAGAAAACTGATGAGGACATAGGATTTGAAGTACAATTTCAACAACCTGTCTGGTAATCTTTATTTTATATTTTAAGGAAATAATATTTTCTGGCATATGAGGAAGATAAATGGATGTGGAAAAATCTCAGGTTTTGTCTTTAAATCTGATGACAAAAGACCTGTGAACTGGCCATTATTGATGCTAATAACTAGTAGATGGATTCTTGTTAATTAATGGGTTTGGGCTTTTCTTGTTAGGAACAAGATTAATCAGGTATTTCCAGCCTGAGGCATGTGTCAGAACATAGTAATGATGAAATTCTCTTTCAGGTTTTATAGCCTGGAAATGTTCTCAATATATAAAATAAAATTATTTTTCTCTAATTGTTAAAAAAAAATCACACTTTTAAATTGATTTCCATACATTTAATTTTATGATTAAGAAAAACATTATCTTTAATTAAAGTAGATGAAAGCTGCTTAGCATATCCACGTCCTGATTTAAATCCTTGTGTTTTCCACCTACTGCTTGAAGAGTCTCTCTAGTGAAAATCTGTTCTTTTGGTCTGCAAATATGCGGCATATGACACAAAGCTCCAGTTTATCAACAATCATGGTTTCTAGTACCTTAATAATCTGCAAATATTATGTAGTGACACTTCTCATGAGATGAATTCCAGTGTCTCCAGAGCTGAATGACATGTTCTGGGGGAAGAGCAGGCCAAAGGGCTGGCAGACCAAAGTTTGTCTCTGTTACCTGCACCCCGGGCACCAGAAGCACCAGGAATATGCCTCAGCCACAAATTCAGATGTGCCCAGACCCTTTTAGCTACATCAGTACCAGCAAATAAAAAAGGCCAAGGCCTCTATTTCTGTTGTTGACTGGCAGGGAAACCTTATGACTGAAGTGTCTGTCCCATGGCAGGTTGGCCTCACTCTGACTGCCAGTAAATAGACCCTTCTATATTCTGTCCTCAGCTGTGCCTGGTCTTTGCCAGAGAGTAGACAAAAACAGAAGAAAAGAACATGTCAGGGTTTGTCTACATTATCCAGATCTAGTTTACCAGTATAGCCAAAGCCTTTTTTAAACAATTTCTTTCCTGAGATTTCCATGGAGATCAAGGACTTTGCCACACTAAAGGTCCAAGTAAATATGGGACAAGATGTGACTAGTGATATCTGTTGGGTGTCATCTGACTGTTGCTTTGAGAAAGTAATTTATTTGCCTTACAGGACAGAGATATAAGGGTCTGACAGCACCTATGCCTCTGCTTTTGATGGAAATGCTTCCAAAGATAGTAAGAACTATATAGTAAGAAATGGGCCACCTCATTTTATTCAAACATTGTGCATCTTTGCAGGCAGCCAGGCAGAAGGGAGGCTAGGTCCACAGTCCAACTACATTCCTTGGTGAGTCTCCCTTCAATTCCTTAAAGTTTGAGTCATACTCAAGGGTGTGGAGTATGGTTGTCCTGGTTCCAACCAGGACAGGGTTAATTTTTTATGGCAACTGGGAGGGGGCATGGCCAAGTCCCAACGGTTATTCTATACCATTGCTGGGGGAGTGGAGGCAGGGATTCTCTTCCAGGGAGAAGGGGCTCCTTCTGGATGAGAAAACATGGTAGAGGGAGGTGTCAGGTATTTCCTATTGTAGAAGATGTTTGTCCATGGGAATAATTTATTTTCTTATACTTTTTATTATTAATATTGTTGCTGTTACTGTTCGTTTTCTTATCTCATTGCTGTTTCAAGTAAACTGTTCTTATCTCAACCCGTGATATTTGCCTTTTGTGCTTGCAGTTGGAGGGGACAGGGGGAGCAGTGGGGGCAATGAACTGGGGACTACCATTCCTGAACCATGACCATGGTCTAGACAATAAAACTGTGCTCACCCGTGGAACCGTGTGGATCTTCACACTGCTCACTGAGATGAGCCCATGGTTTGTGCTAAACCCCTAAAATGCTTTTGGGCATCATTGACAGGTTTTCCTAGCTCAAAACGGTGTTAGGGATCATACTAACATTAAATAGGACAGGTGCTGGGGATGTTGTGCTCAATCCTGGACTTGTAGATTTTACTATTACAGGCAGTTGAAATGGGTACCACCAGGAGCGGAAAGAGAAGAAGCTTGTTTGCAGGGGAATGTGTTCTCTCTTTAATTCTAACGATTCCTGGCTATTTTTATGTACAGTAGTTAGTTTTCAGACCGATGAGAAGGAGTCTCATTTGTGCAGATGGGAAATGCTTATTATGCTAATAGTGTTGTGCATTGTTAGCGGAGATTATTAGACAGAGATGTTAGAAATGCCTCTAGTGTAATTAAGTAGGTGACAAGGTAAAACGAAGAGATAAATGACAATAGTGATTAGGAAATGGATTATGCCGAATACGTCAGTGCAAAGGAAGAGGGGAAAGGGACTAGTTTTACAAGAAATTGTTTAATCAGTGAGGTATCCATGAAAAATATACAAAAAGATAATTTACCTAGATGACACCAAACACTGCTTGTGAGGTTACATGTGATGTTTAATCTGGAGAAACCTGAGAGAAATGTCAAAATGGTCAGCAAGGAGTAAAAACAGAACATCTGAAAGTAAGGAAGACATAGACAGGCTTGTGGTTTATAATTAATATATTCTGTCAAATAGATGTATTATGTATGGGCAACTATATATTTTAACATGCGATTTAGTAAAATGTGCTGTTCATCTTCTCTGAACTCGTAATATGTCAAGAAAGTCCAACTTTAGAGACAAGCATACAGGCAGTCTGGTCACACCAGTCCCTCCTATTGCCTTAAGAACTGCTGCTCTTTGGCATGTTGCTTCTATACCTACTTCCATTGTTCCAGCTGGAAGATGGGATTTGTGACTCCAGTCTGAAAAATAGGCATTTGGCTTTGTTTCTGAAGTAACACATGTCAACAGCCTAACTATGCTGTAAACTTTCACTAAATGCTTGATGGAAATCAATGCTCATTTCTAAAGTGCTATTGCAGCACTGCAGTTTGATATGACAGAACTAGTCATGGTAAATAAATGATTCGAGGAATATGGCTTTTTACTTGTTTGTGGATCAGCAGTGAATCAATCCTGTGAATATATTGATTATTCTTAATTATTCAGTGTGGGTAAAACCTTTCCTTGTTGTGTCAATTACCCTCACATGGCATGTTCAAACATTGATAATTTTGACTGTTCGCACTTGCAGTATGTGACAGATCCCTCAAGTTTCTGGAACCGTTTTAAGTCTGTCATCATAGGCCTGAAACTTCTATGAGAGGCAGAAGAGTGATGAACAGCAAATAGTCACAGTCATTAGCTGATAACAATTGTTCTTGCTTGCATTCAACTTCCCTGCTTTTGTATCTGATAAGCAATATAATATATATTATATAATAATTGCTTTTTTTTCTCCCTGGTACAGAGTATATGTTAAACAGAATTCTGATGGGACAAATGCTGCTTCTTTCAGATTAATTCTGAATAACCTCTGTGGCTTCCTAGAAGAAATAATCATGAATGCAAACATTTGCTGACCAGAAAACTTGTGTTGACTAACATTAAAATAGGTTCCTGAATTTTGTTTGGAATGGGCACATGTGAAGTAGCTGTTTGTGATTTCCAGAACCACTGCAGAGCCTCATATACCATCCAACTTTCTTTTCTCGTGTTCTGATTGTGTTGGTGGAGGGCCAGATTTTATGGTCTACTTTAGCCAAAATGGGGTACCCCTAAATGCATGGGTTGGCGTTGGTGTGCAGTCTGTTGCTGTAATACCTGAGTGCCTCACAAACTTTAAATTCTCTGAGAGGAGCAAGTGCGATTATATCCTTTCACAGACAGTAAACTAGAGCTAAGAAAGACTCCATGACTTGTCTGATGTCATTTAGGAAGACTGCAGTCGTGGACCCTAAAAATCCAGGACTGAAACATCCTTTCAGGTTGATAATGTATGAGATACTTACGCTGTAAAGCACAACAATAAAGATCATCTTCCATGAAGAGGTGCCCAGGACACAGAATGTGTGCTCAGCTCTTTTTGGTGCTTGATACGAGGGGCAGAGGAGAGGGAAAGGCTGTTTCATTCCTACTGAAATGCAGCTCAGAGCAGATTGAGCATGGATGTGATTTTTCATGATGGTGCAGATGTGAACTGGTATAAACAAGGAAGAATCACCTGCGTCCTGTTACGGGAAATTCTTTATTCCTCTCATTTCTGACACTGGAGATCAGGCAAGGAAAGTTCATTTGGTGTCCCGGCAGGGAGGGATGGGCTCTCTCTCTGATGGGAAGACAGTAGGAAATATTTCTTTCAGGGTGGGAAGCTCCTGTTTTAAACACCATCAGTTTTTATGAGACTGCTTAGTGACGATGGACTGTTTCTTGCTCAAAGAAGTAAAAGCATTTAACATGAGGACCTACACAGCCTAGACATGAGCAACTATTCTTTTGTGTCTCCCTAAAGAAAGATTAAAGTAAGGTCATCTTTACTTTGGCCACAGCAATGAGGAGGAGCAAAGTTACACTGTGGAGAATATTTCTGTTCCAGAAGTGTTTTCATGAATCCAATTTGCATCTCATGATGCGCATTTTTTGCAATACCATCATTTAATGTCTTATTTCACAAACAGCTGAAACAGCCTTATAAGACAACTCCTTTTTTTAAGTTGAGAATAAACACAAGACACAATGTCCTCTTTTTGCTAGTCAGGCCGTTCCCACACTGTCACAAAAGCATTGTCACAGGCTAAACCTCCAACTGTGACTCTGACCTCTGTCCTTCCTGGACAGTAAAATCATCAGTCAATACTTGAGACCCCTGCAAACAACGGGCTTTGGTGAGAGTAACCTAAAGCCTCTAATGTTCCAAAATTCTGATCACTGGGAAAAAAAGAAGGCATCCCTGGGCGACTCGCTGCACAATATGAGTCTCAAAAATGACCACAGCCTATTTCTTTGGTAATTAAGGTGACTGAAAGGTTAGTAAAATACTGTCTCGGTCACTTCTCTTTCTTCTTGGATCTCTCCCTGGCTTCAGATTTACATATGGCACAGACAGAAAATCTGGGGAAATTCAGACTTTGCAAAGATTTTGGGATACTTATCAGGGAAAACTAACATAACATTTTGGGATTAAGCAATCTGAACTGGAACTACAACATTTAATTGTGGACAGGTTTTAGTTTGTTTATGTTCAATTGACCTGCCAAGTTACCTGCTCAAAGTTTTGTTTCAGATATCTTGTAATCTAGAGATTCATGGTAGAAAATAGAACTTGAGGAATACAGGATACTGCAGTAAGTAGTCCAGGTAATGCCAATTCTTAAATGGAACAAAAATGTAACATGATGATTCAGTTCAACAAACTGAAGTTAAAACTTGCAGTAAAGTAATATTTTTGTAGTGTATTTTGAATTTTTAAAATTATGCCATTTCCACTCCCTTAAAGAGCATTTTTCATAATTTGCATCCAATACAGGAAGATAAGTGTTCCGCAGAAGAAAAAATTCCCATTTTTATTTGTCAGTTGCAGACCTGGCAACAATTAGGTGTACTTTTTGGCTTTTCAGGATTAATTTATTGCATTTAAAAATGAAACAGTCAGCCTGATTAAACTCTACTTAATAGAATAAACCAGCATGCATAAAAAACATCTGAAAATATTTATCTGAATTCTTGTATTTTTTAATAGATCTTGACATTGGCTGGCAAACTGTAGCTGTATTGTGTTTACTTGGCTAGCCAAGTGCTTACTTTCCCACTAGATAAATAGTAGATGACACTGGTTATCTAGAGCAAGTGGCAAACTAGAGTGAGGGCTGAGTTGTCTTGAGAGGGGGACCACAGGATCCCTTAATGAAATAACAAACCTAATTGCATGCTCTTCTACCTATGCTCAATCAATATAAGCTGGAACAGATATTGGTGCTTGCAAGTATTCTATTCTGCTGGTGACTTTTTTGGTGCCTCCAGAAAAGCTCAAAGTAACCACACTCCTAATCCAGCTGTCTCAGAGCCTTCACATAGATGAACAATTCCAGATTGCCATCTGCCTAAAATTGAATATAGAGCTGCGATTCTGTTCTAGTAAAACTCTGCAGACATATTTCTGTATTTTCACTCTCCTTTGGGATGATCAGGGAGCTTATAAAGTTTTTTGGTGGAGAACAGAAGGGAAAAAAAGTGACGCATGAGGTAAGGGATTTTTGTTCAAATCTCTGCTCTGAAAAGCACATTGTGACTGAAAAAAACATTGATTTGGGAATTAGTGAAAGGTAATTCATGAGCCAGCGTGAACATGTTGCTTTCCTGCTTCATTCTATGCCAGCTCCCTAGGACTTCAAAGTTTGAATCGAAGTTTCTGCCTTCTGTTAAAATCTTCTGTGAGCTGTTTTTCTCTTTCTGAGGGTTTACACCTTCTCCATGGTGATCAGAGAATTTGGTAGGTACCTTCTACCAGAGAAGGTGCTCCTGCCTAAGAACAAGCTGGTGAACAATTCCTTGCGCCCAAATATTAGTTCCTGCTCTCTAAAAGAGCTCTGCCAAGACTTCCATAACAAAATAATTTTGTAGGGTACATAGTATGACTTCACTGAAAGAAACTCACACATGCAGAACTCTTCACAAAGTTAAAAGAAGAATTAAAAGTTAAAGACTGTGCATACATCCTAAGGTTTGTGTTAGGAAAGATTTATTGCTGGTTTCAGTGTGTATATTTAAAGTAAGTCTGGTATGTGTGTTTAAAGTAATAAGGTAGACATCAGAAAGTTAACAATTTAATAACAGGTTGCCTAAGAATGCCAGGGCCCTTACTGTGGTCTCAATGTAATTGACAGCTATTATTCTTCACTTAGGAGCAATGGCCCACCCCAAGAGCAATGAACAGACAAATCACAAAGTATCATGTTCCTTCTTGATTGAACAACTTCAGGGGCCCATGGTTAACTGCATAGCCTCTTGTTCAGCTGCAAGAGTGTCTTTTTATTTGTTTGAGGAAGTGCCCAATTGAATATAGAGGTGAAAGAGAGGCCATTTCTCTTTTCTTTCATTTTTTTTTCCCTTTTCCCCTTCAGCCTCAGAAAGGTCAGGAGCCTGCTTCATCTGTCATGCTTAATCAGCTGATGAAAACTCTGCTGATGCATGAGGTTGTGGCTCTTCTATTTTAAGCATAAATCTTAATGGAAGAATCATTCTGTAATGTGTTACTTCCTGAAAAGTGGAGCTGCTCTTTTAGGAGTGTGCTGCAGGCTTGTGGTAGCATGGGTGTACAGTGTTTCTGGAGCTCTCCCAGGGCACCACGCTTTTGTTGGGTGATATATGTGACAGCTTCCCAATTGCATATGATAAGGCATGTTGCCTCAGACTCCAGCAAAAGGCTGTAACAAAAGGACTAGACGTCCCAACTGGAATGTGAAACAAGTCATCATGACTACAGTTAGCAGGATCCTGCAGGCTGAGGAACAAAGATGGGAGTACATATCAGTTGCCAAAATGAAATTGCTCATTCCCCTCCAACGGAACAGTTGAAAAATGCTGTGTGTCTAGTTAAGGTTGGCAGGAGATGTGCAAGCATTGATCTAGAGAGGGAGATAGAATTATGCAATGTTGGCACAAGTGGTCCTTTGTCCTGGCTGGTGGGTCTGGCTAAACATGGTGAGGGATAGATATTTTGTCACACTGTGTCAGAAGGGCACATGTCTTTAAAACTCTTCTGAAATCCTCGCGGTAAAAGATGTCTTTTTGCTAAAAACTATTTATCTATCTATCTGACATGTTCTAGTTCTTAGTCTTTAATATGACATATTTTGTATATACATACATGCCTGGAAGGTCCAAGAATTTTTCACAGGAAGAAGACCCTACAAAGAAAAAGATGCAGCACCTCAGGATGCAGCGCCTTTTCTACTGTCATAGAAGACACTCAGAAAGCAAAATGGGAATGACTTGCAACATAGAAATATGAAGTTCGCGATAGTCATAGATGCTGCATTTTGCCACAGGATGGAGGAAAAGAATAACCAGCCTCACACAAAATGAAAGTAGTATACAGAGCTTCTCCTTTTTAATGAGCTTAATCTCCCAGAAACACATTGTTGGGAAAAAAACCCAAAAAAACAATATGTAGGGACTTTGTGTGGGCTCAGAAATGGAGAGGCCTTGATGAGGCCTGTGTCAATTATTCTGACAGGAAAATGTTTGCTACAGAACTAGCTGGATTTCATAAAAGTTTTCTCACATAGGTTGATGTGCAATTAAATTGTTCATCATTGTATTCGTGTATGGATTGAATTTTTGAAGTCCAGCATTAAGAAAGAGCGGACTGCAACAAAGAACCTTCACATCTGCCCTGTACTCCAGTTTTATCCCATTGAATTGGGAAGTATTTCTCAGTGTATCATATTATGAAAGGAAATGCAAATGAATGTGCAGACCAGAGATGTATTAGATGCATGGAGTATCCATCAGCTCTCCTCTGACATACACACAATTCAAGGTCCTTGTGTTTGTCAGAATATCATGAATACAGCCAATACTCTCCTGTTTTTTTGAACGTGGAAATACTACCTTGAGCATAACATACACGATGCACCTTCAGAGAAGCTGCAGAGCATTTAGATGTACAACCACTGCAGATGGATATTAGCTTGTGTAAATGCTACATCATGGCTCTAATGCAGCTTTTCTAAACATACAAGCTACAACTTCAAGAAGAGTCATGATGGTGGTTCTTGTTCCTGAAGGTAAGCCAGAAGCTCAGTTTTCAACTACATGTTAAGTTGCAGCTAGGAAGGACTTGGGAACTGGTATCCTGGAGACAAAATGCAATTCTGCATGTTACAGCAATGTCCCAAGACTGAGTGCCTGTGTGCTTGTGTGCGTGATTCATATTGCTTTTTCTCCACCTACTGGTGGTGTTTTTAAGGCCTAGAAGCCCTACTGTCCCTCCTGTAAGTGCTGTGGAGGTTACCCCTACTTAACCCCATAAAAATGTGCAATCAGCTAATTGGAAAATTCTAATTAAGCCTGTGCTCATGGTGCAGACATCCATATATTAAAGGCACTCGTCTTGTCTTTACGACCAGCCTGCTTGCCACTGGAGAGCAGCAATGGGTTTGGACAAGCTTTCCTTTCCCAGTCACTGGAGCATGATGGCCCCAGATGACTGTGTTGATGGCTGGCTTGCTGAGGGCCGATTTTTGTCATGCAGACACCCATGGTTCCTTAGTTTCAGCTGCCTATTCATCCATGTTCCCCATTCTCAATAATCACCATTTCAGAAACAAAATGAACAGGGGTGAACACAGTTATCATTAGGAAAAATGATGACAATTAAATATAATTAATAAACACTCCTATTACAGGGCATATGCATGCTGTGTGTCTAAACTGGACTGAGTCTAAAAATTAGTACACCTCATTACCCAAATGAATTGGAATTACACAGCACAACTTCCACTATTAATATAGCTTAAAGAAATCCTCCATTTTTTCTCATATATATCTGTTTCCAGAAAACTATGTGTTTTTTAGTCAAGGAATATTAGAATGAACATTGCTAATCACATCAGTCCAGATGGTTGGCTGTCTTCTTGCCAAGTGGAAGTATTGTAACCTATTTAATGTGCAATTTACATAAGCTCCATGTTAATAAAGATCCATGAGCTTGTGGACTTTTTCTCTACTCTTTTCTATGTCACGGGTTCAGTCCACAGAGGCAGAGCACAGTGCACGTGACTGCCACTGGTGCTGGCTGCTGAAGCCAGAACTGCTCAGTACATTGCCCCCAGCCTTTTGTCCCTGTCTCCTCACAGCAGTATGGGATCCTATAATTGATCATTATCCACTTTTGAAGTTAAAAGTACAGTTAGGAGCATATATGCCAAGCCCACATAAATCTGTGGTAAAGGCTGGAGTGAAACATATCTCAAAACAAAATTATCCTGTTACTGTGTGCATTCAGCCTGCATTCTCGGACCAGCTGGAATGTATTAGTACTGTTTTGTGTTTATGGGCTTTTCATCTAAACCTTACACAATTAAATTTTCTCTGGAAATTTACTAACTTTGAGGCTACTGTGCACCCTATCCTTCAGTCCAACCAGCATTTTTTGTGTGGCAGGTCACACTATGCTGGCAATCACAACATATTTTTCTGATGGGTGGAATTATGTGCTTGTAAATTCTTGTTGGTATCTCTGTAACCCATATGAGAAAAGTTTTGTTGCTGAGAGCACATCTCCAGTAGGTTTGGCAGTTCATACACTTTTCTGTTGTCTAACTGTAATGTGGCAAGAAATCATTAACCCAAATATCATCTAATATTAAATCATTAAATCATGGGCTTTGCTGTCCATCCCCCACTTTTTCTGGATCAGTAGATACCTAGGGAAGGCAGAGAATACTTTTTTCAAGTCTCTCTAAGAGTACTCGTGTTTTAAAGAGCTTGTTGTGTGTACAAATGGGACAGATACCAGCTGAAGATGGGAAACAGGCAAAATTGTTTCCAAGGCCGTATAGGAGTTTAAAGGCAGAATTGCACAGCTTGTTCTACAAGGCTGTTCTACCTACATTAACAGTAAAATCTGACCAAAATCTGGAAGGGAGACCACCTGTGTCTGAATATTTTGCATTTTGGTATGCTGTTGGACTATATGGGCTTGTTCTGTTAAAAGCACTAGAACCTGATTAATTATTAATTTCATGTTTAATACTTTGATATTTAATTTGACAATTAAATTTCAAAATGTATTAAAGCCTATTGGGAGAATTCCCACTGGTATAGGTGTAATGCTGGAGCATGCACATCTAAGTCTCTTCTGTGTAAAAGTGCAGAATAAGATGCTGAGGGCTTAATGCTTTTTGGTTTTGAATTCAGTCTTTGACGCAGCTGGAGAAAGGTTGGAGCTAATGAGATTAAAGATCAGATGCACCGGGATGACTTTGGCTCAGTCAGGGATTTCTCCTACCAAAAAGCTGACTACAAAACTAAATAGTTTCTGGAGAAACATCATACAGCCCAGAGCTGTCTGAATCTGCTGTTCTTACGTGTTTCCTTGCCATTTCAGAGAAACACAACATTTTGGATCCATGAAACTTCAGATGTCTTTGTGATGTTTTATTCCTCTACCTTTTACTAACAGGTCATCAACTTGCCTGGGAGTATGAGCATGCAAACCTGTGTTTCATATGACCAAAGGATAAGCATGCTCCTCTCTTCTCCACACAGGGACTGTTTTAAGGGAAGTCTCCACCCCCAAGGTGGTGCAGCCTGTTCACTGCTGATGTCCTGGCACTGGAAAAAGAACCAAAGACATCTGTGAGAGAAGGAGGAGATTATCCACTCCAAAAATTCAGTTGTACTAGTGTCAGGACAGTGCATCAGACAGTCTCTTACCACATTACATGGTAATTATAGGGAGAGCTGGACTGTACTGGATGCTTCCCCTGGATGGGTCCAAATTTTCACTAATATAATTTCCAATGTCCAAATGGCACAATGTAATCTGTAATAAGCAAGTAACAGGACTCTGATCCCAGAATAAGGAAACAGGAAGAAAAGCAAGCAAGTTAAAATAAAGAGAAATAAAAACTCAGTTGACTGGCAGGGCTATGTGATCTTTTAAACTGGTGGCTTTTAAGTAGGGCTTTCACATACGTCTAGTGGTCTTTTTAATGCTTTTCAGATGCTGGAGATTTCAACTGAAATTTTGGCAATAACTTGTGTGTATATGTGTGTTCATGTGTATGTATGCACACGATGGGAGTTTAAGAGAACAAATTTTTATAAAGCAAGAACATCCTAGATGATCCATTACCAAGACAATACTACTTATGGGAATAGTTAGTGGTTACATGCTAGAAAACATTAAATCAAACAATTACTTTGTAAAGGACCTTATGAGTTTGTCCTATGCACAGCTTCTTACACAGAGGTCAAGGTGACACTTTGTCTTTACAAGCCTAGGGACAGCCAGTAAAATCTGCTCCAAGGGCTGCTCCAAAGGCACAGGATGCTTCCTGCTCTGTGCCTTCGTGTGCCAGGGCTGGAGTGAGCATGTGTTCTGCTTGTGCTTTACCACAGCAGGTGAGACTCAGGTGGTTTTACTGAGACCTGCAAAGTTCTGGTTGGGATTCTCCTGCCTCAGTGTAGCAGCTGCTCTTGCAAGTCCTTGTCAGGGCTGACAGAGGTAGAGTAGCTCTGAGTTTTGGACAGAGGGAAGAGAATTGGTAAGGTGACTCTGTACTGTGTCCCTTTCTGCCTAGTTTTCTATGAGTCCTTGCAAACAAAAAACTCGAACACTGAGAGAGACTATTTTCAATCACCAGTCTCCAAGACCCCAAGCACGAAAATTCAGGGAATGTTTTGTTGACAGGAAATTATCACTTGCATTTCTGACAGATGCTGTCTTGTTTGGTTGTTATTTTGGTTTTTTGCCTGCTTCAATTGAAATGTCAAAATACCAAAATATCCTTTACATGTGTATGGGGAAGATAGAATTACTCAGGACTGATTTCTTCTAACCTTTAGAAAACACCCCCATAGTCTTCCATTGGTTGCTTCTAATGTCTCCTGCTGCTTTAACCTCTATTTTCTTACAGAAGTGTGTGTTTATGGCATTTTAATCAAGTATCCTTATTAAATGTGTGAGCACCATTTTATGTGAGGTGAAGGCTTGAGTACAATCTACATCAACACCTCACAGAGCCTGGTGATTATACATAACCTACATAACAGCTTTTCTGTTACACTTTTGACTAAGTTCTCACTCACTTCCTAAACCTTGACAAGACAGCCAATCTGCCTTCCCCTTAGAATCTCATGCCCACTGCCCACCATTACAGTCAGCTATTAATGAATGAGGTGACAGCAAACTAAGCTACATTTACTGGTACCTGCTAGTACCAGGTAAGTTGTCTTTATCTCTTAATATAAAAAAAGAAAAAAAAGCCCTAGTGAGTACATGTGCTTACAAGATTTACAGTAGGGATTAGAAATTGGAAGACAAATTTTCCTTCCCACTTCACATACACAACCTATTGCCAGGTCAGGATGCATTCTGTCACTTAACACAAGGGAAAGCTCTGGCGTGAAAACCAGGATATGTTTTAGCCTGTTAATCAAGACTGGTGTAAACCTATCTTTAGACCTTGTCCAGACAAGAAAGAAAAATCATGTCCAAACAGAAATAACTAAAACAATTCTTACCTGCTTTATTTCCATGGGGTGTTTTTCCCCTCCTTTTTTCCTTTCCCTTTTTTTTCTTCTTTTTATCTTTTTTATTTCTTAATGTTTGAGAGCTAGTTGAAGTTTTATTCCTGAAAGATGAATGGGGACCCCTCAAAGGACTTATTTCAGTTCTGTATTGATTATGAGCATTTGCATTAATGATAAAATGGCCACAAGAATCTCCAAGCAGGTTTTCATTTGTACTGGATGTAATGGCAACAACTAGAAAGACTTTTCTTCTACAAAGACTTTAAAAAGTCTTAAGAAGCTAAAGGTATTAAAACGTTACCAAAGCAAATCTTTGGTGCTGGGCATGGCTGCCAAACTCTAGCAAATATTTTACACGAATGAGTGAATTGTCACTTCAGTAACTACTGATTCCTATTTTGGACATTCAGATTACTTTTATTACCTGTTTCTGGATTTGATCCTGACCTTACAATTTGTTTAAGTGAGCCAAATCACCTTGTTATTGTGGTAGTATGAACTAGTCCTTTCATTCTGTGTATTGGTGTTCTTGTGAGGCAGTCTTACTCTTAAAAATGATTTCTCTAAACAAAGTAGAATCTCATTGCAACCATGTCTTTTTAAACTATTTTCCAATTGAAAAATCAGGTAAATAGAAATAGAAACAAATTTCTGTTCCATTTGCTCCATCTGTTCTATCAGATTCTCCCCTAGCAGATAAGAACATTGCAACACCAGGATTTATCAACTGCTTCTCAAATTCAAGAAAGCTATTTTTTAACCTGCTCCCTTATAGCCAGCCTCAGGCTTTAAATCTCCCCATATGACCTCAAGTAATAATTACAGCAATTAGTCCCTACCCCTCTGGGATAATTACTAGCATAAATTGAGCTAACTTTCCTCAAAGTTTCTCTAAAAAGTCATAAAGAAAGAAGGAAAAAAAGAAAGAAAAAACCCAAACCCCACTAAACAACTGAGGGAGGAAAAGGACTGTAGACACAAGCAGGCAAAAGTAAACGGGAAAAGTAAGACACGACAATTTTCCACATTCCATTCCCGTGTGCTACCTCTCTCCCAAGCACCACATGCATAACATTCCTTCTTGCAGGCAACAGGCCTTCCTACTCCAGGTGCCATCAAAAATTATGGGAGTGGAAAAAAAGAAAAGCTCAAATCTTAAAAGAAACCCTGTTTTTCATCAAAACAGATTGCTTTAAGGCAGCCATCTGACTGGAAAGACGAAAAAAAGAATTAAAAGATTCTTGTGCTTTAAATTTCTAAGCCAAAATAACTGAACAGTAATGAGCAGGAACTTGTATTTACCAAACTAAAGGGAAAAATATTGCAGTGGAATAATTTGCTAAAGGGGATTAGATTGAGGTCAACATAGCCCTCTGTGGTCAGCAGCAACAAAAGCTGAATCAAGCTGAAGTTCATTACGAAGCCAGTACCAGGAGTAGAAATGCCATATCCAATGATTTCAAAACTTGTCTGTGTGCAGAATCAATGCAAAACCTGATTATTTCAAATTTCTTTTTAAAAGAAATAGTACAAGCTGTTATTTCTTTAAAAGCCTTCTGTTTAAACAACAATAAATACTTCTATTTTATTTTAGTTTTCTTTTTGTACCGTGCAACATAAAAAAATATTTAAAGTAGACAAATAAGAAACTGTCACAGAAGCACACAGGAATTGAATTGTTTAAATAGTCATAATTTTTGCTACCTCCTTTTTCTTAGTGAAAATGAAATACTGGTGAATTTCAAGAAGTACTTGAGTAGACCCACATGGACACAGAGTATATTCTCCCAATAATGTTAAAGCCAGCTCTGCTTCAAAACTTAATTGTCCACTGTTGCTTTACTGCAAATCTATAAGTGCACTCAATCTAGCAAGAAATACAATGAAATTAGTTTCTATAAAACAATTATTTTCCCTGTGAAGGAGGAAAAAATAATTGATAAAAGAATCTTGAAATTATTTTGTGTAATTTGTCTAATTGTATAATGCCCTAATTCATTCTGGTTTTCTTCTCTCAGTGGGGAGATCCTGGCATCTCCTACTGCCCCCATTTTCAAAAGAAATATGTTGAGTCTGTTCTGAGTAACAAATAACAATACAGGCACTGACCAATTACTCACCTTCCCACATCTGCCGGAATTTGGAACAATCACAATGAAGGAGAGAAACTAGTGCTATAAAATACTGGATTACTGTACTGCTAAAAAAAGAAGGATAAGCAACACCTAAATCCTCACATAATGCAATCCTCACATATGGTTAATGCAGTGTGA
Source organism: Eulacestoma nigropectus (assembly GCA_013397775.1). Lineage (NCBI taxonomy): Eukaryota > Metazoa > Chordata > Aves > Passeriformes > Eulacestoma > Eulacestoma nigropectus. The sequence continues at coordinate 2,185,073 of VZTE01001600.1, read as the reverse complement.
ATTCAAATGAAATATAGAAGTCTAAATCAGGGAGAGCAGATCATGGCTGACATCAGACACTGCAGGCATATTTGTATTTTCTTCAGTATTTCCTCAGAGATCAGGGAGCACAGCTGACATACATTCAAATGAGGTAATTTCCGTATCCTTGAAGTCAGTGTGACATGGACTCGGTCACTTCACCTGGATGAAGTGATATACATAAGAACTGCCAGCTTCATTAAACAGAGTGAGATATAAAACCTCATGCTCCTTTGAGCAGTTGCACCTTTATATATATATATATATATATATAAATATATATAAATGGTAGAACATGCAGTTGGTGAATTAAAATATTAGGGTACAAATACTCATCAGTCAAGAATCATGAAGGGCATCAGGTCTAGTAAGGAGTCTGCTCTAAACAAAAGGATTATGGAAAAACTCACACATTATCTCTTGTGATATACAACTCTCAGCTTCAGGGCAGCATTTAAAACTTCAGAGAAATATAAATGAATCTGTCCAGTGTAAAAGTACCAAGGACACAGCTAGAAGGGCCAACAAAAAGACAAGCATGAGTTTAGAAATATATTCATTAGATAACATCCAGTCAAATTCACACAATTCTGCTTCAGAAATAAAAATTATTCCATTTTATTTATTTAGATTATGTTTCTCTTGTATCTGGGTCAAGGGGAAATGCCCTGCATTGCAGATGAATCCTAATGAGAATGCACACTAAGCCACTACATTAAAGTTATTTCGGTGTTTGAAAAACAGTCAAGTCCTTCTGTGAAGGTGCAAAAAATGTTAAAAATGTAGAAATTGAAGGAGGTAATAGGGTACATGGTGGCACTGCTAAGCTGAGTGAGTGTGGGTACGTGTCGCATACCCATGTGGGTGTGAAGAAGACTATGTGTGGGAGGACATGGGAAGAATTTGACTTCTGTGAGGGGATTAAAACTTAACATCCCATCTAGGAAAGACTTTTTTTTAGCTTTGAATCTAAAAATGTGGCCTTGAAATAAAATTTGTACATCACCTCTGTAAATCTGATTATTTTGAAACATAAACAGAAGGATCTTCCACTCTTAGTTTTCATTGTCAGGAGAACTCAGAATTAATATTAAGGGAAGTAATGTGTAAAATCTCAAAGTCAAACTTACCAAGTTTCTCAATCAAGAAAACACCAATATGCTGGGTGGTGGCACAGCACTTCAAGAGGGATGATTTCTAGCCCAAATTTGATGGCAAAAGTGTAAACTTTGATACCCGTTTCCAAGCACATTTCTTACCTTTTATGCTAAAAAAGTATGGTTTTTATCAGTCTTGAAGGCAAAGAGCCTGACTGCAAGCAAATAAATGTATGTATGCATGAGAGTTCAAAGGAGGATTCTGCCTAGCAAACACCCTTCCAATAGACAGTATTTTCACTTGAGGTTGTGAAGCTGGGAATATAATTGTATTTCTCATCTGTACTTCCCTATGTTGAAGCAGTGTGGATTTTAACATACCTAGAGAAGAGTGTGGGTAAGTGGAGAAATCTGGAAGAGAATGTGTCAGATCTATAGCTACACACAGTGTTAACACATGCTTGGACTCCCACTCTCTTCATTCTCTCCTTTACATCACCTGCCTGCTGAGTTGGACATCTTGGAGGTGGTGAGACAACCTGACAAGGAAGGACTATTTTCCCAGCTCTGAGAGAAAGCAGAAAAAGTGTAAATGGGGCAGCTGATACAAGGGGTGTTAGGATTTTAGCTTAGGACATAACTTCTGCATTTGATTTGCAGCATTCAGCAGCAAGTTATACAGATACAGCATACTGCCAACTCTTCTCCCAAGCACAGGGAAGGTTTAAAACATATTGGAATACAGATAAGCCACTGAAGATATTCCCCAGTTGAGCATGACTTTTGTTGCCTACACAAGAAGTACATTCCTGGGTTTTGCATGTATAATTTCTTAGCATTTGTTCAGTTTGATATGGTGTGAAATCTCCAAATACTGAGTCTTCTGAGTTCAGTGGTAAGTGCAAGGGCTTAGCACCTTTTAAAACATGGGTAGCAGTACTGTAGATGATTAGATCCCTAAAATTATAATTCTGGATCAGGCATTGAGTCATTTGACCAAAACTCCTGTCTTTGAAAGCAATTGCTTCTAAGCACACTCCAAGACATTAGAGAATATGGTACGTTCTATATTAAGGCCTTCTAATCAATTTTAAAGATTTTATAAGGCTCTGGAGAAGTAATTAGCTATGATTTCAATAACTGCATTAGTTGTCCTGGCTCTAGATTCTTGCCATCCTTGTAAACATCTATTTTCCCTTTGAGTCTTACCACTCACAAAGCTCAACTATTTACAAACAGTGAGAAGTAGGTCACTCCCACTTCTTCAGATCCTGAAGCAGTAATGAAGTATAAACATAAATGCATTCATGTTGAGTCAACTTTTATTCTCACATCTATCTGTGGAACTGAAGCCTAAATAGGGAATGTATGCAAAACTATAGACAGAAATGGTTGGAGAGAAATGTACTACCAGCCCACTATTAATCTATCCTTTTTTTATTGTCCTCTCCACTTTCTAGTCTTTAGGACATTATTAATTTTATATCTATTTCCCCTTCCATATCACTGCTCTTACTTAGCAAATTTCTTTCCTGTTCACTAGCTAATTCTTGTTCAGTAACTAATAATTCCTGTCTTCAGTAATACAATATTCCCAAATAATCACCTTTAAATGGGATTTTTGTCATGCTTGGCCTCTTCTGGATCATTACTCTCTTTAGGAATTTGAAAATTACTAAAAAGCTATAGTCATTTTAACGTATGAACACAATAGGAGAATAAAAAATTGTTTCACATTATAAAAGCAACATAGCTGTAACATTTCTTGTGGCAGTAAAATACAAGTCATTAGAGCTCAGAACAGGTATCTGAAGTGGTAAGATCCCTTAGTCTCATATGAAACACATTTTGACTGCTTTAAATTCTGATATTAATCTGACAAGACATATGGATCTATGACCAAGGCGGTCTCTTTGTGTTCCCTCTTTAATCAAAACAGTGAGAAATACTTTGCAGTACAAGTTATCAAGTTTATTTTAAATTCTCCCTTTAGGACAAGAAGTGGTATATATTTAAGTGCTATACATTTAAAAGAAGTGGTACACATCTAAAAACTTGAAATATTTACGACTCCTTTAGTCAGATAATTCTAATTTTTGTCCCTGGTTCTCCTCCATGGACTGCCACATCAATGCAAAGTGAAAGGGATATTTCATGATTAAGAGGCAATGCAATGATGACTCAAGCTGCAGAGGGTGTCTCAGGGAATGTATACCCTAGGTAGCTGCGCTATTAGGGGAGGCCTGCGGTCACTTCTGTATCCCTATGGTAAATTTTCACCTGTGCAGAATTTAAAAGCTTCTGAAGAATTGGTGGCAGCCCTATGTAGACAGATAGGAGCAGCCTCACATTCACAAGCACCAGTCCTCATGGAGAACTTCAACCACCCTGATATCTGTTGGAGGGACGGCTCAGCAGGGAATAAGCAAGCCAGGAGGTCTCTGGAATGTGCTGATGAAAATGTCCTTCTCCAAGTGACAGAAAAGCCAACAAGGAAATGTAGTATGCTGGACCCTATTCTCATGAACAAACAGGGGCTGGTGGGCAATGTGAAGCTTGAGGGAAGCTTTGGTGGAGTTTGAGATCCTTATGGCAGCAAAGAGGGCATGCAGCAAGCTCACTACCCTGGACTTCAGGAGAGCAGACTTTGGCGTCTTCAGGAAACTGCAGGATAAAGTACCATGGGATGAGGTCCCAGAGGGAATAGAAACCCAAGAAAGCTGGCAATATTCAAGCACCAATATTCATTCACTTCCTCCAAATGCCAGATGCATCTCTTATGAGTAAGAAATCAAGCAAAGGGAGCAGGAGAACTGCATGGATGCACAAGTAGCTTCTGGCAAAACTCAGACAGAAGAAAGAAATTTATATAGAACATGGGGAAAGGGGCAGACCACTTAGGAAGCATATAGGAATGTTGTCAGAGTATGAAAGGATGCAACAAGGAAGACTAAGGTCCATTCAGAATTAAATCTGTCAGGGGAAGTCAAGGGCAACAAGAAGGGCTTCATCAAGTACATTGGAAGCAAAGGGAAGAGTAGGGAAAATGTGGGCCTCATGCTGAATGAGCTGGATACCCTGGTGACAAAGGATACAGAGAAGGTGGGGTTACTGAACACCTTCTTTGCTTCAGTCTTTACTCCTAAGGCTAGTCCTCAGGAATCCCAGACCTTGGAGGTAAGAGAGAAAGTCTGGAGAAAGGGAAGGAAGACTCTCATTTGGTCTAGGAGGATCGAATTAGAAGTCATTTAGACAAAACCAGCACCCACAAATCCATGGGCCCTAATGGGTTGCACCCATGAGTGCTGAAATAGCTGGCAGATGTTATTGCTAAGCCACTCTCGATCATCTTTAAAAGGTCATGGAGAACAGCAGAAGTGCCTGAGGAGCGGAGGGAAACCAATGTCACTTCAATCTTCAAAAAGGGCAAAAAGGAGGACCCAGGACACTACAGGCCAGTCAGCCTTACCTTCACCCTGCATGTCATGTCTAAGCATGTAGGTGGCATCTCTAAGCATGTGGAGGAAAAGAAGGTCATCAGGAGTAGTCAGCATGGATTCATAAAGGGAAATCATGCTTAACCAATCTGATAGCCTTCTATGATGGAATGACTGGCTGGATAGATGAGGGAAGCACAGAGAAAGTTGTTCACCTTGACTACAGCAAGGCTTTTGACACCATCTCCCACAAGATCCTCATAGGTAAGGTAAGGAAATATGCATTAGATGAATGGACAGTGAGGTGTAGTGAGTGGCAGAGCTCAGAGGGTTGTAGCCCAAGGTACAGAGCATAGTTGGAGGCCTGCAGCTAACAGTGTTCCCCAGGTATCAGTGCTAGGTCAAGTTGGAAGTGGGGACAGAGTGCAAATTTGCTGATAATACAAAACTGGGGGGAGTGGCTGATACACGAGAAAGCTGTGCTACCATTCAGCATGACCTGGACAGGCGGTGGAGTTGGGCGGAAAGGAACTGATGAAGTTCAGCAAAGACAAATGCAAGGTCCTGTGCATGGGGAGGAATAACCCCATAGACCTGTACAGGCTGGGGCTGAACTGCTGGGAAGCAGCTCTGCGAAGAAGGTGCTGGGGGTCATGCTGGACAACAAGCTGTCCATGAGCCAGCAGTGTGTCCTTGTGGCCAAGAAGGCCAAAGGTATCCTGGGATGCATTGGGAAAAGCATTGCCTGCAGGTCACAGGAGGTGATCCTGCCCCTCTACTCAGCCCTGGTGAGGCCTCACCTGGAGTACTGTGTCCAGTTCTGGGATCCCTAGTTCAAGAAAGACAAAAAACTACTGGATAGGGTCCAGAGAAGGGCTATGAAAATGATGAGGGGACTAGAGAATCTGTCTTGTGAGGAAAGGCTGAGACTGCCTGTTTAGCCTGGAGAAGAGATGACTGAGAGGTAATTTTATTGACACATACAAATATTTAAAGGTGGGTGTCAAGAGGGTGGGCGAGATTCTTTTTGATGATGCTGAGTCAGAACAAAGGGCAATGGATGCAAAATGATGCACAGGAATCATGATGCATCTGAATATGAGGAAAAGCTTTACTGTGAGGCTAATAGCAGTGGAACAGGCTGCCCAGAGAGGCTGTGGAGTGTCTTCCTCTAGAGACAGTCAAAACACACCAGGATGCTATCCTGTGCAATCTGCTTTAAAGGTCTCCAGAGGTACCTTTCAACCCTAACAATTCTGTGATTCTCTGTAATTAGGCCCAGAAATCTTTTGCACCTTAATTCATGGACATACACACTCATGCATCACCCATGAATGTCAGTAAGAGTAACCATTTGCACCAAAGAGTAATAATATACCCTTACTGATCTTTTTTCTCCTTGATTTTCTCATTTTCTCTCCACTTCCTTCAGGCTTAGATGGCTCACAGTTTCCCTTCACTGCTGGCCTAGTAGAAAGTCATTTCAAGCACTGCAGGTCTGCTTGTGGTAATGACCATGCTAAATGCCATTGTGTGGTTTGGGTCTTCACAAATCGATGCTGCCCTGTTACCTTCTTTCTTTCCTTCTCAAAGGTTATAGGTCTAATAATTAGAGTGGCCCCTTGATGAGCACATTGAGACCCAGTTTTCATGCCTTAATGGCAGTGATAAGAATAAAATTATAGCTCTTCACAGCAATCTTTTTTTTTGATACAGTGTTAACTCTGCATTGTGTAAAGTTGAAGTGTGATTATTATACCCTTATATGCCAGAAGAATTTCACTTATGAGAGAAATGAGGAAGATTTTGCCTCTTGAGACATTCTAAAACTCTGTTGAAAGAAGAAAACTTAGATGCATAAGCCACCTGGACAAAAGACCTCTTTATTTTCAGTTTTAATCAGCAATAGGGTTATTAGCTAGGCTACTAGACCAGTAGGACAACCTTCCCTTAATCAGTGACCCATATCAACATCTGAACACAGGGCTGTACCTTATGACTTCAGTCGGATTTTTGAGTGTGCTTAAACACATATACTTATCTGCCATTCTGCAGTAGTTATATTTTCCTGAAAAAGGACACAACTCTAGCCGTGCTGTAAAAACAACCACTGTAAGACTAAATACAAACAAACCAACTTCAATACTTTAAAAATGCAGACACACATATCTACAAGCAAAAAGGGAAAATGGTGGTGACTGATCTAAGGGTAGCCAAAAGCAGTGGTGTTGAATTATTTGTGTTGAGTCCTTAAATTACAGAAGAGCAGATTCTTGTCATTTCGAAAAGGCTGAATTCCTGTGTGGTTGAGACCACAGCGGTGTCTGTGAGGAGAGGTCAGGAGTGACATATGCCAGACACAGCTGGTTCCAGCTGGTTCCAGCAAGCTCCAGTGGCCTCACCAGGGGCCACAGATGATCCCATCATCCCCTGCTGGGAAAACAGAGTCATAGAGTTTTTCATTTGGAAAAGCCATCTAAGATCATCCTATCCAGGCATTAATGCAGCTCTGCCAAGTCTACCACTAATTTTCCTCAAGTCATGTCTATTTTACCACAACAGTAACCAGCAAGCACTCTCCCTGTTTTTTTCTCAGGTGCTTCCTCTTTCGATTTTTCCCCTGGTCCTGATGTGAGAGGTGAGGTGGGGATTGGCAAGTGGCTGATGGGGAGTTTAGCTCTTAGCCAAAGTTAATGCACCGCACTGGGTGTAGTTTTTAATACTGTGCCCTTTGCAGTTGGAATACCTGAAATACTTGTCAAATTTTAGTCTACAATTTTTCACTTGGATGTACTGTGAAATGAGATTGTGAACTTGCAAAGTATTAACTGATACATATTCCAATTTTTCCTTTAACTGGTGGAAAAGCATTACTAATTGGTCTTTAATCTCAGAAATCGAAGGAGATTTTAAAAAATAATAATAACAACAGCAATTAAAAAAACCCACACCCCCCCCCAACAAAACAGAAAGGAATGAGACAATTACCAATGAGAAAGAGTGGTTGAGACATGATTAGTCTTCTTTTCAAACTGTTCCACGTAAAAATGGAAAAATATCGCCTGCATAGCAGAAACAGACTCCAGAAATCACCGTAAATGACTTGAGGATCTGAGGGGACTGTTCTGGCCAGAGATAAAGTGAAATATGAATAATCTTAATTTATCTTTCAGCGGTTCTTGATATACAACTCAAAACTCTTTGAAGTGTCTAAAGAAGTTTAGCACATGAAAGAAATAGTCTCCAAACAGACTTTTTTTTCAGAACAATTATAATTCTATAGATTCAAATTCCTCCCTTTTTACAAGTTTAAACAATAAAATGGAACATATAAAAGCTTTTTGAATGGTATCTTTTGGGTATAAAATCAGTCCTTTAAGTCAATTTCACATTTTTCTGATGTTTTGAACCTTCTAAAAGGAATATCTGCTGAAATTATATTGCATGAAACCCTGCGTTGCAAAAGGATTCTCATGAATATTGGTTTTGTGTTACTGCTAAATTGCTTCCTGTACATTAGATTAGTTTCTTGCATAACACTGTGCTCTGTTATTAGTATTGTTGTTGTTACTGTTTATTTTCTTATCTCATTGCTGTTTCCAGTAAGTTGTTCTTATCTTCACCCATGATCTTTAACTTTTTGTGCCAGTTCTCCTCTCCATGCTGCCACAGGGGCTGTGAGGGGAAGTGAGAGAGCAGTACATGATCTGGAGTGTTTCAGTGGGAGCACTAATGAGGGAACACCATTCCTAAACCATGACAACATTATAAAAGAAAAGGTTCAGAAGTGAAGCAGAGTTAGGCCAGAGAGACTGTTAGTCATTCCTCTATATTCTTTCTCATGAATATTCATCATTTGAGTAAGGTTCTGCAATTTTGGCAGTTAAAAGCCACCTTTCAAGTGAAAAAAGAAGGTGAAAAGACAGGGAGGCAGGCAGGCAGGGAGAAGGGAAATTCCTAGATGCATTCTGGCATTTTTGTGATTTTTTATATTTTCCAAATATGGCAAAACATTCCACAGACTAAATGCAACTGTATAGAGGAAACTTGAGTATTCTCAAATGCATATTTATGAGATGCATATAAATTATGTCCAGTCAGAGATACAGACATTGTTCAACTCTGAGGAATGAACTTCTGTGAGGCTAGCAGAGAAAACACAGAAGCAACACTTGTTACCTTCCAAAAGGTATTTTGAGGTTTACTTACCAATGACTCAATACAATTGAAATTATGGCAGGTTTTATATAGCATGACCTAAGATAGAATTTGTTGAGTTTGTTTATCTAATGGATTTAGATAACATTCATTGGAGCTGTGTTGATTTGGCATAGATGAAAAATCATGAAAGTACTGGACTAGATTACCAGTATCTCAAGGGTTACTTGAGAGGGTTACAGAGTAAGGGATCACTTACTCTGTGATCCATCATGAAAATAAATAAAAATGAGAAGTATTGAAGAAAAAAGAAGGATTTACTTCATGATATCTTCCAAAAGTGAATGGAAGAAGCACTGGGAGCTGTGAATCTTATTTTTTTCTTGATGTATGGAGACATCCAAATTAGATAATTTCATATTTTCCATCATCACTGGGTCTTTCTGTTACTGACCACTGAATCAGCTTCCGCACCCTGAAAGGTTATTAAAATAAGCCAAACTGCATGTTCATGGAAGTAGTCTTTTATACACTCATAATGTGTACAGAAGCTTCTTATGGGAGAAACATGCCTATTTAAGTACACTTTCACAGCACACATCTGTGGAAGAATTTGGTAGCAAAGAATCATTTTACATGAGGATGGCTAGTTCTCTGCATGTTTGTATATGTGTATTGGTAATGATGAATGAATCACGAATGGAATGCTCCTGTGTGTCTTTTGGCAATGCAGGAGTTGGTTTACTCCCTGTTCCTACCACATGTGTGTTTTGGCATGCTGGTTTCATACATATTCCTAAATAGGATATAGATTTCTAATGCTGAGCCTGGGTTTGCATGTTCTATTCTTTCATAGCACTAGGTGGGACAAGAATAATTGAAAGGGGAAATGGAATATTGTTTTTTTGATTTAATGATGTCAGATGTCAGGAGGGAAACTGGGAAAGTGTAAAAAAACTTTGTATTGGCTGAGAATTGCAAAGCCAAACTGAATGTGATTTAAGTTGTGTAGCTGAAGAAACAAACCAAAATGTCTGAAATTTTGCCAAAAAAAAATCCAGAAATGTCAACCCCTGCTTGTCCCTCAAAGTCCTTGAATCCCTGTATTTGAGGTGTAAAGTTGGTTTATAGTGACTTTAAAAGTTTATTTGAAATATCCTAACTGTGTCTGATTCTTCTATTAGCTGCATCAGAACGAACTAAGAATAACTTCTAGAAGTAAATGGTCTTAAATTGGCTTGACGGGGAATCTGGCCCACTAAAGCCAGTTCTTCTTTACTCCCTGCCACACCAGTGACTACCAACTCAAGCAGTGAGAAACGTCACCTTCTATTTTGGCCACCTAGTACATGTAAGAGTGAGTATGTGGCTAAAGCAAAGTGCTGGCTGTTGAGAGGTCTGGTTTATATTCCAAGCTCTACCACTAAGTGCTAGTTTCTGGCTCAGCATGAGTATTTTAACCCCTGTGTTCACACCTTTTTCCTCATTACAAAATTAGACTGGTATCACCTCATAAGTATGATAGAAAACCATATATTTTAATAATTGTAAATTTTGCTTTTAAATCATTTAATAAATATTCCTGTTAAGCAAATATTACTTATGAATCAAGTTTTCTTGAGGCTTAGGATAAGAGCAGGACAAACTTACTGAAATACAATCTATCATCTTCTTTACAGATCTCTGAATTTTTCTGAGGTCCTAAAAGCTTGTAATATAGTTTTACATTTTTGAGGTGAAATTAATGGGATCAGGACTGGCCTTTCCCAGAAGGGAACAGGGGACCCCTCCTTATCTCCTGTCCCTTTGTGCTGAGATTCCAAATGCTACACTGGAAGTTCAGTCTGTGTCTCTATATATGTATGTTGAAACTTTCTGAAAAACTGTATCTGTGAGGGGTGGTTTTTTTTTCCTCTCCACATTTATTCTTTTTACTGCTTGGAAGATTATGAGGAAAAAAAGTATGTGCAACTTGCTAATAAAAGTACAGAAGTTTGGTGTGGGAGTAGTGTCTCCATCCCAACTCTGTGCCTTAAAAAGAGGGCCATGCTCTTCTCTTTTAAGAATAAGTAAGAAGAAATAATGGTCCATTGCTCACTAATGGCTATTACAAAACTTCCTTATGTTCAACAACAGTAGGAAAAGCCTTTCTCTCCCTTCCCTATTTATGTACAATAAGAGCTCATAAAACCCTGAAAACTTAAGGAAATTAAGTCAGTGGGTGCTTGTGGCAGACACGTACTTCAGCCTATTTACAATTATTTCCTTCAGCCTATTTAAAATTAAATAAAGTTGCAAAAGAAAATAAGACTTTATAGTGTTTCAAAGTATTATTAGTTGAAAATACATATAAGAGAACATGTCTGGAGAGAAAGTGAGTGATAGCGTAGCTAGACAAAGCCATTTGCCTGTCTAAACTCTTAAAGCCTCCCTTTGTTTAGGACATCTGTATCTTGGCACAAGTTCTCGTAACACCATTAATTCCATCTCTTCTCCCTGACAAGGGTATCCTCATGATAGATTTGGCACCCTAGCAAGTATCAGTCATAAATCCTAGCACTGAGATAAAGCAGCAGCAACAGTTCCAGGAAGAAGACAGTGGGTGTCTCTGAAGATTTGTAACACTCTGATTTATTCTGCAAAAGGTTCTCTATTTTTCATAAATATCTCACAAGATAATATTGTTTAGGTCTGATATTTAATTAGCTATCTTCTAACACTCCTGAAAAAAAAGTTACCTACCTGTGGGACATTTTCCCTTCATTGTATTGACTCAGTTGCACTGATGTATATTCAGAGCATCTCATTTGGCATCAGGAAACTCAGATTTACACCAGATAAGAGAGAATTAGGATTTATATGTCTTTGTTGTTTTTGCTGGACACCAAGCAAACAATAAAGCCCTCCAGAAGGCCAGCATTTCAGGGCTCTAGAGGTGCCTGCAGCATCCAGGTGGAATGTGAGAATATGCTGCTCTGAGGTTGCCCCTGTTATTCTGGGTCAATTATCACAGCCTCATGGTCCACTCTCCCAGTCCAGTAAATTTGTTCCTTGTCCAGCCTTTTACTCCTCTTTGCTATGACAAGAAAATGGATATGAATTATAGTGGAGGTCTATTTTGTGATCATATGAGGTCCAGACCCACAAGCCAGATGTGGATGTGAAGATCTGTGCACACTGCTAGCAACAGCTCTGCTGCGTGAAACAGATGTAAGGATCTATGGGAGTGGGGAAACTGGGAGAGGAGATCAGAATAGGGTCTGTGGCTGAAGAGAGGCTTTGAATTTCTAAGACCCATTATCTTCTGTCTAAATCAGAGAGGGTGAAATGATACATCTGTTATTTCCTATTTGGCTGCTAAATCATCTCCAAGATGCTTTGCCAGGGCTAGGGCTTTTACAGAAAACACAGCTCCCCACTCCCAACACTAAAGATAGGGTTTGAATATATCTTTACAAATCTCTAAACTTCATAGTTTGAGGACTTAATCCTAATTGTAAGTATACAGACTGAGACCTAATACAGGAAAAAGATTATCCCATGTTGGCCTACAAGAGGTATTTTACACCATGCTGAAGGTGAGGGGCCTGAGCCTGTGTCTATGACTATGTCTACATTCTTGTAAAAATGTTCAATGAAGACAAGGCACAAGGACAAGCCTTCTGAATGTGTCTTGTAAATCAGCTAACTTTGGTCGTTAAGTTAAAGCCATGTTTAACTATAATTTGGGAGAAGGAAGATGTGGTAAAAAAATTAAGATTCAACATGGAGACAAATAAATGATATGTAACTCTGAACTAATTTTAATTTAATTAAACAGAAATTTTCTCTAGTGATGCTAGTCATTTGAAGCAGTACTTTTTTTGCTTTTCTGGTTGTATGGACTGTTTTTCTGCTCAGAAAGGAAATGTGATGAAAACAGCATTCAAAGATGGGCAGTGGTATTTTTTCTATGACTTCCTTAAAAAAATATTTTATATGTGAAATATAAAATAAGCCGGGCTTTTGAGCATGTCTCCTAGACAAGTTTATTTTCTGCAACAGTTGAAGTCCAGAAGCATAAGAAACCCCTAAGTCGTAAAACACTTTGTTCTTTAGGGAACAGAGGTGAGGCTTTAGCACTTCACAGTAATCTCCTCATCAGGAAAAGTATGTCTTCTGTCTGGGCTGTGTCACGCTGTATTTGCTTTTGCAGTTGTGCCCTTCGGACCAGGTTCTGCTACTGGTTACACTCAGTGGTGCTTATAGAAGAGTACAACAGAGGGACAAATTTGGTTCTCTGTTTGTAAGCAAGCACCTAGGGAATGACACGAGTTGCCTTATTAGGCAGCACAAAAGGAAATAGTGCCGCTTGGCAATCCTCACGTGTTCCAGCCGTCCGCGTCTGTAGTTGCTCAGACCTCTCGGGCCTGTGCTTTTTCACTGTAAAACAGCAAGCCCTTGAAAATACAGTGCTGGCTTGGCAACTGACCGCTGCCAGATAACAATTGACACCAGGACTAATTTAGTAATGTGCAGTTTTAGGGAGTGACATTTACTGTATGTCCTGGCGCAACTGATGCAAAGCATGCAGCCGTGGCAAGCCCTGCATGGTATTTGCAAAGTGTCAACTTGAAAGAGTCAGGCTGCTCTTATGTCTGCTCTCAGAGGCAATTGCTGCAGCCCATCAAATCAACCTTCATGTAATATAAACAGGGAGACGTTCTCCCGCCATTCAGGGTTGCTATTCTGTGCGGTTGCTGGTTATATCATATGTCAACACATTGTACAGATAATGAAAATGGGGAGTCTGAACTTGTACAGGAGATAAAGGTTTCCCTGGAGAAGCAAAATTACAGTGAACCTGTCAGGCACAGATTAAGGATTTTGCAAAATAGAGACACAGAAGTTAGCCCTTTTGATATGACTGTTAGCTGTGGTATGACTTACTGTGCAGAATAATTCTATTAAATTAGTTCATTAATATGTAAGTTATAATGATCTCTGTAAAAAGGACTTTCAGCATGAAATACTGGTAGTTCTTTCGGGAATTCCAGGTGGGTGGGCTGAAAGCTGTTGTGACAATAATTGCAGAACTAAAGATCTCACAAAAGAAATTTTCACCCGGATTTTGCAGTAGATATTTCGAGGTGAGGTATAAACGAGTGTTATCAAATCCTCAGATAAGGACATTATTTTCATTATTTCTTACCTTTCATTGAAAAGGGTTGTTAAGCAATGGAAGTTTTCCAAACAGAACAATAGAAGGGGGTGTGTGTGCAGGTTTACTTTCACTCATTGACTTTTTGCCAAAGCAAGCAAAATGCTTAGTTTTCAGCAATTCAGCAAGGCTCTTTCCTAAGAGCTGCAGTTGTGAGCTATTGCTTTGCTGAGAACAGGATATCTTGTCCTGACATCCAGCCACTTCCCCAGCAAGGATCACTGGAAAGCTGCTCTGGGGCTACCTCAGCCCAACCCTCTGCAAGCCACATGCGCTGCATGACTCTTTCTGCTGCAGAGCCCCACAGGCAGCATGCAGATGGCAAATCACAAATGGCATCACAGTTTCCCCTTGGTAACTGCTTCCTGGTTAGCCCTTGGGAAGCTGATTGATCTTAATATTAAACACCATCAAAACTTGCAAGTCTGTCTCATAGAGAAGAAACACCTGTCTGGAAAAAGATGTCAAAGTTGTTACCATTACACCTAGTTGCTTTCCATGTCATGCTTTTTTATATTTTCTGCTATGCTGTAAAAAGTTCTTTTCAAGCGTATGAACTTAAAAAGAAATCACTGATCAATAGCCCCAGCAATAAAATGTTTCTGCACAGGGATATTGAAGAAGTGAAGTATAATTGATGCCAACAATTTCTGTTTAAAATTTCGTTTTTGAAAATAAGAAGTATTTGTAACTAGAGAAACTTCTAGCTATGACGTTTTAATCAATCAAAAGATGCTTATGGCACATTTCTATTCATTCTAAAAATATCTTGATGCTTGACTGAAGCACAAACTGACCTGTGAACTGTGCCAGTCTCAGTAGTGTTTCTGCTGTAACTGTGCCCCTGTACTTAATGTTGGAACATTAAGAACACAAAATGTTAAAATGTTACTATTTCATCTTTTACTCCCCTGCATAATCCCATAATGAGAAGTCACAAAATGCACTGTGGGAAAATCATGATGTCTCCATGGTTTTATTACTCATTTCTTTTTTTCATTCTTGTAATAATAGCATTGCTGTTGTCTTAGAGTAACAGCTCCATGTCCAGGTCAATGATTAAGCTCCTGTATTTATATCATAGCCTGTGGATCCAAACTATCCCAATTTGCAGAAGCCCTAACTGGCTAAATTCATCATCTGCTAGAATGAAAACAAGCTCTAGTTATTCTGACATAAGGATGTTCTCTACTGGTCTGTGTGAACTAATTGCATAGATAATAGGAGGGTTTTGAGGGAGGAGGAAGGCACCCAAGGAACACCCTGCCCTTTCAGCAGCCTGGCCTGCAGACAGTGGCCAGTCTTGAAGACATAAAGGGGGAAGTAAAATGACAGAGCCTACATGTGTCCACAGCTCTACAGAACTCTGCAGGGAACAATTTAAGCCATTTCTTGATCAGTTTTATATTCCCATTGCATTGCATTTATGTTTCAGGAGTGGGATAATGCATGAGTTTTGAAAGAAATTGTGGGAATGCTAGATATGATACTTGGGAGAGAAAATATTTAAGTGCTGTCTGCAACTAACAGAAGTGTAGATCTTACTGTGATAGATACAATTTTTCTTCAAATTATTTGGTAGGCTATGATTAATAATATATTAGCAATCAAAAATGAGCCCTATATGGTCTTTCTTAGTAACATAATAAATGAATCAAAAAGAACAAAGGAAAAGCAGAAATGCCATCTCTGTGACATAGCTGAGAGACCTCAGAGAGTGCCACATTTGCCAAGAGAGCTGTGACAGGTTTTTCTGTAGGTCATGGAGGAGGAAAAGCCTGTCCAATTTTAAGGTCTGCATCAATGCAACATTTGAAAAATTTTATTTGAGTCATCCTCATCCTTTATTTAGGCTGGGAAAATATATTTTGTTTGCAAATTGCCAGGTTTTCTCTTGGTAAAATCTAAATGTAAATGTTTCTGTGGTGTTTGAAAGCAATTCACAAAATAGTTCCTAAGTTAGAGATCACTAAAAGTTTCATGGGAAATAGTGGAAAAAATAAAAAAGATCTTTTCCCTTAACTCCAGTGAGGTACTTGAACTTTTAAAAAAAATTATTTTCTTGTTTAAAATATGATTGGTTTTGGCTGTAACAATTTTCTGTGTGGGCCAAGCCTTTTGGAAAACTGATACATCTATTCTGTTTGAAGACAATACCCTTTATGTTAATTGTTACAATTTCTTTTGAGACCAAATTGCCTGTGACAAGGAAGACTTTTTCTTCTTGTTGTTTTTAATGACTTTATTTTTTTAAGATGTGAGGTGTGTTGTTTGTTTGTTTTATTTCCTTAAGCAAAAGCAGGAATTAAGCAACATAAATAAAATTCAGATCAACATTAAACCCCACATTTTGTGTAAATGGCCAGATTTTTGCCACAATTTTTCTTTGTGTCATTTCATTAGATGGCTAAAAAATAGCTAATTAGCTAAAAATTATAAATCAGATTGCACTCTTCCACTTTTATGATAGTTTTAGCAATGTAAAATGTATTGCATTGATAAGTAGTATTTTTTTGTTTGACCTAGACTTCAGAAGAAATTATTGTGTTCTTCCTTAGAGAAGATAAGAAATTGCCAATTTGACAAGAAGCAGTAAATTACTCAACTCTTTTGAGTCAGTTTTGGAAAATCATTACTTTACTTGACTTTCAGTGACTTGCAGAGATGTGAGTACTCCAAAACAAACCCATATTTGTTCTGTTTATTTGTATTCACCTTTACAGGGTTGATATAACCCTAAACTGTGGAGTTGGAGCTCCTATTGCTACTCTGCTGAAATAATAGCTTTACAAACATCACAACAGTAATGGCACTTCCCTGGGATTGTTTGTTCAAGATGTTCATTTTTAGAAGACAGTGATATGTAATGCCAGACTTTTCCCTATCTCCAGGGAACAAATGTTGGGAATTGGTACAACATTTTAAGCAATAACTTGGCATCTTTTAACACTTTACATCATTGCTAGTAGGAAGCGTATTTGTACAGAGCTATAACAATGTGTGCAAGACAAACCTGATGTAAATATCTCATGAGAGAAATGTTGGCTGTAG
This sequence comes from Eulacestoma nigropectus, assembly GCA_013397775.1. Classification (NCBI taxonomy): domain Eukaryota; kingdom Metazoa; phylum Chordata; class Aves; order Passeriformes; genus Eulacestoma; species Eulacestoma nigropectus. Next base: position 2,168,109 of record VZTE01001600.1, on the reverse strand, counting down.
CTGTCTGAATTAAATCATATAACTTGCTGTATTATATAAAAAAGGCATCCAATTTATAAGATTTTTTCCTAAAGCTGTTAGCAGAAGGTTCCAGTGTGTTATCATGTGATTAAAAAGATAAAAACTTTGGTTTAATAGAGCTTTTAAACCAGACATGAAATCATTAAAATAAAATGAAGAGATGATATTTTGGATGAGAACTCAAGAAATTCGGTTGAAATCCCATCTGTGCTGCAAGTATTCTGCTTGAACTTTGAGAACTGATTTAATCTGCATTTGCCTTAAACCTGTATTTATGAACTTAAGGTGATGATGCTCGATTTGTACTCCTTGGGGAACATCATAAGAAATGCACATGTGATTTGGAGCTTACCTCCCTCATTTCCCGTAATACTGAGAGTACAGAAAGGAACTTAAAAAGTGAATATCTGACTGGATGAATACTTGACAAGTTGGTAATTTTAATGCTATTGTACAAAGCTGGTATTGTACGTTAATGGCATGGCAGCAAATACAGCCTTTGAACTGGTATATTCTCTAAGTATCAGGTCGTCATTTGAATCTAATCATTACAGCTGACATTCTGGAAAAAGATCATTATTCTAACTCGGGTGCTCTTGAAAATGATTTCTGTTTAGATCGCTCCATCAGTGGAACAAAGGCCGTGTCTCTGCATTATTGAGACAGTAAGATCCTCATTGGGATCAGAACATGTTGCTGGAGTATGGATGGTAATAGAGGTGCAAGTACAATAGCAGTGTGAGAATTGTTATATCAAACTGTTTTCTGGAGGGAGGGCAAATTTACCTTCCCAAGTGCTACCACTGAGACAAAGCTGCACAGTAACCTTTGGCTGCAATGTTTGCATCACACTGTGAGTCTCATAGTATGAATGGTTATTGAATGGAATCAGGAGACCTTCACTAACTAATCAGTTTATTATTCTCATTCTTTTTAAAGTGAAATTGCTTCCCCCAAAGAAATTAAAAAAAAAAAAAAAGAACTTTTGAAATTGACAACAGAAATTAAGACCAGAGATGCTAGCAATCATTTTTCGTTTGACCATATCCCTGAACAAGATAATTCACGTATGCTTCAAGTCTATCCTGAAAAGTGTAGCTGTTTTCAGAGATAAGGCTAAAGCTGGAAGCTCAGATCAAGAGCAGATCTCATTGCTGTGGCAAATACCACTGTACACCCAGATTCATTATTACTTGTTTTCAGAGGCTTTATAGTAGTTGAATTTGTTGAGCTACTTGCACTCTACAAAGGGGTTTGAATGGTTTTAATTAAATGTTGATAAAACAGAAAAGGAATCTTGGGATGTGAAAACAAATTAATTCTGGTCATTAGTCACCTGACAAGCATATTACAGTACAGATTTTTTATAGCTGCATGGATGCTTGTGAAAGTGGAAAGATGGTATTCTAAATGGATTCCTTGTTAGCGGCTTTGACTCACTGTGAATATCACTTTAGTTACCTACTAAATTACTGAAGCAGTTATGTAAAGTGCTTTCAAGGCAGTATATTACCATGCCTGTATCTGATTTTGAAAATGAATTCTGAAACCTTAGCTGTAAAAAATATAGGATCAGCTTAGTACAGTTCAGAAACTGCTGTAAAATCTTGAAATTAACATAGTAGAATGTTTTGGTGATATGCAGCTGCCAGATGCTCTTATGGACATGGTAGAAGCATGTTCCATAGCCCCTCTTCTGCCCTGCTTTGTTCTTTTCATGTTTATTACATGTCACATGAGGTTAACATTTGTCCCCTGCTTTTTTGCATCCTATATAGTAGTCTTGTCAGCTGAGAAAAAAATAAGTAAAGTAACAGAATAGGCTAGCACTGCCTTAGCCATGAGGAATCACTCTGACTTCATACATTGATCAAGGCTGTTTGATAAGGAAACCAGTCTGTGTAAATACAAGAGTGTAATGTATATGGAAAAAACTCCTCCAAGTTCCCTAAAAACCTGCTGCTGAGGTGTGTATTACTGGGATTATGAGGGACACATAATGCTTTCTATTTCTATACAAATTGTGTTGGCAATTCCTGCAACGAGATGTACCAGATCTGAGAATTACTTTTACCAATGTACTGCTACTTGAAGTTGCTTTATTTTAGCTGCTATGCAGAAAGCATCTTCTTATGTCTCAGTTTATCAGCACGGACTATTACAGAGACTGAAGGAGGTTTGGATATCCAGATTATATATTAATTTGCAGTAAAGTAGCAAATTGGAAGGTAGCATAAAGTAAATGAACTAAACTAGGCCAGCAAGACTAATTTCTTTATTATAACATGGCACGTTGTGATCATTAGATTTTCCACCAAGAATGAATCTTGCTTGCTTTTTGTCTGTAATAGAGCTGACAAAGAAAAAAGAAGGGAAAAGAATAAAACATTTGCATTTTCCTAGCTGACTGACACATATTTAGAAACCCTTGAAGAGTGAGTCTGCCTAGTGAGCAGATAGGAAATTGGTATAATTGACACCAAGATCACCTTTGCTATCTGACCTTTAGGACTTTGGAGCTCATGTCAGTAGCAGGCCTGGGAAACTTTGGGAAGCCCTGAACAATCTGTGTTGAAGGCAGCCTGTCTGCATGCTTCCCCTGATATTCTGGGTCAGGGAAGGTTTGGGCTTTTCTATTAATAGAATAAGTCTGCACAGAAGGTACCAGTGATACAGGTGTCTGGGTGATGCAGGGCAAACAGAATTTTAATGAAGGTCATTATTTCCAAGAGATGTTGAAAGTTTAAAAGAAAGAAAAATGATCAGAATTTTTTTCCCAACTCAACCTTGCACCATTCTTTGGGCAGAAGTAACCTTTTGGCTAGGTGAGAATTTACTGTCTGAAGGTGAGTGCATTCTAGCTATCTAAATACTACAATTATCTGTAACATGGCATATTGTACAACTGCCAGGGTATCAGGATGGCCTCTTCATCTAATACTCACTTGCACAGAACCAAAAAAAAATCCAGTACAGAACACAGAGCAATAAACTTGCCAGTGAAATACTGCTCTCCTGAAGAACATTCCAAAGGAGATATGCACAGCAAAACTTTGAGGGAAGGGCAGAAGAGGAACAATACCAGCAGCTAGCAATGGGAAGGCTCTTTTTGTTTAAAATCCCTGTGCCTCTGAAGTTAGTAGCTGTCACCTACAAAATGCTATTATCTCTAGCAGAGGAGCATTAAGCAGTGTTAAAAAAAAGGAAGATTTAGGTTCATTTTCTTAAATTGGTTTGTCTTAGAACTATCTTGGAACATAATATAATTTTTAAAGAATGCATTAAGGAAATAAAATACAAATGAACAATTATTTTGATTGACCAAGAAACTGCTGTTGGTTGACCCTGACTGGATGCCAGGTGCCCACCAAAACTTCTCTATCACTGCCCTCCTCAGCTGGGCAGAGCAGAGAAAATGTAATGAAAGGCTCATGGGTCAAGATAAAGGCAGGGAGAGATCACTCACCAGGGACCATTATGGGCAAAACAGACTCCTCTTGGAGAAATTAGTTTAATTTCTTGCCAATCAAATCAGAGAAAAGTAATGAGAAATAAACCCAAATCTTAAAACATGTTCCCCCAACACCACCTTTATTCCTGCGCTCAATTTCACTCCGATTTTCTCTCTCTCCTGCCCTCAAATAGCACAGGGGGATGGGGAATGGGGACTGTGGTCAGTTCATCACATGTCTCTGCTACTCCTTCCACCTGAGGGAGAGCATTCCACACACTCTTTCCCTGCTCTAGCCTGAGGTCCCTTCTAGAGGAGACAGTCCTCCATGAACTTCTCCAATGTGAGTCCTTCCCATAGGCTGCAGTTGTTCATGAACTTCTTCAGAGTGGATCCCTTCCCATGGGGTATCCTTCAGGAACAGGCTGCTCAAGCATAGGTCCCCTGTGTGGTCACAGGTCCTGTCAGCAAACCTGCCCCAGAGAGGGCTCCTCTCTCCTTGGGGCCACAGGTACTGCCAGGAACAGACTGCTCCAGTATAGGAGGTTTCCTATAGGGCCCTAGCCTCCTTCGGGCATCACCCTGCTCTGGTGTGGGATCCCGCACAGGCTGCAGGTGGATCTCGGTCCTCCATGGACCTCCATCGGCTGCAGGGGCACAGCTGCCTCACCATGGGCTGCACCACGGCCTGCAAAGGAATCTCTGCTCCTGCACCTGCAGTGCCTCCTCCTCCTCCACCTCCACTGACCTCAGGGTCTGCAGGGTTGTTCCTCTCACATATTCTCACTTGTCTCATCTGACTCTTGCTGTGTACCTTTTTCCTCTTCTTAACTGTGTTATCCCTGAGGCTCCACCTCTGTTGCTGATGGGCTTGGCCTTGGCTGGTGGCAGGTACACCTTGGAGTCAGCTGGCATCAGTTCTGCCATAATACTTTGAGCCTTTGCTACCAAATGCAATCCTTACATACATGTAATGTCATAGGTTAAAATCAATGGCATTGATTTTACCACATGGTGCTGCTTTGTAAGAGTTTGAAAAAAACCAGAACCCTGGGAAGTTACCACTGAGGATGTAAAAGTATTCAGCTTCTCTATCTGTGTTAAAAGAAGACAGTTTTAGCTCAAAAAATGGCAGTTGGTTTGGCTGATTGTAGTTCCAGAAGATAGATATTGTTCAAATATTGAAATGTACATCTCATTGTGAAAGACATACTGTGCAAAATAGTACCTGCTACCCCAAAAACAGGGGGAATAAAATTTAAAAATTGGAAAAAGAGCATCAGTGTTTCAGAATATATCTTACTGAAGAATCTTTCGAGGACAATGCTCATTTATATTCCTCCACATCTAAACTCTTTGTGTTCTCTAGGCTCAAACTTCAGGTTCAGGAGCTAGCAGAGATTTGGTAGGAGAGTGAGAAAAATATTCCTTTTATGACATGGGATTGTGCTGTTCGTTCAAAATGGAGATCTAGTCAGTGAGCACTGAACTCACATCTGACTTATTCTTCAAAAACAAAAAAAACCACTTTATAGAGGAGAGTTTCAATTTTCTAAAATCATGGTTAATAAATTCCCCAGCTGCCTTCTTGCACTATAATACATTCAAATCCAGTTTTCAAAGACCTGAGGTATTATGGTGCATTGTATTTTCCTCTGTCCCTCCCAATAAGACCTTTGCATCCAAGAAAGTCAGGCAGCACGGATCTCGTCTCACACCTCTTGCCCTGTCACCTGTGACAAGACAACTCACAGCAAACCCAAGGCTTACTGGAGCAGTAAGATAGGGCAGAAAGGTGGCTGTGATGGTGAGGAAACTGCAGATCTTTTTCCTATAACTGAACTGAAACAGCATGCTGGTCCTATTGTTTTTATGTACATATTTTTGGCAGTAAGTGAATTGGAATATGTCGTTTTCTGCTACCACAGAGAGTCATCCAGCACTTCAGTTAGTGAACACGTTATTTCATTCTGAGGTTTTACTATTACTGCTCCAGATTCTGGTCTGCTTGTACCGTCTGTAAGGAGACATAGTAAACATGGTCGATTTAATCCCACTCTATGAGAAAGAAAATAAGTATTTTTTTCACACAGAGAAGACTTAAGATTTTAATTGTGAATTCTCAGCAAAACTAACGTTGACTTGGAAGCTTCCCATGTTCTTTACCAGGAGATAAGAGGGGGAAAATATTTTTTTGGTAATTATTCTCAGTATTTTCCTGTGTTCACAGTGGTGCTAAAGCAATTTCCATGGAAGGCATTTATGAAGCAGTTTGATTAGGCAGAAGGCACAACAAGCAGTACTGTTTGGAAGGTTAACACTTGCACTGGTTGTGGAGCTTTGAGGCACAGAGCCAGAGGCCAAGTGACATTAGCTGCTCAAGAAATGCACTAATCACCTTAGAAATGCAATGCCTGGAGAGTCTCTTAGGTATTATGTAATGGAAATTGTAAGAGAAACGATAAAAGTCAAACTTTGTGTATTTACTGAAGATTATTGACGTAGTTGTGACATCATTGCTGGACAGTCACAAGACACCTTTTTTGTACATAGTCCAACAGCCAGCTGGCAATTAGCACAATGCCACCCAGGCAGGTGGAAATGATGTTCTGTACCTACAAACACGCTCCAGGATGTATTTCCCTAATAGCTGACTGCCTTTCATACACCATACACAGAAGGTGCCATAGGACTGACTACTGGTCTTGTAGCAACCATGGCAGTGTCATCTGAAGGGTTGACTTTCCCCCCTCACATCAAAAAGGACATTGAGGTACTGGAGTGTGTCCAAGGATGGCCAGTGAAGCTGATAAAAGGTCTAGAAAACATCTTATGAGGAAGGGCTGAGGGAATTGAGGTTGTTTTGTCCAGAGAAGAGGAGGTGCAGGGGAGACCTCATTGCTCTCTACAACTGCCCGAAAGAAGGTTGTAGCCAGGTGGAGGGTTGTTCTCTTCTGCCGTGTCTCAAGTGACAGGACGAGATGAAATTGCCTTAAATTGCACCAGAGAATGTTCAGATTAGATAGTAAGAAAAAAATTCACTGAAAGAGTGGTCAGGAATTAAAATAAGTTTCCCGGGGAGGTCGTGAAATCGCCATCTCTGGAAATGTTCAAGAGGTGTCTGAATGTGGCACTTTTGAGTATGGTTTAGGGGTGATTATGTTGGTGCTGGGTTGATGGTTGGACTGGATGATCTTGAAGGTCTCTTTCAAACCTGATGATTTTGTGACTCTGTGATTCCCCACATCCTCTTTATGATTGCTCAGCTTGAAACACCAACGATGATTGGAGCCTAAAGAGTGTTTTTGTTAGGATCCATGCAGTGTGAAGGATTCTGCAAAATGCCAGTGGGCGTTTGACTTATTTGGGGTATTCAGCTGTCTCTTTAATAGGTAAAGGCTAGGCAAGCATGAGGGAAATATGTTAATGAGTTAATTAATATTGTGGTGGATCATGACTCATCCATAGCGGTAGAAATCCCAAAGTTAAAGAAAGCAGCCCTGATCTGCATGGAGACATTTGGCATATAAAGATGGTCCCTGGGTGAAACAGTTAAGTGGCATGATGTCCTGACAGATTCACAACTCCCAGAGGCCAGAAGGTGGCTGTCAGAAGCCAAAACTTGTGAAGAGAGGAGTTTGGATATCTAGACATATGATACCTAACTCCCTGATATTTGAGAGTTCCACCACAAATCAGTTGAAAATTCTAGACTGGATTTGTAGATGTCCCCTCTATGATCAAGCAAACTGCTCTGTAGAATAACTGTGAACTGCCCATGGAAATCTTATGATCGGTGTGGGAAGATGGAATGTAGCCCATGAGTTTAAAAACAGTTGTTCTTACCTGCTTCTATTAAGAGCTGAGAAAAGTCAGGAATTAAAAAAGGAATGCAGCAATTTTCCTACTGCCGAGCAGTTCAGGTCAGGTATTAGGGCTCTGTGCAAATCTGTTAATTTAACTGAAACTCTACAGCTGCCTCTTTGCCAGAAATCACAAGCCAGATAAACAAGTCCCACAAAGTTCATAGGCTTCAGCTAGCAAGTCCACCGCTGTTCAGCTTATGGCCTCATTCTGATATAATTGTAAAAGTCATGGACTCTAAATAAAAAGGAAGAAAACAAAAGAGTTACAAAATTCTCTATAAAGGAGTAAAGATTCTGTTAGCAAGTCTTAAATGCTGCTACTAAGCTTTGTATTTTTATCACAGAAGAAAATGATAATGTGGTGGTAAAAGTTAACTTTAACTAGAGACAAGATAGAGAAAGTATTTAGGAATTGCTGAAGTGAATCAGCTTCAGTGGACTATGTGCTATGGCATCTGTTCTTTGACTGTGGTGAGTGCTGCAGAAGTGAGGAATGGGGTGATAAACAACCCTGGAGCAGCGTGTCCTAGGAGAAACCACTAGAGCGGAGACTGCAGCCTTCTCTTCATGACTCCAAACAGGTTTTACTGGGGCCCCTAGTCTTGGAAAAGAACAACCTGGCCTTAAATATGCCCCTCTTCTTTATTTTATTGTCAATCCCCACTTTTCCCCATGCTACTACCATGCAGGCTCAGAATTAATTCAAGAATCATTTGGTGTAGCAAGATAGAGACAGAATTATCCGAAAGTTTTTTCCTTTCTGCAAATCATGTTTTTGTTTCTCCTGCTTTGTTCATTTTATTTGCTGAAACCAGGGCTGACATCACCTTGAAACACCACACTGTAAACAAAGGACATCACTCTTTTCTTGTCCTGTCAGTGACTACTGCATTTGGCAAGCACAAGGATTTGAGGCACAGGAAGGAACGGCTTGGGAGCAGATACTCAGATGCCTTTCCCCTACCAAAGAATTGAAAGATTTTTATCTTCTGAGTACCAAACTAATTCATTTGAAGTTTCATATTCTGAACAGGGACTGTGCCCTTTTGCAGAACCTAGAGACTTCTCATCTTCATCCATGGTAACAATGAATGATGAGCTGTATTTCTACCCCCGCTGCCAGCTAGCTTCATGTTTCAAGGACCTCCATCAAAGCAGAAAACACTATCAAATAATTATAAAACAATGTGATTTGATGGACCTTATCTTATATTTTGAAAGAAAACATTCAGCTGAAATTGAGAGCCTTATTTTCCCAAAGTAGAGAACTCTTAACAGCAAAGGAAACAACACACTGGTTTCAATCCTGTAACTTGTTGTTGGTAAGAGCAATATTAAATTCTAGTTCAGAAAAATTTTCAACAAGAGTGATTCAGATTGCTTCTCTATTTTAAACTCACAAAGAGCTCAGGGAGAGTTTGCTTCTTAACTGTGAGCCATGGTGTGCAACCATAGTGAAGTAATTTGCTATGGAAAAAGGATTAAATTCATTATATCTACTCACAACGTAATCTGCCAAGATTCAGTTGATACATACTTCCCTTTGAGCTCCAGTCTTGTCCATGTGACCCTCTGGTTCTGCACCTGCAGTGCCCTTGAAAAGGCTTCCATACAGTCCACTTGTCTGTCTGGTAGGTCTGTCATATGAAGGTAGAGCCCTGCCTCTTCCTCAGCGCTTCGCAAGCACCCATGGACAGCGATACAACCGTGCACTGCATTCCCAAACAGAAGAGCAGGATTGTGTTCAGTCCACCAGGAGAGCCAAGCACTCTCATGCTTAAGCATTATGACCGAATAAAGTGATTTTGCATCTTCTAAGTCTGCAACAAACCATGATCACTGTAATAGACACTGATCACTGAATGCCCTAGGTGAACACAAAAATTAGTGCTTTGTCTCCAAGAATAAAATGCAAATCGTAAAATATTTTAAAAATGAATAATATTTATTTTGCTTTATTATGTTATTTATTTAAATTACTCTTGCTTTACTGTTGTCTCCAGAGATGTCATATACTATCCCGCTTTCCTATGATTAGAATGTTTCACTAGTGACTAGTATTTGCAAATCAACTAAAGAGTAATGGAAGCTTCTTCACCTTTCATGCTTTCAGTTGAGAGCCCCAAAGGTGTTTAGGATGCAATGACTATACTGGCCAGCCTTGGCCAGATTTTTCTGAACTGACCTACTTTGCTGATACTTTAGTATCTCAGAAGTGGAATGTGTTGAGAAACATATAAAAACATTATTTGTCGAGTAACAGTCAGCTCTTACTCTCTTTTGACATGTGTCTAAGTGTGGAAGGTTGATGTGTAAAGCAGTTGACATGTAAAGGAGGAAGTTACATCATAAGATTCAAAACATAGAAAGGAAAGGAAAACGTAAAATGATGCAAACATGAAAGAAAAATGAGGGTTTTTTTCCATACTATGATATCACAGAGTTTTCTGGGACTTTCCCTGTATCCCTATAATCCCTAATAGCTTTATTATTCCAAGTCAAGGCTTGAAAGAAATCAATGACAATAATTCCACTGATTTCAACATTTCCTTCTTACCAAGAGACACATATAAATAGCGTCAGTATTACCGTGGAAGAAAACATTTGTCTCCTCATGGAAAATAGTATTATAAAAAACAAGAGTTAATGTATCAATTGTGGGAGATTTTCCTTGCAGAATTGTGGAGGGACATTGACGACGGCAATGTGATTTGCTATGTGCTTCAGCACAGCAGAAGATTTTGGCCATGAAACAGTGTTTAGAAAACCTAGAGTCAGAAATGGAATATAGAGGAACGAGAGCAGTGTATGGCAGCAGTTACATGTAGTGGGACTTGACCTGTCATGGTATCGCTTTGTAGCAAGAACAAGAAAACAACATGAATTTAGAACAAGAGTTGCCATGTGTGACTTTCAGAGCACAGTGTGAGCCTTTTACATGTCCGCTGTTGCCAGGCCTAAATGTTTAGAACGAGACTTTGGTGGGGAAAAGGGCATATAGAAGTTGTTTGCCATTTGAACTGCCTGGCTTGACAGAGTTGGATGGGGCAAATGTAGCATAACTCTTGTAGCCTGCTGGAGGCTTCCAGCCATTGAAGTAACAACTGGCAATTTTGCCACACTGTTTTCAATTAAAAGAGTATATCTAAGGGGAAAAAGAAAAAAGCACAGTGGAAGAGTGATCTTGCACAAAACCTTGCATGCTATTTGGCAGCAAGCTCTTACAGGAGTTACAGCACCCCTTGGCCCATGCTGCACACTTGCGTGAGTGTTTGCCCAGGGAGCAGCAGTCAGGGCTCTGCCACTGACAGCACCTCCGAAGGCAGATGAGCACACAGGTGTATGTGTGGGTGGGGAGTGTATAACTAAGGAAGAAGAACAGCAAATGGAGAGATAAACCACACAAAGGGACTATTTTTGAGCTTTGTTATGAAAACTCAGAGACAGCAAGAGCTGTAAAAGTTACTTGCTGTTCCACCTAATGAGCTAACTGGTACAAGATTCTGCAAAGGCCCAGGACTCCTCCACGTTTCTTAAGGACAAATGAATGCCCTTCATTTTGCTAGAAGAAAAGCTCTTGTCTGAATAGATATGAGTGACTTTCCTTCCCTGACATTTCTTATGTGAAATTATATACTGTGTTAAAATCTTTGATGCAAAATTTCAGTCACAGGTCATTCTGTATGTAAGGTTATATTCCCTTGGTTATTTAGATCTGTATATTATACATTCGTAAGCTTTTTACAAGCTCATTTATGTGTCTCATGATTAAAAATTCTGTTTATGTTTTTTCGCTTGTCAAGACATAATCAGCTTTCATGCTGTGTCTATGTGATATCTTCAATAGTCAGTTAGGTTTATGGGGAAAGCAGGAGCAGCAATCCTGTACAAAGTGCTTCTTGGGGATGAGCTGAAGCTGTGAACTCCGTTTTCATTCTGCTTCGCTTAAAATCTAAAAGCTGTGGGCTGCTGCCAAGTGAAGTTTCTTAAACAGCCTCGACTCTGTTAGCTAACTAGCTCCCCCTCTTGAAACTCCAGAAATGCTGACAGGAGTCAGAGATGTAAAGGGAAGTGAAGTGAAATCCATCGGTATTGGAGTTCTCTCATTTTTATAACAGTTGTGGTTTTGGGTTTTTTTCTTATGTGTAACTGACAGCTGGGGAATGCCCTTATCTTGCTGCTGCTGGTTTCTGAACTGACCTTGTAAGAATGTAAAAGGGGCTTTGGTGCCTATTGCAAAGGAATTCAAGGCTGCAGGGGTCACCCTAGTGCCAGTGTCCAATGGAGAAAGGCAGCAAAGCTCCCCGGCTGAAGGGCACTGGGGAAGGATGGTGGAGGACAAGGATGGCTGGCGGAAAAGATGGTTCAGCTCCACCCCACAGCACCTCCTGCTCGGGACTCCAGCAAACACCAGGGCAGGAAGGGAAGCGCCCATCTGTGTAGGACACAAACATCAGCTGTGCCTCCCGGGGCATTCCTGCCTGACAATGAGCCCAGCTGACGCGGGGAGGTGGCAGCTGTGCTGCTGTGCGGCACGGCTTTGCTGGGAACAGGGTTATCAGCACATTAGGTAACTACAGTCTGGATTTTGTCTGTTTTTTGTTTTTGTTTTTTTTTTTGTTTTTTTTTTTTTTTTTTTTTTTTTTTTTTTACAAATATTTTGGGTTTTTTGAGGATTTTTA